>WNGS01167372.1:26848355-26861738 GCA_020271785.1 Procambarus virginalis | reverse complement strand
TGGACATTATGATTCATAGAGTCACTAGAAAGTTCAATTTAATGTGTATAGGAAACCTACCAACGTGGGGTCGTATGTTCATTTTATTCGAATCGTCATAGTAAGTTAACAGGCAGTTTTTCAGGAATGTTCTACGAGCTTTGAGGGTATGCAGCCCTGAGTTTTGTGATGAAGAGATTGCTATAATATATGAAATCAGGAAGAGTTTACAATATCCTAAGAGGTTTTTGGATTTCTCGTTTGAACAAGCATAGCGTATGTTTTATAATCACATCCCTAGGCGAACCAGAAATTATTAATCATTGGTTGTACCTTATGCGAGTGGACTTGAAAAATTGTCTTTGATTTTTAAGAAACTTAATATAAATTTGGTGTTCACTAATAGTACGATCAAATCCAATTTAATAAAAAACTCCCCTGATACAGCAGGTTGCGTGTATTCAATTCCTTGCAATGATTGTGATTCTGTGTACCTTGGACAAACAGGAAAGTCCTTACAATTGCGGTTGTCACAACATGCTTATAGTATTAGAACTGCCCAAACGTCTAATGCATTGTATCTACATACGAATTTATGCGATCACAATATTAACTGGAATGGTGCAAAAAGCATTACCAATTGTGGGGATTTCGTGGAACGGAATTTGATTGAGTCTGCTCTAATCAGTCAGTGTCCAAATCTTCTTAATGTTAGTACTGGAATGTACAAACTTGATCCATTTTTAAGTTATAATATTGCACAACAGTTTAAGAAAAAACTCTAACTGTTAGAGAGGCTTACAATGTCTCATTATAATTTTATATTTGTATATTCATTATTGCATGTTCATGAGGCTTTTCTTTAATCTTTCATCCTTTTTCTCTGACCGCTTAATCCTCTTTGACCATTCCAAGCTAAGCTTTACCTGTCTCTGGTTAATTCTTTCCCTAGGGTTGGGTTGGTCAGGTGTCGGCCTATATATCCTCCCCCTTCCTTCTCTTCTTGTCAGTCTGGTTTGACAAGGCTTTAACAAGTCGAAACGTTACCTCCTTTCATTTTTCTCTGTGGATTTTCCGCATAAAATGATCAGTGTTTTGTGATCGTCAATTGCATATATATATATATATATATATATTAGTATATTTCGGTAGTAGTCTTCCTTGGAAACATATGTTGTTAAATATGACCGAAAAAGTAAGATTAATAATTCTAACACGAACTTTCTCAATATTTCTTATGTTTTTTTTTTACTGTCGATGGTAATTGAAAAATCAATTCTCCAAAATTCATTTTTATTTCTACTCTGACGCGACGCTTGAACGCGTTACGTAATAATGTATTACATTTTCAAAGACTTTAGTTTACACACGCACACAACTATAACCTGAAAACACTTAAAACAGAGTTTTGCCAATTCTAACGCTAAACAGCTTGTCTTATATACTCGCATTTCGGTGAGGTGATATGTTGCAACAGTTTTGGATGAGGTGAACAAACTTTTGACCAACACAAGACAGAACACGTTCAATGGGTATAAATTGGATAAATGAAAGGGATGAATGGAAGTAACTGCAAAGGGCCTATTGGCCTATACTTCCTCTTGATGCTTCTATATTGGTACGGAGTCTTGAAGTGGGTAGAATATAGTTGTGCATTAATTGGCTGTTGATTGCTGGTGTTGATTTTGAAGGCATTAATATATATTTGGCCCATTAACTGGCATATTGATGTTCTAGGGGAGTGAAAAGCTAGCAACAATTACTCCAGTTTACTGGCATTAATAACATTCCACACCATTAATAAATAAAACCTTCTACTAATATCACACACTATTACTTTATATCCAGCTTCTCAACAACTGGGCATGATACATCAAATACAGGTCTGTAAACTGCATCAATCAACACTAGCTGACACCAGGAACTTGTCTGGCACAGTGGAACACTAGTGCCTATATGCTGCCAGTGCAAATACAGGGTGGCGGTGTCACTACCAGTAACACATGAGGAATGAGGTAATAAAATCACACAGAGCTCCATAGCCATACTTAAAGTCCTCAAAGTCTTACCTCACATAGACATAAAAACCTCTACCACCTGGTATACATAATGGACAACAGCAGATATGATCCATATAAATACATAGTTACATTGCGTATAAATCTAGCAGGCACACGACCCAATTTAGATCACAAATCACGGACTAAACGCTAACAGGTCCGGTCGCCTAAAGAGATCAAACATGACGCCTTGAGCGATCCTTTCCAAGAGGCGACACTGTAACCAACTCCAATAAGTCAACTGACCTTAAGCTTTCAAATCTTTCTAGCTCATTTACAACATAAACTCACTCAGGAACTTCTAATTCAATAGATAACAGCTTAAAGAGTATAAAGCACAACCTTAAATAATGATATATAATAATTGAATAAATTAAGGAAATTATCTTGAATTACCAAATAAGTACACAAAGAAATCACATGGATACGAAATTGTAACACTGGCAAAGTCGGTACACCACTGGGGGAGAGGGGAGGGGGGGGGGGTTAGGGAGGATTCAACGACATTCGCCTTTGGTTATACATATGCATACAAGAAAATAAATATATTAGATATATACAACATGACTATCAAAATATTGTCTAAGTGGAAAACATTTCACAGTGCCCTAATTTCATATAATGTCCAGACAATGGGACAATGCAAGGTACATCACTAAAATGGGATCTACTCAGTATACATATGAATAATACATCTGGAAACTAAATGTATACATGTATACATTCTCCAATATGGTCCACATAATGTTACCTATATAGCATTGATGTAGCATTACTTACAATAAACATACAAGGATGTTTTTCAAATCTATGACATTAGGCTACTGCTATAATTAGACATCTAATATATATATATCCACAATTACGTGGCATACAACTTTGATACAGAATTAATATAGACTTGGAAATGTATGTAACACGTTAACAATACCTAAAATAAGAATAATGTATGGTAACATGAGATTACATCAGTAACACAATATTCGTGATACGAGGCTATCTGCCAAGATATCACTGTATAGTTTGAGCACACTCATACACCAATCTCAGTATGATTATACAAGTGTATGCGTGGTCATAACACCCCTCCATTGCAAGAAATGAGTACAATGTGAGACACAGTGTACACATTCTTGCAGACATGAACAGCAAAAAACACATCATGAATAACACACAAATATTCACAATAATCTTCATAGAGTGCTCAAATATACGGTGCAAGCACAATTACAGCATCAACTACTACAATATATAAAACATGTAATAAGAATATTACATCAAGTTATAAATCAGTTACAAGTAACTCAGCACTTACACGTAATTATAATCATTATCTCATCAAGTAAATAAGGAAATTTAGGGTTGTTCTTCACATAGGTTTTATCAGGGAAAACATCTTGATAAGGCATCAGCCAGAACATTTAACTAGCCAGGAATATAGTGAATATGGATATTGAATTCCTGCAAATGCAAAGACCACCTCAAAATTTTTTATTATGGATTTTCAATGTCAATAAAGATTAAAGGGTTATGGTCGGTATATACATCAACCTTATTCCCATGTAAATATACCTCAAACATTTTACGTGCCAATACAAGAGCATAAGCCTCCTCCTCTACAACAGAGTAATTTCTCTCTGTACTAGAGAACTTTCTCAAAAATAGTATACGGGATGCTCATCATTATCACATCCAATCTGGAGTAGGACAGCACCTGCACCCAAATCAGAAGCATCTATATACATGATAAAAGGCTTAGTAAAATTTGGACTAGCGAGGACTGGGGATGAAGATAAGATACTTTTAAACCATGAAAGGCTTCTTGACACTAGATAGTCCACTTAAATCTAACTCTCTGATGCAACAAATCAGTCAGAGGTGAAGCTACCATAGAAAAGTTCTTACAGTACCTACGATAATAGGCACACATCCCTAAAAATCGCTGAACCTGTTTTTTGGTAGTCAAGATGGAATAATTTAGAATGGCAATAATTTTATCAGAGGCATCAACCTACCTTGACCAACCTCGTGCCCTAGATAAACAATGGTACCTCTAGCAAAGTTACATTTCTTTGGGTTAACAGTAAGCTTGGCCTGTTGCAATTTAGCAAACAACAAATTTAAACCCTGCAAATGTTCTTGCCAAGAATCACTAAATAAAACAATGTCATCTAAATAAGCACGATAATTTGGAATATCCTGCAGCAACAGATTCATTAATCTCTGGAAGGTTGCTGGGGCATTTTTAAGATCGAAAGGCATAACGTTATACTGAAAACAACCATCAGGTGTTACATAAGCTGAATACTCAATAGCTCGACTTGTCAAAGGCACTTGATGATATCCCTTGGACAAATCGAGTTTAGATATATATCGACAGTGACCGATTTGGTCTATGCAATCCTCAAGCAATGGCAATGGGAAAGTGTCTACTTCAGTTACCCTATTTAACCGCCTGTAATCAGTACACAAGCGCCAACTCCCATCCGGTTTACGAACTAACAATCAAGGTGAACACCAGGAACTTTGACTGGATGTAACTGAACCATTTTCCAGGAGGAACTCCACTTCCCTCCTGATAATATCTCTCTTCTCTGGAGATACTCTATACGGATGCATACGAATAGGGGTGGTGTCTGTGAGCTGAATATCATGGCTCAAAACAGAGGTCTGGGTAGGAAGTTCTCCAAACAGATTAGAATACTGGTGTAGTAACATTCTCAACGCTCCCTGTTTAACCTCATCCAAATTTCCCATCATCTCCTCAAAGCTAGAATTACAAAAGGTATGATTAGACAAGTCATCTGATATATGGTTCTCAGGGGTGACTGTGTCCTGTACCACACATGACACTGGCCTGGAGCCTTGAAATGCTTTTAACCTGTTAATGTGCACTGCCAAAACCTTGGAAGTGTTCTGCAGACTTTTAATTTTATATGTTAACTCAGAACGTCTGGAAACAACTTCAAACGGACCTTCAAAATGATGAGCTAAAGCAGTTTCCACTCTGGACTTCAAAACAAGAACAAGATCACCTGGCTGAAAACATCTCAACTTCACCCTGAACTTCTTGTCATGGTGTTTCATCTTCAACTGCGACTTCTTCAGGTGCTCGCTTGCCACGTCTTGATACTTCTTCAACTTCGACTGGATCTCACTCAACAGACGACTTCCATCAGGGAGACACGTTTCCCAACAACCTTCACTCAGCAACTGGATTGGGCCTCTCACTCTGTGTCCGAAAACTAATTGTAACCGGGAACAGCCCAAAGAATGTTGTAAACCTTTTCGAGCTGCAAACAAGATAAAAGGTAAGTCCTCATCCCAAGTACGTCTGGAGTCTTCACCAACAGTTTGTATCATCTGCTTCATAGTCTGGTGAAATCTCTCCAAGGCACCTTGACTTTGTGGATGATAAGCAGTGGACACGCGATGTTCTATTTGGTACTTCTCACAAGATCGTTTGAACTCTGCAGACCGAAAATTGCTACCGTTGTCAGTCTGGATAACTCGAGGCTGTCCAAACAAAGTACAGAATTTTGTCAAGTGATGGATAACTGTCTTGCTCTTATGTTTGTTACAGGATAAGCTTCTGGAAACTTGGATGTGGCACACATTAAGGTTATTAAAAATACATGACCTGACTTTGTCCTATTAAAAGGGCCTACACTATCGATAATGATGTGGGAAAAAGGTTCACTTGGAACTACAATTGGATGCAGGGGAGCATTAGGTACACTCTGATTAGATTTACCCACTATTTGACAGGTTATACACTGTCTACAATATTTACCAATATCTTTTTTTAAGACTGGGCCAATAAAAATAATTTGATACCTAGTATAACATTCGACTAATCCCTTGGTGATCGCTTAATGGATCGTCATGGGCAGCTGAGAGGACTTGTTCACGGTATGCTTTGGGGACCACAAGCTGGGTAACACACAGTCCTCTGAAGTGGGATATAACTTAGTTCTCCATCGTCCCATCAGCATCGGATCTCGGAGGAGGTATCCAATATCATCTGCCAAAGCATCCTCTTCATTAATAGCTTCAGAAAAACAGGCATTTAAACTAGGATAACTCTGTTGAAGTTGGGTTAAGGTGCGGAATTTTACATCAAACTTAGGGGAAGAGGTAGTAACAGGAGGTACAACTTCCTTACTTGGCACAACTCCCTCAACTGTACTAACTTCATCCAATCTAGACTTAAAAGCGTCAACCAAGTTGATTTCCGGTTCGATCGTTGAAGGTTTTCCAGCCATCCCTCTGGTTGTAGGTTTGGAAACCTCACTCTGGGACTTGGTGACTTGAGATCTGGTGACTCCGCAGGCTGGATACACTTCAGGAGCAATCTCACTCGTTTCTGAGAGAACTCTACCTGGGTCATTGAACATGATGGGGAGATGACTGTTTATCATAGTGCCGGCAATGTCATTTCCAAGAATTATATCAACACCAGGAATAGGTAAGGCATCACACACACCTACAGTACATAGTTCAGGAGTACAGAGGGGATTTAATGTAAACTTGCATGAGGGGAACACGTTGCACTACCCCAACTATACCCTGCATAAGAATTACTTCGTCCTGGTCAATCTTCTTGACCTTGGACAACATACTGGAAGTAATCAAGGTTAATGATGCACCAGTGTCTCTGAACATAACTACAAGAATCCACTTGTCTACAACTCCAACCATATTAGCATGAATCATGTAAGGGTCAAAATCAGCAAGCCACTGTGGCTTACCCTCACAAAATGTCTCAGAACTGTGATTTTGCCTACTTTTACTTACCACCAAGGCATTTTGTCGTAATTACTGATGTAACCTGAAAGAACGACGAACAACATGCCCTTTCTTGTGACCATAATTACATTGTTTCACATCAGTCGAACTTGTCGAAACTGATGTAGCTTTACTAAGGTTAACAGTACCCTTAGATTTTTTTAGATGTTTGGTCTGCCCTGGCTGTAAGAACAGACTTTGCATGATAATGACTATTCTTTAACCTCTCAGGATTTTCCTGCCTAGAAATGAATGTTTTAGGTGCCATGTTAAAATTGTTATACGGTATCTTAAAAATTGTCTCATGGTCATCTGCCAACATATCTAAATCATGAACATCCTTGTAAGAACGTTTACCTGTGGCTAGTGTCATGGTCAACTTTACAGGCAAACAAGGTAAAAGTTTCTCAACTAGGATGAGCTGCTTAAGGGACAAAAAATCATGAGTATTATTTCGGTTTAGCCACCTGTCAAAATTGACTCCTTTACTCGAGCAAAATCTGTAACTGTCTGATCAGGTGCACGCTTGAGACCTCTAAACTTTTGTCTTAATGCTTCTGCATTGAGTTTGCAATGCAAGATCCTCCTTTTAACTGTGGGGTAATGAAAGCTGTCTTCGAAAGGGAGCGAAGCGAAAATCTCTTGTGCTTTCCCGCACAACTGACCTTGAATAATGGTCACCCAAGAATCTTCTGCCCATTTTAAACTAGTAGCTAGCTTTGAAAAGTGTAAGAAAAACAATTCGGGGTTCTTCTCATCAAATTTGGGTAATTCAAACCCTTTAGGGAAGTAAAGTCCACTACTGTGACTACTACTAGAACTTCCTTTAGAACCCTTACAACTGACAGCGGCTGCAGCTTCTAACTTTTTCTCCTGAAGCCTAATCTGCGCCTCAGCCATCTGCTGTTTAATTCGAACTGTCTCTAACTCTGCTTCTCTCTGCTTAGTTTCCTCATCTCTTTGTTTAGTTTCTTCTTCTCTTTGTTTAGTTTCTTCTTTTGTTTAGTTTCTTCTTTTTGTTTAGTTTCTTCTTTTTGTTTAGTTTCTTCTTTTTGTTTAGTTTCTTCTACACACTTAAACCTTTTAAACTCAACTTGCTTTGGCTGAAGTTCTAACTCCTGCCTTCTTAGTCTGGCAGTATTCTCAAACTCATCAGGGTATTCTTCTAATACCTCATCACTTAACAAGCCATCTTCTACTAGATGCAGAAAAATAATTCTCAGTAATTTAGCTTTAGTCATTCTGGGTGCCACTTCTAACTCTAGGGTTTTTCGCATACAAATCAACACAGATATAGTTAAGGTCTTAATCTTATCTACTGATGGATTCTGCAAAATTTATTTTACTAATTGCGCCATAATAATTAATTATTAAGACACTTTCAGAAAAAAAATTATACCACAATAAGAATATACTCGAATAGCATATTGACAAATTGCAACACAGCAATACACTTACCCCTGTCGTGCAGCGTTGCAAGTGCAGTAATAACTAGGTTCACAAAGGACTGCAAGCTGAATCATATGCAGAACACAAGTCAGCAAAGCGTATTCAAGGAAACGATACCGCAACATTCACTTCAAATAGGCACAACAAGCTAGAGAATAATCATGGATCAGTTCTACTGTGGCTTACATAATTTTTATTCCTGAACACTAAGATTACAACAATAATTGTCCTTGAAACAGGAGTTACATCATAAAGGTCCTGAAACAACAGGAGTTACCTGATTCATTATCACAGACTAGGCACCCATATTAAATGTTATGGGTTCTAAATTATAAAAATATGGAGTATGCACTTAGGAGTCACGGTCTCCTCAATTAACTGTCAAGAGGTAGTAACCTTCAGCATCAATGGAACACATAGCCTGGCCAAATACATATTAATGTTCTAGGGGAGTGAAAGGATAGCAACAATTATTCCAGTTTACTGGCATTAATAACATTCTACAACATTAATAAATAAAACCTTCTACTAATATCACACACTATTACTTTATATCCAGCTTCTCAACAACTGGGCATGATACATCAAATACAGGTCTGTAAACTGCATCAATCAACACTAGCTGACTCCATGATCTTGTCTGGCACAGTGGAACACTAGTGCCTATATGCTGCCAGTGCAAATACAGGGTGGCGGTGTCACTACCAGTAACACATGAGGAATGAGGTAATAAAATCACATAGAGCTCCATAGCAATACTTAAAGTCCTCAAAATCTTACCTCACAAAGACATAAAAACCTCTACCACCTGGTATACATAATGGACAACAGCAGATATGATCCATATAAGTACATAGTTACATTGCGTATAAATCTAGCAGGCACACGACCCAATTTAGATCACAAATCACGGACTAAACGCTAACAGGTCCGGTCGCATAAAGAGATCAAACATGACGCCTTGAGCGATCCTTTCCAAGAGGCGACACTGTAACCAACTCCAATAAGTCAACTGACCTATAGCTTTCAAATCTTTCTAACTCATTTACAACATAAACTCACTCAGGAACTTCTAATTCAATAGATAACAGCTTAAAGAGTATAAAGCACAACCTTACATAATGATATATAATAATTGAATAAATTAAGGAAATTATCTTGAATTACCAAATAAGTACACAAAGAAATCACATGAATACGAAATTGTAACACTGGCAAAGTGGGTACACCACTGGGGGAGAGGGGAGGGGGGGGGTTAGGGAGGATTCAACGACATTCGCCTTTGGTTATACATATGCATACAAGATAATAAATATATTAGATATATACAACATGAGTATCAAAAGATTGTCTAAGTGGAAAACATTTCACAGTGCCCTAATTTCATATAATGTCCAGACAATGGGACAATGCAAGGTACATCACTAAAATGGAATCTACTCAGTATACATATGAATAATACATCTGGAAACTAAATGTATACATGTATACATTCTCCAATATGGTCCACATAATGTTACCTATATAGCATTGATGTAGCATTACTTACAATAAACATACAAGGATGTTTTCAAATCTATGACATTAGGCTACTGCTATAATTAGAAATCTAATATAATAATTATCAGCTTTCCCCTGATAATTACCTCTCTAGTATTTACACCTTAAATATACATTATGTTTTGCTGAAGTAGTACTCAATCAGCCACTTGCTAGGCCATACTTGCAATTTCTCTAGGACTTCCAAAATTATATCCAATTCTTCCAAGATCATATCCAGGTCTGCAGCAACATTTTTTAGGGTTTTCCAGAAGCATTTCCCCTTCTTTTATGTGTATATCCCCTCAGATTTCGCAAGAGGGGATAAACACATTTCCGGATTTTCAGGAAATATTTAGCTCAAGGGGCCCTGTTTTCCTATGGAAGCTCAGTCACAGGAACCAGATATATGAAGGTTTCCTGAACTGCCCTCTTTGGGTGCTTGGTTCTGTTGGACAGGTTCTTCCTTGACCACTGTAGCACGTTCCCTTCTGATTCCTGCTTATCCAGCATGTTTCAAGTGTGGCACTGTGCCAAACAAAAGCAGTCTGTAGCTCCCAACGCTATCTGTCTGTTCGACTTTCTCTGTCTTGTCAAGCGTAACTATACACACAGCTCCAGTATATAACAATACTAATTATGTACGAGTAAAACTATTTTTAATACATAATAAAAATTGTCATACGTGTCATCAGCATGGTGGGGGGCAGGTTGGGAGGGCCACCGCTTTAACGAGCCTAGCCTGATGATAGGTTGCAAATGCTTGAAGCACTGCAGGTATAAATAATTTCCAGTCGAACCTAAACATCTATACAACCTAATCCACTCCTAACTATTAATCAAATCTATATGAATTAAAATGGAAATGTTCGTTTGTTCAAAATCACTAATCTCTGAAAGTTCTTCACCGATTGCTTTGAAATTTTCACACAGCGTTCCATTCGCATCCGAGCGGGTACATACATATCATGTATGTACATATATACATACATATATACATACTACATAGATGTCACGTCTGTAACGGAAAGATGAATTTTTTTTTTAAACTGTGTTTTCATGTGAGGGAAATTTTCGAAACCTCTTTAGCGATTGGTTTGAAATTTTGCCACACCACTGCATTCGAATAGGCACATGTTTTTATATACCTACGATATGCATGCCTCACCTGTGACAGGAGAAACATGCTTTTTTGAAAAACAGCGCCATCTGTTAAACGTAAGGACAACACACGCTGTAATCTCCGATTACAGCGTGTGTTGCTTTGTAATCTCCGATTGCAAAGCTTTGTTGTTTTGTAATCTTTGCAAGTTGCTTTGTAATCATTGATTGCAAATTACTTTGTAATCTCCGATTGCTTTGTAATCTCCGATTGCTTTGAATTTTGACACAACCTTCCATTCGAATACGCACGTGTTTTTTATATACCTACTATGCCTGATGCCACACCTGTGACAGGTAAAAACATGCTTTTTTGAAAAACAGCGCCATCTGGTGCACGTGAGAGTAATACACGCTATACTACATATGTTACAATTTTTATTTCAATGTTTCCGATTGCAATGTAAATTGAAATTCATAGATTTCGGTTATTTTCATTTTGATTTAATTATTTTGTGTGACATTGCATTGGAATTGAGCTTTGTTTACCATACCGTTCATTTTATGAGTATAGTGTTTTTTATTTTTTCATTTTTTTCATTTATTTTTTAACTGTTCTTATTTTCAGTGATTGGAACATCAGATCATTTGGGAATGCATCCGACGAAGGAGTGGGGAATGGTGGGGAGGACGAGGGGACGGGGGAGTTAGGGATGGTGGGGACGAGAGGACAGGGAATGGAGAACGGTGAGGAGGACAATGGGGACAAGGGAGTGGAGAAGGTGAAGAGGAAGAGGGGACATGGGAAGGGGGAATGGTAGGGAGGATGAAGTGACGGGGGGAGTGGGAGATGGTGGGGTGGGCGAGAGGGGACGGTGGAGTTGGGAATAGTGGGGAGAATGATGGGGACGAAGGAGGGGGGGGAATGGTGGGAAGGACTTGGCGACAGGGGAAGGTTGCTGTGGCTCAGCAACGCATGTGCGTTGCTGAGCCACAGCAACGCGTGGCCGGGTACAGCTAGTTATAAAATATAATAAGAATATATTGTGAATAGACAGTACGTTTAAATTAATGAATGTGTCTCTGAGGTTGTCCACAGCTTCGACGACCACAGCCTGGGAGCGGGTCACCCACATGCTACAAATGCAAAGAATTGCCAACAGAACCTAAACGCCTAACATAACCAACCTAAGCGTAACTATGCACAATATTCTAATATAAAATAATATTGCCTTATGTATAAGAAAATGCATTTTGTAAATTCTCAACACATTGAAATGGCGAATGCTTCGCTGTGGTCGTCCACAGCTTGGACAAACAGGGCCTGAGGATGGTCCTTTTTTCCTCCATATAGCCGTGAATAACTTATATCAGTAGCGGTGTTTGCTAAATTTACTTCATAACTATATTCTGTTTGAGCCGTGTTCTGGCTTCCCTGTTGTGCAGCGTCCGTGACGTCCGTCACACACAGGAGGTCCACGCACCACAGGGCCACGCAACACAGGTGCACTCAACACAGGGCCACGCCATACAGGTCCCGCAACACAGGTCCACGCAACACATGCATATTTCCCGCAGGTGTTTCTATGTAACTTCTCCTATCACGTTTTCATGATAATGACCGAGTATGATTATTGTGGGATTTTATTCTATTCTCGTTTAGCATGTCTATAGTCAAAGGGTAAAGTTTTCAAAACGATTTCAAATACAAAAAAAAAAAACGGAAATTCAACTCAAGAATGGCAGGCTTTCGATATAGAGAATATTTACTATTTAATTAAAAATGTAACAACAGGGCATTTCAACTTGGCAACTGTGCCTCGTTCAATCCAAAGTATCAAAGAAAGTAGTCGGTGACACATGTTACCTAACAGATAAAACAATGCACTAAAGTATGAGAAAACATATATCTATATAAATGCTAATAATAACAATCTAAATATACCTATAGAATACTGGAGAGGTGCACATCGTTTCCTACATGTCATATAATACACACTTTGTCAGGTGGTTGACCTGACAAAGTATGATCCGACCTGACCTGACCCAAACAACAAAGGTTCTACCAATGGCTACATAATGTTTTACACACAAGCGGACCATCACTAGAGAGATCCTTCCAGCAAGGCCAAAGTATAAACTAGTCCATCGACTAAAGAAGGTAGACATAGTCGAAGCGCTGCATATCAAAAACCCTTATCCAGCTTACGGCAGGCAACGTCCTACAACGTCCATCTAGAAGGCCAACAAAGAACTACCCAGCCTGCCCTCATTAACAAATGCCAAATGTTGGTTTATCCAGCCGGAAAACCCACTGCTTATGAATGAAAACAGTACAAACACAATTTTAAACTGATAACATTCGAGCATTTCTCGCAAAGTACTTCGCTAACGACCTCTGTTCCAATCTCAGCACTGTAAACGATGTGCATATATATATATATATATATATATATATATATATATA
>WNGS01167372.1:26814822-26828302 GCA_020271785.1 Procambarus virginalis | reverse complement strand
ACAGAGTGGGAATGACAAGGACAAAGCAGCGTGAATGAAGTACTGAAGGCACTAGACGAGAGAAGGGGCTGAGCATAGCATTGAGAAGGTTTTCAGGCAAGGTTGGTACAACAAGGACAGACCAAAAAGGGAGGGGGGGGGAGCCAGTGACTAAAGATAGTGTAATGCAAACGAGGCACAAAGGAGAAGATTCTAATAGGAAGAGCTCCCTGAAAACACATGGTAAAATAAAAAAAAAGTATTCCTCCAGAGAGACATGACAAGGGAGGAGAGAGCCGTGACGGTCAGCAGCAAGGAAGAGGCGCAGAGCGAGAGGGGAGAAACCAGGAAGTCACAAGCACCCAACCACAACACCCCCAGAGGCGAGGGGTGAAACCCACAAACCAGCTACCCAGTAACACCAGAAGGGGGACAACCACGCCAACCTCCTCTGCATAGAAAACCTACCTACCCCAAACCCTCCCTACCCCCACTCAAAATGTTCAGCCAAATCTCCCTCCCCCTACACCCAATCCCCACCCTTTTACCCCTCCCCTATCCTGCCGAGGGGGGGGAATCCCTCCATCCCCCCCTTTCACTTCCCTGTCCTCCCTCCCCTTTCACCCCATACCCTCCCTGTCCCTTCCACTTCACTGGATCCCCCAACCCCTCATCCCAGTATCCTTCTGAGACCTGTTATCCCCTCGCAGGTCGGTCAGCACACCATGGAACAGCTTCCCCCACCAGCAGAACACTCACAAGGAGGCGATTTGAGAACGGGACAGAAGAAAGCTGAGCTCAAAAGCAATGTACACTAACATCGATGGAATTACAAATAAAGCAAATGAGCTTGGAGAAACGGGTGCTAGAGGAAAACCCAGACATATTAGCCCTCACTGAAACAAGCTAACGGAAACGATAACAAACTGCAGTGTTCCCACAGGACTATATGTTATGAGAAAAGAGAGGGGAAGGGAAGGGGTGGTGGTGTTGTAGCTCTGCTGGTAAGAAAAGGCTGGGATTTTTGAGGAGAATGGTTATTCAGGGCTGTGAAGGTTTCAGTGCCTACTAGCGGTACCATAACAAATGGAGGGAGAAAAAATTAGAGTCGTAGTCCTATATAATCCACCTCCAAATGACAGAAGACCTAGACAGGAATTATGATCTAACACAAACATGGCCGCCCCCCCCATTAACATAATAGAAAGAGCAGCTTCCTGTTGCATGTAGCAGGAATGGACTGGACTACTAATTATGGGAGGCTTCAACCCTGGTAGATCCGACTGAGGAGAACGGAGACCCGCAGTGGAGGACCAGAAAAACATGGAGAGCTAAAGCTGCTGGACGTGGCAACAAGAACTTTCTAGGCCAGCACACCAAAGAACCAACAAGAATGAGAGGAGAAGATGAACCAGCAATGCTTGATTGATATTACCCTAAATGAGTGGGATATAAGGAAGTTAAGATAGGAAGCACCCTTGGGAATGAGTGACCATAGTGTATTGCACTTTGAGTACCTGGTAGAGCTAGGAATTATCTCCCCCAAAAAGAACTAGGACTCAAAAGACTGGCATACCGAAAGAGAATTATGTACAGATGAGGAAGTTTCCTAAGTAAAATACCTTGGGACACAGACCTCAGAGATAGTCTGTACAGGGTATGATGGACTGTGTTACCCAAAAGTGTCAGGAGGCACATTATTCCTTTATTATTAATCATACTTTATTATTATTATTACATTTATCATAATTATTATTTTTATTATCTCTCTTTCTTCGTATTTTCTCACACTTCACCCTCTTCACACCCCCCAACCTCACCCTCTTCACCCCCCCCCCTCACCCCTCTTCACACCCCCCAACCTCACCCCTCTTCACACCCCCCACCCTCACCCCTCTTCACACCCCCCACCTCACCCCTCTTCACATCCCCACCTCACCCCTCTTCACACCCCCCACCTCACCCCTCTTCACATCCCCCACCTCATCCCTCTTCACACCCCACCTCACCCCTCTTCACATCCCCCACCTCATACCTCTTCACACCCCACCTCATCCCTCTTCACATCCCCCACCTCATACCTCTTCACACCCCCCACCTCACCCCTCTTCACATCCCCCACCTCACCTTCACACCCCCCACCTCATCCTTCTTCACATCCCCCACCTCACCTTCACACCCCCACCTCATCCTTCTTCACATTCCCCCTTCGTCACTCATCATCCCACCTTACCCCTCTTCACACTCCCCACCTCACCCCTCTTCACATCCTCCCACCTCCTTCCACTTCACACCCCCTCCCCCCTCTTCACATCCTTCCACCTCACCCTTCTTCAAATCCTCCCACCTCACCCCTCTTCACACCTCCCCACCTCACTCCTCTTCACATCCCCTCCCAACCACACCTGTGATGTCCTCTGAAGCTAGAAAACAAAAGTTTGTCGGGTTGGTCCTGTGGCCGAGATTATTTTTCTCCTCCCGCAGGTCCACACGACCAGACCGTCGCCACCAGCGACTGACAAATGTAATTTGATTAGAAAAGACAAAATCAGATTTGGACCCGGAACACCTGGTCTACGTCCTGGGCCCAGGTGAGGTCTGTGTAGGACCCGGAACACCTGGTCTGCGTCCTGGGCCCAGGTGAGGTCTGTGTAGGACCCGGGAACACCTGGTCTGCGTCCTGGGCCAGGTGAGGTCTGTGTAGGACCCGGGAACACCTGGTCTACGTCCTGGGCCCTGGTGAGGTCTGTGTAGGACCCGGGAACACCTGGTCTGCGTCCTGGGCTCAGGTGAGGTCTGTGTAGGACCCGGTGACACCTGGTCTGCGTCCTGGGCCCAGGTGATGTCTGTGTGACCTGGAGGGCGTGCAGAGATCCTTTACTGCTAGAATCCACTAGGTAAACATCTAAACTATTGGGACCGACTTAAGAGCCTAAATCTGTATTCCCTTGAGCGCAGGCGGGAGAGATACATAATAATTACACGTGGAAAATATTAGAGGGGCTGGTCCCAAACCTGCACACAGAAATAACATCACATGAGACCAGAAGACATGGCAGGATGTGCAGAATACCCCCGTTGAAAAGCAGAGGTGCAACTGGTACTCTGAGAGAGAACTCTATCAACATCAGGGGCCCGAGACTGTTCAACACGCTCCCTCTACACATAAGGGGCATAACTGGCAAACCCCTCACAGTGTTCAAGAGAGAACTGGATAAACACCTCCAAAGGATACCTGATCAACCAGGCTGTGACTCATACGTCAGGCTGCGAGCAGCCGCGTCCAACAGCCTGGTTGATCAGTCCAGCAACCAGGAGGCCTGGTCGATGACCGGGCCGCGGGGACGATAAGCCCCGGAAGCACCTCAAGGTATTCTCAAGGTAAGGTGTAGGACCCGGGAACACCTGGTCTGTGTCCTGGGCCCAGGTGAGGTCTGTGTAGGACCCGGGAACACCTGGTCTGCGTCCTGGGCCCCAGGTGATGTCTGTGTAGGACCCGGGAACACCTGGTCTGTGTCCTGGGCCCAGGTGACGTCTGTGTAGGACCCGGGAACACCTGGTCTGCGTCCTGGGCCAGGTGACGTCTGTGTAGGACCCGGAACACCTGGTCTGCGTCCTGGGCCCAGGTGAGGTCTGTGTAGGACCCGGAACACCTGGTCTGCGTCCTGGGCCCCAGGTGATTTCTGTGTAGGACCCGGAACACCTGGTCTGCGTCCTGGGCCCAGGTGAGGCCTGTGTAGGAGGTTATGTGAAAAGGTGAGGTGCTTATCAAGGAAAGCGCCAAACCATTACGACTATATAGCACTTGGAAGGGGCCAGGATAAGGTTTTGGGATGGGACGGAGGGGAAGGAATGGTGCCCAAACACTTAGACGGTTAGGGATTGAACGCCGACCTGCATGAAGAGAGACCGTCGCTTACCGTCCAGTCCAAATAGCAGCGGCTTGCGTTTTCTATGTAAGACTAGTTAGGCCAGGTGGGGCTGGCGTCATAGCGGCTGGTACTCGTCCATGGGCGCCCGGACGGTCCCGTAACGCACACATGAGTCAAGGCATTTCGTAGACTCTCTGTCTGTCTGTCTGTGTCTCCCAAAGTTCACCCCGAGACAACCACTAACCCCGGACTGGTTTTCTTTCCGGCAGTGACCAAGTTGGTGGGGAGCGACCCGGTGGAGTTCCAGCGTCCAGAGTATCTCGCTGAAGTACCAGAGAACACCACCCGCGACCTTCTGCTGCGACTCTCTGCCAGAGTCCAGAGTCCAGGTGAGTCCTCCTCCAGGCATTGGTCCAGTGTCCAGGCGAGTTCTCCTCCAGGCACTGGTACTGGTCCAGTGTTATGGTGAGTCCTCCTCAAGGCACTGGTACTGGTCCGTGTCCAGCGAGTCCTCCTCCAGACACTGGTACTGGTCCAGTGTCCACGTGAGTCCTCCTCCAGACACTGGTACTGGTCCAGTGTCCAGGCGAGTCCTGCTCCAGGCTCTGGTACTGGTCCAGTGTCCAGGTGAGTCCTGCTCCAGGCTCTGGTACTGGTCCAGTGTCCAGGTGAGTCCTCTTCCAGGCACTGGTACTGGTCCAGTGTCCATGTGAGTCCTCCTCCAGGCACTGGTACAGAGTCCAGGTGAGTCCTCCTCTAGGCACTGGTCCAGTGTCCAGGTGAGTCCTNTATATGTATGTATATATGTATGTATATATGCATGTGTATATGTAAAGACACAGAATGTATGTACCCGCTCGGATGCGAATGGAACATTGTGAAAAAATTTCAAAGCTCATGGCACTCCTCACGCGGATATCACCATTTGCGTGTTTTCCAGCACTAGGAAAGCCTCTAGCCTCGCTTCATGCAGGTCGGCGTTTAATCCCCGGCCGTCCAATTGGTTGGGAACCATTCCTTCCCTGCCGTCCTATCCCGAATCTTTACCCTGACGCCTTCCCGGTGCTGAATAGTCGTAATGGCTTGGGGATTTTCATGATAGATCCCTCCCTTCCCTCTAGCAATGTGAGTAAGCTGTTCAGGAACAGTTCAGATAGATACTATATCTATATAGTATCTATATATGTGAGTATCTATAGACACTCCACTAAGGTGGAGTGTGCATTTCGTTGAAAGTATTCTCCTAGAATAGTAAAGGTGTTGAGAGTGTTATGACCACGCATACACCAGTATGATCATACTAAGATTGGTGTATGAGTGTGCTCAAATATTACAGTGATATCTTGGCTGATAGCCTCGTATCACGAATATTGTGTTATGATGTAATCTCATGTTACCATAAAATATTCTTATTTTATGTATTGTCAACGTGTGGCATACATTTCCAAGTCTATATTAATTCTGTATCAAAGTTGTATGCCATGTAATTTTGGATATATATATATATATTATATGTCTAGTTATAGCAGTAGCCTAATGTCATAGATTTGAAAAACCTCCTTGTATGTTTATTGTAAGTAATGCTACAACAATGCTATATAGGTAACATTATGTGGACCATGTTAGAGAATGTATACATTTCGTTTCCATATGTATTATTCGTATGTATACTGAGTAGATTCCATTTTAGTGTTGTACCTTGCATTGTCCCATTGTCTGGACATTACATGAAATTATGGCACTGTGAAATGTTTTCCACTTAAGACAATCTTTTGATACCCATGTTGTATATACCTAATATATTTATTATCTTGCATGCATATGTATAACCAAAGGCAAATGTCGGTGAATCCTCCCTAAACCCCCCCCCCCCTCCCCTCGCCTCCAGTGATGTACCGACTTTCCCAGTGTTACCATATCGTATCCATGTAATTTCTTTGTGTACTTATTTGGTAATTCAAGATAATTTCCTTAATTTATTCAATTATTGTTATATATCATTATATAAGGTTGTGCTTTATACTCTTTAAGCTGTTATCTATTGAATTAGAAGTTCCCGAGTGAGTTTATGTTGTAAATGAGTTAGAGAGATTTGAAAGCCTAAGGTCAGTTGACTTATTGGAGTTGGTTACAGTGTCGCCTCTTGGCAACGATCTCTCAAGGCGTCACTGTTTGATCTCTTTAGGCGAGCGGACCTGTTAGTGATTAGTCCGTGATTTGTGACCTAAATTGGGTCGTGTGCCTGCTGGATTTATACGCAATGTAACTGTATGTATTTATATGGATCATATCTGCTGTTGTCCATTATGTATACCAGGTGGTAGAGGTTTTTATGTCTTTGTGAGGTAAGATTTTGAGGACCTTAAGTAAGGCCATGGTGCTCTATGTGATTTTTATTACCTCATTCTTCATGTGTTACTGGTACTGACACCGCCACCCTGTATTGGTATTGGCAGCATAAAGGCACTAGTGTTCCACTGTGCCAGACAAGTTCTTGGTGTCAGCTAGTGTTGATTGATGCAGTTTACAGACCTGTATTTGATGTATCATGCCCAGTTGTTGAGAAGCTGGATATAAAGTAATAGTGTGTGATATTAGTAGAAGGTTTTATTTATTAATGTTGTGGAATGTTATTAATGCCAGTAAACTGGAATAATTGTTGCTAGCCTTTCACTCCCCTAGAACATTAATATGTATTTGGCCAGGCTATGTGTTCAGTGATGCTGAAGGTTACTACCTCTTAACAGTTAATTAGGAAGACCGTGACTCATAAGTGCATACTCCATATTATTATGATTGAGAACCCATAACATTTAATATGTGTGCCTTGTCCGTGATCATCAATCAGGTAACTCCTGTTGTTTCAGGATCTTTATGATGTAACTCCAGTTTCCAAGACAATTACTGTTGTAATCCTAGTGTTCAGGAATAAAAATTATGTAAGCCACAGTAGAACTGATCCATAATTATTCTCTAGCTTGTTGTGCCTATTTGAAGTGAATGTTGCGGTATCGTTTCCTTGAATACGCGTTGATGACTTGTGTTCTACACATGATTCAGCTTGCAGTCCTATGTGAACCTAGTTATTACTGCACTTGCAACGCTGCACGACAGAGGTAAGTGTATATCTTTGTAGCAATTTGTCAATATGCTATTCGAGTATATTCCTAATGTGGTATAATATTTTTTTTGAAAGTGTCTTAATAATCAATTATTATGACGCAATTAGTAAAATAAATTTTGCAGAATCCATCAGTAGATAGGATTAAGACCTTAACTGTATCAGTGTTGATTTGTTTGGGAAAAACCCTAGAGTTAGAAGTGGCACCCAGAATGACTAAAGCTAAATTACTGATAATTATTTTTCTGCATCTAGTAGAAGATGGCTTGTTAAGTGATGAGGTATTAGAAGAATACCCTGATGAGTTTGAGAATACTGCCAGACTAAGAAGGCAGGAGTTAGAACTTCAGCTAAAGCAAGTTGAGTTTAAAAGGTTTAAGTGTGTAGAAGAAACTAAACAAAATGAAGAATCTAAAAGAGAAGAAGAAACTAAACAATGAGAAGAGGAAACTAAGCAGAGAGAAGCAGAGTTAGAGACAGTTAGATTTAAACAGCAGATGGCTGAGGCACAGATTAGGCTTCAGGAGAAAAAGCTAGAAGCTGCAGCCCCTGCCAGTAGTAAGGGTTCTAAAGGAAGCTCTAGTAGTAGTCACAGTAGTGGACTTTACTTCCCTAAAGGGTTTGAATTACCCAAATTTGATGAGAAGGACCCCGAATTGTTTTTCTTACACTTTTCAAAGCTAGCTACTAGTTTAAAATGACCAGAAGATTCTTGGGTGACCATTATGCAAGGTCAGTTGTGTGGGAAGGCACAAGAGATTTTCGCTTTGCTCCCTTACGAAGATAGCTTTCATTACCCCACAGTTAAAAAGAGGATCTTGCAAGCATATGAACTCAATGCAGAAGCAGTAAGACAAAAGTTTAGAGGTTTCAAGCGTGCACCTGATCAGACAGTTACAGATTTTATTCGAGTAAAAGTCAATTTTTGACAGGTGGCTTAACCGAAATAATACTCATGATTTTTTATCCCTTAAGCAGCTCATCCTAGTTGAAGAACTTTTACCTTGTTTGCCTGTAAAGTTGACCATGGCACTAGCCACAGGTAAACGTTCTTACAAGGATGTTCATGATTTAGCTATGTTGGCAGAAGAACATGAGACAATTTTTAGGATACCGTATAACAATTTAACATGGCACCTAAAACATTCACTTCTAGGCAGGAAAATCCTGAGGGGTTAAAGAATAGTCATTATCATGCTAAGTCTGTTCTTACAGCCAGGGCAGACCAATCATCTAATAAATCTAAGGGTACTGTTAACCTTAGTAAAGCTACATCAGTTTCGACAAGTTCGACTGATGTGAAACAATGAAATTATGGTCACAAGAAAGGGCATGTTGTTCGACATTCTTTCAGGTTACGTCCGGAATTACGACCAAATGCCTTGGTAGTAAGTAAAAGTAGGCAAGGTCATAATTCTGAGACATTTTATGAGGGTAAGCCACAGTGGCTTGCTGATGTTGACCCTTACATGATTCATGTTAAAATGGTTGGAGTTGTAGACAAGTGGATTCCTGTAGTTATGTTTAGAGACACTGGTGCATCGTTAACCTTGATTATTTCCAGTAAGTTGTCCAAGGTCAAGAAGATTGACCTGGACGAAGTAATTCTTATACAGGGTATAGTTGGGGTAGTGCAACGTGTTCCCCTCATGTAAGTTTACATTAAATCCCCCCTGTACTCCTGGACTATGTACTATAGGTGTGTGTGATACCTTACCTACTCCTGGTGTCGATATAATTCTTGGAAAAGACATTGCCGGCACAATGATAAACAGTCATCTCCCCGTCATGTTCAATGACCCAGGTAGAGTTCTCTTACAAACGAGTGAGATTGCTCCTGAAGTTTATCCAGCCTGCGCAGTCAACAGATCTCAAGTCACCAAGTCCCAGAGTGAGGTTTCCAAACCTACAACCAGAGGGATGGCTGTAAAACCTTCAACGTTAGAACCGGAAATCAACTTGGTTGACACTTTTATGTCTAGATTGGATGAAGTTAGTACAATTGAGGGAGTTGTGCCAAGTAAGGAAGTTGTACCTCCTGTTACTACATCTTCCCCTAATTTTGATGTAAAATTCCGCACCTTTACGCAACGTCAACAGAGTGATTCTAGTTGAAATGCCTGTTTTTCTGAAGCTGTTAAGGAGGAGGACGCTTTGGCAGATGATATTGGATACTTCCTCTGAGATCAGATGCTGATGAGACGATGGAGAACTAAGTTATCTCCCTCTTCAGAGGACTGTGAGTGTTACCCAGCTTGTGGTCCCCTAAGCATACTGTGAACAAGTCCTCTCAGCTGCCCACGACGATCCATTAAGCAGTCACCAAGGAATTAGTCGAATGTTATACCAGGTATCAAATTATTTTTATTGGCCCAGTCTTAAAAAAGATATTGGTAAATATTGTAGACAGTGTGTAACCTGTCAAGTAGTGGGTAAACCTAATCAGAGTGTACCTAAAGCTCCCCTGCATCCAATTGTAGTTCCAAATGAACCTTTTTCCCACATCATTATTGATAGTATAGGCCTTTTGAATAGGACAAAGTCAGGTCATGTATTTTTAATAACCTTAATGTGTGCCACATCCAAGTTTCCAGACGCTTATCCTGTAAGAAACGTAAGAGCAAGACAGTTATCCATCACTTGACAAAATTCTGTACTTTGTTTGGACTACTTCGAGTTATCCAGACTGACAACGGTAGTAATTTTCGGTCTGCAGAGTTCAAACGATTTTGTGAGAAGTACCAAATAGAACATCGCGTGTCCAGTGCTAATCATCCACAAAGTCAAGGTACCTTGGAGAGATTTCACCAGACTATGAAGCAGATGATATGAACTGTTGAAGACTCCAGAAGTACTTGGGATGAGGACTTACCATTTACCTTGTTTGCAGCTCGAAATGGTTTACAACATTTTTTGGGCTGTTCCCCGTTCCAATTAGTTTTCAGACACAGAGTGAGAGGCCCAATCCAGTTGTTGAGTGAGAGATTGTTGGGAAACGTCTCTCTCCCTGATGGAAGTCGTCTGTTGAGTGAGATCCAGTTGAAGTTGAAGTATCAAGACGTGGCAAGCGAGCACCGGAAGAAGTCGCAGTTGAAGATGAAACACCATGACAAGAAGTTCAGGTGAAGTTGAGATTTTTTCAGCCAGGTGATCTTGTTCTTGTTTTGAAGTCCAGAGTGGAAACGTTTGAAGTTGTTTCCAGACGTTCTGAGTTAACATATAAAATTTAAAGTCTGTAAGACCTTTCCAAGGTTTTGGCAGTGCACATTAACAGGTTAAAAGCATTTCAAGGCTCCAGGCCAGTGTCATGTGTGGTACAGGACACAGTCACCCCTGAGAACCATATATGAGATGACTTGTCTAATCATACCTTTTGTAATTCTAGCTTTGAGGAGATGATGGGCAAATTCGATGAGGCTAAACAGGGAGAGATGAGAATGTTACTACACCAGTATTCTAATCGGTTTGGAGAAGTTCCTACCCAGACCTCTGTTTTGAGCCATGATATTCAGCTCACAGACACCATCCCTATTCGTATGCATCCGTATAGAGTATCTCCAGAGAAGAGAGATATTATCAGGAGGCAAGTGGCGTTCCTCCTGGAAAATGGTTTAGTTACACCCAGTCAGAGTTCCTGGTGTTCACCATGATTGTTAGTTCCTAAACCGGATGGGAGTTGGCGCTTGTGTACTGATTACAGGCTGTTAAATAAGGTAACTGAAGTAGACACTTTCCCATTGCCAATGCTTGAGGATTGCATAGACCAAATCGGTCACTGTCAATATATATCTAAACTCGATTTGTCCAAGGGATATCATCAAGTGCCTTTGACAAGTCGAGCTATTGAGTATTCAGCTATTGTAACACCTGATGGTTGTTTTCAGTATAACGTTATGCCTTTCGGCCTTAAAAATTCCCCAGCAACCTTCCAGAGATTAATGAATTTGTTGCTGCAGGATATTCCAAATTGCCGTGCTTATTTAGATGACATTGTTATATTTAGTGATTCTTGGCAAGAACATTTGCAGGGTTTAAACTTGTTGTTTGCTAAATTGCAAGAGGCCAATCTTACTGTTAACCAAAAGAAATGTAACTTTGCTAGAGGTACCATTGTTTATCTAGGGCACGAGGTTGGTCAAGGTAGGTTGATGCCTCTATCTGATAAAATTATTGCCATTGTAAATTATTCTATCTTGACTAACAAAAAACAGGTTCAGCGATATTTAGGGATGTGTGCCTATTATCGTAGGTACTGTAAGAACTTTTCTATGGTAGCTTCACCTCTGATTTGTTGCAGCAGAGAGTTAGATTTATGCGAACTACCAACTATCAAGAAGCCTTTGATGGTTTAAAAAGTATCTTATCTTCATCCCCAGTTCTCGCTAGTCCTAATTTTACTATGCCTTTTATCATGTATATAGATGCTTCTGATTTGGGTGCAGGTGCTGTCCTACTCCAGATTAGATGCGATAAGGTTGAGCATCCCGTATACTTTTTTTGAGAAAGTTCAGAGAGAAATTACTCTGTTATGGAGAAGGAGGCTTATGCTCATGTATTGGCACGTAAAAAGTTTGAGGTATATTTACATGGAAATAAGGTTGATGTATATACCGACCATATCACTTTAATCTTTATTGACAGATTGGATATCCATAATCAAAAAATTTTGAGGTGGTCTTTGTATTTGCAGGAATTCAATATCCATATTCACCATAATCTTGGCAAGTTAAATGTTCTGTCTGATGCCTTATCTAGATGTTTTTGCTGAGAAAACCTATGTGAAGAACCACCCTAAATTTCCTGATTTACTTATAGAGATACAGGATTATAATTACGTGTAATTGCTGAGTTACTTGTAATTGATTTAAAACTTGATGAAGTAATATTCTAATTATATGTCTTATATATTGTAGTAGTTGATGCTGTAATTGTGCTTGAACCGTATATTTGAGCACCTTATGAAGATTATTGTGAATATTTGTGTGTTATTCATGATGTCTTTTTTGCTGTCCATGTCTGTAAGAATGTGTACACTGTGTCTCACAGTGTCCTCATTTCCTGCGATGTAGGGGTGTTATGACCACGCATACACCAGTATCATACCGAGATTGGTGTATGAGTGTGCTCAAACTATAGTGATATCTTGGCTGATAGCCTCGTATCACGAATATTGTGTTATAATGTAATCTCATGCTACCATACATTATTCTTATTTTATGTATTGTCAACGTGTGACATACATTTCCAAGTCTATATTAATTCTGTATCAAAGTTGTATGCCATGTAATTGTGGACATATATATATTAGATGTCTAGTAGCAGTAGCCTAATGTCACAGATTTGAAAAACATCCATGTAAGTTTATTGTAATTAATGCTACATCAATGCTATATAGGTAACATTATATGGACCATATTGGAGAATGTATACATTTCGTTTCCAGATGTATTATTCGTATGTATACTGAGTAGATTCCATTTTAGTGTTGTACCTTGCATTGTCCCATTGTCTGGATATTACATGAAATTATGGCACTGTGAAATGTTTTCCACTTAAGACAATCTTTTGATACCCATGTTGTATATACCTAATATATTTATTATCTTGCATGCATATGTATAACCAAAGGCGAATGTCGGTGAATCCTCCCTAACCCCCCCCCCTCCCCTCGCCTCCAGTGATGTACCGACTTTCCCAGTGTTACCATATCGTATCCATGTAATTTCTTTGTGTACTTATTTGGTAATTCAAGATAATTTCCTTAATTTATTCATTTATTATATATAATTATGTAAGGTTGTGCTTTATACTCTTTAAGCTGTTATCTATTGAATTAGAAGTTCCTGAGTGAGTTTATGTTGTAAATGAGTTAGAGAGATTTGAAAGCCTAAGGTCAGTTGACTTATTGGAGTTGGTTACAGTGTCGCCTCCTGGCAACGATCGCTCAAGGCGTCACTGTTTGATCTCTTTAGGCGAGCGGACCTGTTAGTGATTAGTCCGTGATTTGTGACCTAAATTGGGTCGTGTGCCTGCTAGATTTATACGCAATGTAACTGTATGTATTTATATGGATCATATCTGCTGTTGTCCATTATGTATACCAGGTGGTAGAGGTTTTTATGTCTTTGTGAGGTAAGATTTTAATGACGTTAAGTAAGGCAGCATAAAGGCACTAGTGTTCCACTGTGCCAGACAAGTTCTTGGTGTCAGCTAGTGTTGATTGATGCAATTTACAGACCTGTATATGATGTATCATGCCCAGTTGTTGAGAAGCTGGATATAAAGTAATAGTGTGTGATATTAGTAGAAGGTTTTATTTATTAATGTTGTGGAATGTTATTAATGCCAGTAAACTGGAATAATTGTTCCTAGCCTTTCACTGTTGATGATATCCTCAAAATACATCCGGAGTCTGCCAGTGCAGACTGCTTATCACATGCCTCTGTATGACTAACCATCCTGTGTGATGGGGATTTCTTAGCATCAACTAGTTAGCTTTCTTGACACA
>WNGS01167372.1:26789458-26814797 GCA_020271785.1 Procambarus virginalis | reverse complement strand
CTGTACTCCCACTTCATATATGTCCTAGGGAGCTGCACTAATGCAGATGGTACCTAATGTAATAATTAAAAAAAAAAAAATTATCCTTTCACTCGCCACTAGAACATATAATATATAATTGGCCAGGCTATGTGTTGTTCAGTGATGCTGAAGGTTACTCCGTCTTAACAGTAAATTAGGGAGACACGGTGACTCCATAAGTGCATACTCCATATTATTATAACTGGGAACCCATAACAAGTTATTAGTTTCTTTAGCAACTGAAGGAGTAAATCCTATATTCATTGAGGAGAACGGCAGAAGCGGAAAATGTGTAAAACATGTTGACTATTTTATCGTTAATGTCAGGCTCTATTTGTTAAAATATTTGTCACAAGTGATACACGAACTTGGTGGTATATGAAGAAAGTGATAGCCGAAGAAGGGTGAAATATACATGAACCAAGAGTGATACATGATACAAGGTGATGCTGACATTAACAGTTGCAAGTTAGGAGTCTGGCTATAATTATCGTGCTGCATTATCAAAATTCAAAATTTCACCAGTCCACAAAAGTATCTACCATATTTACCAGTAGATATATAACTGTACAAAAATTCTATTATATAATACTACAGATCACACTAAGTTGATGCATCAAATGAACTAACACCTGCGCCGGATCCCGGAGGCATGCCTCATACACTTGCCTTAATCGACTGTCTGGAGCTCCCGTGCAGGTTCGAATCCTTCATCACGCCCTTGTGGATTTGCTTATACTATATAATGATATATATTATATCTATACTATTATATAATAATATATATATATATATTATATATTAATATATATATATATATATAAGTGTGTCGTGTGTTTGCTGAGAAATCGAGGTGCATGAAAGCGCGCAAGCCTAGATCACTACTAGAACTCTTTGGACCCGGCCATGATTTGATACCCAATAGCGCTCTCGAGATCACCCTCTAAACGAAACAGTACTGTGGCCACCGCAATATATGTCGTCTAAATGATTAGGGGTGATCCTGTGACGGTATGGGTATCGAAGTCCTGGCCGGGTCAAAGGTATCTTAGTGATTATTATATAATATATATAATATATTAATATATAGTATATATATATATAGCATATATATATCTATATTATTATATATATAGATAGAGAGAGAGAGAGAGAAGAGAGAATTTGCTAAACAACAGATAACAATCTTGCGAATGGAATTGATCAAACTTTTTGAAACACTTCACACACCACACACCACTACACACACCACACACACACAACATGCGGCTACCAGCAGGAAGTCCCTATCTAGTCAAGCATAAGACTAACTGGAAAGTGTTCAAAGGGTTGCCACCAGACCTAGTACCCGAGCTGAGAGGTATGAGCTACGAGGAGTCACGGCAGGAATATTAAAACCTCACTTGCGTTGGAAAGACAGAAGGTTAGGGGGGCCATGATCACCACATTCACAGATTCTCAGGGGAATCGACAGGGGGGTTGATAAAGACAGGCTGTTTAACACAAGGGGCACAAGCATAGGGCACCAGGTGGAAACTGAGGGCCCCTAAATGAGCTACAGAGATATTAGAAAGAACTGTTTAGTGTCAGAGTGGTTGACAAATGGAATGTCATTAGGAAGCGATGTGGTGGAAGGCTGACTCCATACACAGTTCAGTGTAGCTATGATAGAGCCCAATAGGCGGCTCAGGAAACTGTACACCTGTGTGATTGAAGGTTTGAGAGGCGGGACCAAAGAATTCCCGTGCTGACGCTCGAGAAATATTTCTTCCTCAATGCTCACACTCAAACGACTGTCTATTATGTGTGTACAACACAAGAGTCACCTTTTATATTTCACACACCAGAGTCTACATCTTGTATGTTCCACACCAGAGTCTACATCTTGTATGTTCACACACCAGAGTCTACATCTTGTATGTTCACACACCTGAGTCTACATCTTGTATGTTCACACACCTGAGTCTACATCTTGTATGTTCACACACCTGAGTCTACATCTTGTATGTTCAACACCTGAGTACATCTTGTATGTTCACACACCCTGAGTCCCATCTTGTATGTTCACACACCTGAGTCTACATCTTGTGTGTTCACACACCAGAGTCTACATCTTGTATGTTCACACACCTGAGTCTACATCTTGTATGTTCACACACCAGTGTCTACATCTTGTATGTTCACACACCTGAGTCTACATCTTGTATGTTCACACACCAGAGTCTACATCTTGTATGTTCACACACCTGAGTCTACATCTTGTATGTTCAAACACCTGAGTCTACATCTTGTATGTTCAAACACCTGAGTCTACATCTTGTGTGTTCACACACCAGAGTCTACATCTTGTATGTTCACACACCAGAGTCTACATCTTGTGTGTTCACACACCAGAGTCTACATCTTGTATGTTCACACACCTGAGTCTCCATCTTGTACGTTCACACACTTGAGTCTACATCTTGTATGTTCACACACCAGAGTCTACATCTTGTATGTTCACACACCTGAGTCTACATCTTGTATGTTCAAACACCTGAGTCTACATCTTGTATGTTCACACACCAGAGTCTACATCTTGTGTGTTCACACACCAGAGTCTACATCTTGTATGTTCACACACCAGAGTCTACATCTTGTGTGTTCACACACCAGAGTCTACATCTTGTGTGTTCACACACCAGAGTCTACATCTTGTGTGTTCACACACCAGAGTCTACATCTTGTATGTTCACACACCAGAGTCTACATCTTGTATGTTCACACACCAGAGTCTACAGCTTGTGTGTTCACACACCAGTGTCTACATCTTGTATGTTCACACACCAGAGTCTACATCTTGTGTGTTCACACACCAGAGTCTACATCTTGTATGTTCACACACCAGAGTCTACATCTTGTATGTTCAAACACCTGAGTCTACATCTTGTATGTTCAAACACCTGAGTCTACATCTTGTATGTTCACACACCAGAGTCTACATCTTGTATGTTCACACACCTGAGTCTACATCTTGTATGTTCACACACCAGAGTCTACATGTTGCATGTTCACACGACACAACAGCCACATGGACAACAGCCACATGGGCAACAGCCACATGGACAACAGCCACATGGACAACAGCCACATGGACAACAGCCACATGGACAACAGCCACATGGACAACAGCCACATGGACAACAGCCACATGGGCAACAGCCACATGGACAACAGCCACATGGACAACAGCCACATGGACAACAGACACATGGGCAACAGCCACATGGACAACAGCCACATGGACAACAGCCACATGGACAACAGCCACATGGACAACAGCCACATGGACAACAGCCACATGGACAACAGCCACATGGACAACAGCCACATGGACAACATCGCTTTCATGTTAACGCTCAGATAAAGTGCCGCCGTCGACGATAAGTGTGGTCAATATAGAGGGTCTGGACACATGTGGTCAGTCTAGAGGGTCTGGACACATGTGGTCAGTGTAGAGGGTCTGGACACATGTGGTCAGTCTAGAGGGTCTGGACACATGTGGTCAGTGTAGAGGGTCTGGACACATGTGGTCAGTGTAGAGGGTCTGGACACATGTGGTCAGTCTAGAGGGTCTGGACACATGTGGTCAGTGTAGAGGGTCTGGACACATGTGGTCAGTGTAGAGGGTCTGGACACATGTGGTCAGTGTAGAGGGTCTGGACACATGTGGTCAGTGTAGAGGGTCTGGACACATGTGGTCAGTGTAGAGGGTCTGGACACATGTGGTCAGTGTAGAGGGTCTGGACACATGTGGTCAGTGTAGAGGGTCTGGACACATGTGGTCAGTGTAGAGGGTCTGGACACATGTGGTCAGTGTAGAGGGTCTGGACACATGTGGTCAGTGTAGAGGGTCTGGACACATGTGGTCAGTGTAGAGGGTCTGGACACATGTGGTCAGTGTAGAGGGTCTGGACACATGTGGTCAGTGTAGAGGGTCTGGACACATGTGGTCAGTGTAGAGGGTCTGGACACATGTGGTCAGTGTAGAGGGTCTGGACACATGTGGTCAGTGTAGAGGGTCTGGACACATGTGGTCAGTGTAGAGGGTCTGGACACATGTGGTCAGTGTAGAGGGTCTGGACGCATGTGGTCAGTGTAGAGGGTCAGGACGCATGTGGTCAGTGTAGAGGGTCTGGACGCATATGGTCAGTGTAGAGGGTCTGGACGCATATGGTCAGTGTAGAGGGTCAGGGCGCATGTGGTCAGTGTAGAGGGTCAGGACGCATGTGGTCAGTGTAGAGGGTCTGGACGCATGTGGTCAGTGTAGAGGGTCTGGACGCATGTGGTCAGTGTAGAGGGTCTGGACGCATGTGGTCAGTGTAGAGGGTCTGGACGCATGTGGTCAGTGAACCTAGCCCCATACTAGAAACCTTTAACAATCCATCACACACATATGACCATCCAAGAAGTTCGTTACCAACCTGGAAACCACTGACCATCCTGAAAACAATCTGCTTTCCAATAAGCCTCTGGTTCCCAACTAGGGATTATGGCTTCCCCGGGGGACCTTTTTGCAGCATGTAAGGGTCCATAAGTCAAGGCAGGACTCAACATCTTGTATTATAATAACAAAATACATGGGATTGCCAAGGAAAAAAAATTGTTGCTTAATACCAAGTGTTGGGACCATTAATAAGGAAGTTGTATGACAAAGGGGTAATGATGGTGAAGAGTTTCGGAACCACTGCAATTAGCACTTGATTATCATTGAAATCGGTTACCACCTAGTAGCACATTGCCCAATCAATCCTTATCGCCGCGAAACCTTCAAGTAAATATTTGTTTATCATCTAAACTATGCATCGTAGATGGCATTGTCCTTCCTAGTAACTCACAAACTTATTAAATTCCTTTGACTATTTGGCTAATCCAATAAACCCTTGATCATCCTAGAAACTATTTCAGTAAACCGTCCAAGACAACTTGGGCGACTCTGGAAACTCTTGGACCTCAGTAAAACCAATCGCAAGACCTTAAAACCAAAAAGTCTCCAATTCTCCTCCACCACCTCACACTCCCTTGCACATTTCAGGAACATTCATGGCCACCCTCTGGAAACGCCTTGCGGACGGTTTGGAAAGTTATCATAAATATCCCTGCCGTTCCTTCGGGACATTTGCTTACCTTTCTTGCCTTTCCAGCGGTCCATTTCTTCCAGGACTTCACCTCCCCTTTTCGTCTTGGCCTTACAGCTTCCTATTTTTGAGGGGGGCCATAACTTGACCTCTCTCCCCCCTTCCCTTCCCTTCCCTCCTATCTTCCAAGCGACCAAGCATCTTCCAGGATTTATCATCCCATTTCCCACCTTGCCTTCCAAGCTTTCCATTTCCTTCCAGAATATTCCACTGTGTCCCTATCTCTTCTTTACTTTCTTTCTCTTCTCTTATTTACAGTAATTGGTGATAGTTCAGAGCCCATATTTCTCAAGTCTTGATTATCTCTGAATTTAGTGCCCTCTACGTTCCAAATTTCATTATCCTTGCTCTGTATTTTTCGTATAATATCTCATGTTATGGTATCTTGGTTCAGACAATATGATATGTGTTTTGTGTGGTCAGTTCTCCGTCTATGTCACGTTGTTGGGTTTGTCTGGGGCTTTNTACTGAACTATCAACCACAGCCAGCCTTACACCCACTACAAGGACCTCATCCTCAACTAGTAATCTTATAATATTATTATATTATAAGAGAATATATTGCTGGCTTAGGTTAGGTTCGGATAGATCAGAATAGGTTGAGTAGTAGGGTTAGGTGGGGTAAATTTTTACAAAAGTTTTAATTCTAATCAACATAATCACAATTATCTATAATACAACGAAAGGTTTAGAATTCCATAAGAAAAATATAAAAAAGTATTAGGAAAATTTTATTTTCGGTCATATTCAACAACAATGTTGTTAGAAGAATAGGACCGAAAGGGTAAGTAAGATTAAAATTCTAACATGAGTCTTCAGTACTTCGTTCGTTTTTCTTCACTGTCGAGGGTAATTGAAAAATTAACTCGCCAAATTTAATTTTTACATTTTTATATATGGTCTAACACCTAGAAGCGTTTCACAAGACTTCTCACATTTCAAAGACATTTTATGTAGTCCGTTCATGCTTATATGTGATTTTGGGTAAGGTGATTGGATACAAAGGTTTTGGGTGAGGTGACAGGAAACAGTTAATGGACACAAAACATATAGGAAAGACAGAAAACGAAACAATGGGTATAAATGTGGGATTCATTTTATCTGCTTGCTTCTGTGCTGGTTTGGGGTCTTGAAGTGGGTAGAATGCAATTATATGTTAATTGGCTGTTGATTGCTGGTTTTGAATGTTGATTGCTGGTTTTGACTTTTTTGATGTGTTCCTCACACACCATTTATATATATATATATATATATATATATATATATATATATATATATAATATTATATATTATATATATATATAATGTATGTGTGTGTGTGTGGTAAATCACGAAAATTTAACTCGTGATGAAAAAATGTGCCAGTGCCAAACTACGAAGGAGGAATGCAACACGAATTTCCTTTAAGTATTTACTAATGAATGTCCCTTCGTGGTTTGACACTGTCATTATTTATATATATATATATATATATATATATTATATAATATATATATTATATATATATATATATATATGCACAAATTGCCTAAACACTCAAGTGAAGTTATACAACTTTTAGAACACTTTTCCACCAGGGACTCGAACCAGCACAGAAGCCTTCCAGCAACCGGCTTAACAGGTACGCCTTAACCCACTGCACCACACTCAGACCCTTAAAAGAGATGGCAATTTTGGGTATTTCAATACCTCAAAGACTACCACCTCCCAAGGGCAACTAGAGCAATTGAGGGTCAATTTTACGTTTTTCATCAGGTCCCTGTAATATGGGAAGACACTGAGTCTATGCTTAATGTACAACTTGCCTAAACACGCAAGTAAAGTTGTACAACTTTTAGAACACTTTCTCACCAGGAGACTCGAACCCTCGCCAGCACAGAAGACTTCCAGCAATGGCATAACAGGTATGCCTTAACCCACTGCACCACGCTCAGACCTTAAAAGAGATGGCAATCGGGGTATTTCAATACCTCAAAGACTACCACCTCCCAAGGGAAACTAGAGCAAGTGAGGGGTCATTTTACGTTTTTCATCAAGTCCCTGTTAATATGGGAAGACACTGTGTATATGCTTAATGCACAACTTGCCTAAACACGCAAGTAAAGTTGTACAACTTTTAGAACACTTTCTCACCAGGAGACTCGAACCCTCGCCAGCACAGAAGACTTCCAGCAACTGGCATAACAGGTACGCCTTAACTCACTGCACCACGCTCAGACCCTTAAAAGAGATGGCAATTTCTGACAAGAGATGACAGTTTATACCCAGATTTAGGGTATAACATCGACGAAAATCTCTGTACTCGCATCGAACAACACCTCGACATCCTCACAGACCGACATCACCTCAGCACTGAAACAAGGATAATCAAGAAACTAACAACGTTATATGGAGGACCTATGGCAATTTCACGACCAAGAGACGGGTTCCTGAACCTTGCAGGAATCAACCTCATTGAGGACCAAGTCACTCTCCTAAATCTGGGTATATACTGTCACGTTAAGTCCAGACCAACTGAGTTGGCCCGGAAAGTGGAGTTGGAGATTCTGTTGGACAACATATTTGACCTCGAAGCACAAAAGAAGGTCACCACCAAAGACACCTTACAAACAGAACTTATTGCGGAAGGAGGAAAGAATCGAGGCAACTACAGAAGCACCATACTGACCCCCGAGCACAAAGCGGCAGCCAAGAGCCTTCGTGAGAACAAGGAGATAGTCGTCAGGAGAGGTGACAAGTCGCCAATATACGTCATTCTTAAAAAAGACGAATATCTGGCGAAAATAAACCTCATATTCTCTGACCAAACTAAATTCCAAAGAATAACGAAGGACACTACAGCCGAATTGAAAGCAAAGGTCAACAAATTGATCGAAACTGTGAACGACAAGAAATCCGGACTCTACCTGCCAAAGATTATTGGGGAATATAAACCTGGATATGCGTATGGAAATGTCAAGACACATAAGCCTGGAAACCCACTTCGGCCAATCATCAGCCAGATACCCACACCCATGTACAGACTGGCGAATTATCTTCACTTTATATATATATCTATATATATATATATATATATATATATATATATATATATATATATATATATATATATATATATGTGTGTGTGTGTGTGTGTGTGTGTACTCACCTTATTGTACTCACCTAATTGTGCTTGCGGGGGTTGAGCTCTGGCTCTTTGGTCCCGCCTCTCAACCGTCAATCAACTGGTGTACAGATTCCTGAGCCTACTGGGCTCATATCTTGATTTGAAACTGCGTATGGAGTCCACCACATCACTCCACCACATCACTTCCTAGTGCGTTCCATTTACTAACTACTCTGACACTGAAAATGTTCTTTCAAATGTCTCTGTGGCTCATTTGGGTACTCAGCTTCCACCTGTGTCCCCTTGTTCGCGTCCCTCCAGTGTTGAATAGTTCAGCCTTGTTTACCGGTCGATTCCCCTGAGGATTTTGTAGGTTGTGATTATGTCCCCCCTTACTCTTCTGTCTTCCAGTGTCGTAAGGTGCATTTCCCGTAGTCTTTCCTTATACCTCATGCCTCTTAGTTCTGGGACTAGTCTAGTAGCATACCTTTGGGCTTTTTCCAGCTTCGTCTTGTGCTTGACAAGGTACGGGCTCCATGCTGGGGCCGCATACTCCAGGATTGGTCTTACATATGTTGTGTACAAGATTCTGAATGATTCCTTACACAGGTTCCTGAACGCCGATCTGATGTTAGCCAGCCCCGCATATGCCGCAGACGTTATTCTCTTTATGTGGGCTTCAGGAGACAGGTTTGGTGTGATATCAACCCCTAGATCTTTGTCTCTGTCTGTTTCATTAAGTACTTCATCTTCTATTCTGTATCCTGTGTCTGGCCTCCTGTTTCCACTGCCTAGTTTCATTACTTTGCATTTACTCGGGTTGAACTTCAACAGCCATTTGTTGGACCATTCACTCAGTCTGTCTAGGTCATCTTGTAGCCTCCTACTATCATCATCTGTTTCAATGCTCCTCATAATTTTTGCATCGTCGGCAAACATTGAAAGGAACGAATCTATACCCTCTGGGAGATCATTTACATATACCAGAAACAGTATAGGTCCAAGGACTGACCCCTGCGGGACTCCACTTGTAACGTCTCGCCAATCTGAGACCTCACCCCTCACATAGACTCGTTGTCTCCTGTTGCTTAGGTACTCCTCTATCCACCGGAGTACCTTCCCTTTCACTCCAGCCTGCATCTCCAACTTTCTCACTAGCCTTTTGTGTGGCACTGTATCAAAGGCTTTCTGACAATTCAAAAATATGCAGTCATCCCACCCTTCTCTTTCTTGCCTTATTTTTGTTGCCTGGTCGTAAAATTCAAGTAACCCTGTGAGGCAGGACCTGCCATCCCTGAACCCATGTTGATGCTGTTTTACAAAGTTCCTTCGCTCCAGATGCTCCACTAGTTTTTTTCGCACAATCTTCTCCATCAGCTTGCATGGTATGCAGGTTAGGGACACAGGCGTGTAGTTCAGTGCCTCCTGTCTATCCCCTTTCTTGTATATCGGGACTACGTTGGCTGCTTTCCAAATATCTGGCGGTTCCCCTGTTGCCAGTGATTTGTTATACACTATGGAGAGTGGTAGGCACAGTTTTTCTGCTCCTTCCATTAGTATGCAAGGGGAGATTCCATCTGGGCCTATAGCCTTTGTCACATCCAACTCTAGTAAACACTTCCTTACTTCCCCGCTGGTAATCTCAAATTCTTCCAGTGGTTCCTGGTTAGCTATTCCCACACATACCTCTGGAATTTCTCCTTGCTCTAAGGTGAAGACCTCCTGGAATTTCTTATTCAATTCCTCACACACTTCCTTGTCATTTGTAGTGAATCCTTCCACCCCTATCCTTAATTTCATATGTGTGTGTGTGTGTGTATGTGTGTGTGTATTTGTTTCACTAAATATGACTGCATATTCTGTATTAATTTCTTCTTTAGGGCTTCTAAACAAGAAGTCTGACTAGTGTGCTCTTGCATCTTCGTTTAATTGGAAGAGGATTTCTCCAAAAGTCATCTTTGTTGGAAGTAAAGAAAAAGAAGAAACAAAAAAACTGTAGAATGTATTACATTTATTATAAATTTACCCAACGTTTCGAACCTACATGGTTCATTCTCAAGTGATATGACAGTACAGGACGTATTGAATTTATTCCATAAGCGAGGTCAGGTGCAAATACAAATAGGTGAAGAGTAAGGCGTAAAAGTTTCAAGGGGTTGTCATAGCCAGGGGGTGGTAATGGGGGACGAGCTCCCATGACCTATAAAATGCTCCTATACGGCATGCGTCTCCAATAGCCTCTGACAACCAAGTCCAACTCCTGGCCTGCACGGGTGGCTTAGTCTTTAAGTCCGGCGGAACTGCTTTTACCGACAGGAGAAGGGGCGAAGGCGTGCCTCTGGCGTCTTAAAACCAGCTGCTCCTGGTAGATCGGATTCGATAGCCGGGGAAGGCAGCCCATCTAGGGGAAGGAAAACCCTGACTTTAAACCTCCGCTGCCTTGCGGCCATACCCCTTTTTTGGGAAAGGCTTCAGGAGTCAACCTCGAGGAAAAATCCGGAGTTGGAGCCCCTAAGGCAGTTCGTTGTTGACGTCGACCTCGTTCTGGCAGCTCCTGCGACGTTGCTGGAACCATGTGCATTGGCATTTGCCTTTCTATCGGATAATTTCAGTAACGTGGAGAGGGGGGACCTGCTGCATGGGTAATAGCTTCTCCTCCATATCTACCTACCCAGGCTTTGCGCTCTGTCAGGGCGCAACTCCAGAGTCTTTAGACTGAAGGATGCCTACTAAGGCGTGAAAGTGTGAAGAATAAGGTTTAAAAATGGGTAAGAAGCACATACAAAGATTAATCAGGTGTAGTGGGCGTGGCATGTTGAGCAGTGTCTTCTATGTTCGCATCTTCACGTTCTGGTCTTGTTCTTACTCACATGGTGGGTACAGTGAATAGTTCCGGAATTTGGGTATTTACGGTTGGTGGTTTTATTTTTATCTGGATTGCTTGAAGAATTTGTAATCTTCTTACATCTTGGGTTTTGTCTATTATACAAGTATTTTTATTCAACATTTCTCTTGTTAGGGTGATGTCAAGGGCTTGTCTCATGTGATTTCTGGGGACACCGGATTGAAGATGACAGGTCAAACGCCTCGTCACGTCATACCTATGTTCTTAGATTAAAAGTTACATCCTTCGTGGGGGCAGGTGTACATATATACCACGTTACCCTGCTTCAATGGGTTCTCCGTCGGTTTCAGGCTGTTTTTAATAAGGAGGTCGGTAGCTTTGTTTGTTTTATAGAATATGATCAGGTCTATGTTTTGGTTAAGAGTAATACTTTTTACTCCTTTACGGATTATTTCTTTCATTCTTCTTTCTTCTTTTTTATGTTCACTGTGCATGGTTGATTTGTAATATAATTTTATTGGAAGTATTGTGGTTTCTGTTCTTGGTTCAGGATTGTACCATCGGTCCAGGTGTCGTCTTATAGTAGTGTTTATTTCCTTGTTTCTATATCCATTGTTCACCAACACCTGAGTTATTCTTTCAAACTACCTATTCACGTTGCTCCATTTAGACCAGTGGGTAAGGGGCTCGACGAATATAAGCGTTGAGAACACTGACTTTGTATCTTTGGGGGGCACTAATATATATATATATATATATATATATATATATATATATATATATATATATATATATATATATATATATATATATATATATATATATATATGTATATATATATATATATATATATATATATATATATATATATATATATATATATATATATATATATATATATATATATATATATATATATATATATATATATATATATATATATATATATATATATATATATATATATATATATATATATATATATATATATATATATATATATATATATATATATATATATATATATATATATATATATATATATATATATATATATATATATATATATATATATATATATATATATATATATACACAATTAATGATCACGAAACACTGATCATTTGTATGCGGAAATCCACAAAGAAATGGGAAAGAGAAGATGAACGTTTCGGCCGTTCAAAGACGTTGTCAACACCAGACTAAGAGAAACAAATGGAGGGGCACAGGCCGACACTGAATCTGACCACATATCCCCAGAGAAGGAATTACCCATAGGCAGGTATAGATTAGCTCAGAATAATAGAATTAAGCGGTAAGAGAATAAGGATGAAAGATTAAAGAAAGCCTCACTGAACACACAATATATGAATATAATATTGAAATGAGACATAGTAACCCTTTCAGAGTTTTTTCTTAAACTATTGTACAATATTGTAACTTAAAAATGAATCAAGTTTGAACATACCTGTACTAACATTGATAAGATTTGGACACTGACTAATTAAGACAGACAATAAAATTCCGTTCCACAAAACCACCGCTATTGGTAATGCTTTTCGCTCCATCCCGGAGCCGGTCGGCCGAGCGGACAGCACGCTGGACTAGTGATCCTGTGGTCCTGGGTTCGATCCCAAGCACCGGCGAGAAACAACGGACTGAGATTCTTTCACCCTATGCCCCTGTTACCTAGCAGTAAAACAGGTACCTGGGTGTTAGTCAGCTGTCACGGACTGCTTCCTGGGGATGGAGGCCTGGTCGAGGACTGGGCCACGGGGACACTAAAAAAAGCCCCGAAATCATCTCAAGATAACCTCAAGAAGATTTCACTTAATAGTGTGAGCACACAAACTCGTGTGTAGCTACAATTCACTAGACGTTTGGGCAGTTCTAATACTATAAGCATGTTGGGACAACCGCAATTGTAAGGATTTTCCTGTTTGTCCAAGGTACACAGAATCAATCATTACAGGGAATCGAACACACAACGTGCTGTACCAGGGAAGTTTTTTATTAAATTGGACTTGATCGTACAATTAGTGAACACCATATTGATATTAAGTTTCTTAAAAACCGGGGGAGTTTCTCAACTCCCATCGCTTAAGGAACCACCAATGAGTTTCTAATGTCTGGTTTCGCTTTGGAGACATGATTGTAAAACATACGCTTAGCTTGTCCGAACGAGCAAACCAAAAACGTCTTAGGGTATTGTAAACTCTTCCCAATTTCATATATTTTAGCAATCTCATCATAAAAAAAGTCAGGGCTGCATACCCTCAAAGCTCGAAGAAACATTTCTGAAAATACTGCCTGTTTAACTTCCGTAACAGGTATCTGTCTGGTGTTGACAACGGTTATTAAACGGCCGAAACGTTCATCTTCTCTTTACTATTTCTTTGTGGATTTTCCGCATATATATATATATATATATATATATATATATATATATATATATATATATATATATATATATATATGCGAACAAGCCTGAATGGTCCCCAGGCATATATGCAACCGAAAACTCACACCCCAGAAGTAGCTCGAACCCATACTGCCATGAGCACTATGTACTGGTGTACAGGACACCTTCACCATTCAGGCTTGCTCGCATTTGTGTTTCTCACGTGTGCCCCAAAGAATGAGGTGATTTGATAAAATACTATGCCCAAGATTACCATCACAGCGCCGTCGGGATGATGGGGCAAATAGCTACGGCTACCATCATCTTTTGAACGGTCGTGATGGTCGAGTGGTGAAGGTTTCCTGTACACCAGTTGCATAGTGCTCCTGACAGTATGGGTTCGAATCACTTCTGGACAACAGAGAAAACTCTTTTATTGCCGCCATTACAGCTTCTCACACAACTCTGCTCAGTAAAGTTTGTTCACAACAGCTGGTGCTGATGCCGCCCCCACCGGCCGCTTCTTGAATACTTGTGTGTGGAAACTTCGCCTTTTCTTCCGTGTTATTTTCTTTGGGTTTTTCAATTTTGGTCTGTGAGGGATAGGGATCGTTTGTACACGAAATAAGTAGGCTTGAACGGGAGCTGAATATGTTTAATGAATGAATGAATTAATGAAGTAAGTAATGAATGAATGTTTATATAATGAGGGAGTTTGTGCACGTAATAAATGAGTTTGTGCATCATCCTGATCATCACCCTAATCATTTCGAATATCACCATTACTCTCATCATTAATGTCTTCGTCAGTCTCACCGTCATCATCATCAGCATCATCATCCTACTCCTCCTAGTCATTCTCAATATTACAGTCCTCATCATTCTCATTATTACCATCCTCATTATTATCAACCTCCTCATCGTCATCAACATCCTAATCATTACCATCCACGTCATTCTTATCATTTGCATTGTTATCCACATTATTGTCTTTCTCACCATTCTCACCCTCACCATTCTCACCCTCACCATTCTCAGCCTCATCAGATCATTATAAACCACATTATCCCATAAGCCTCCATAAAAGTACAAACCACTGCTTTGTGCTTTCTTACAAGAGTAAATATCTTTCCATGAGTTTTTGCTTAGAAAACAACAATTATAAAAGTTTTATTATAAACTGATTATTTCTTGTGATTTCCCTTACGACCTCTCATGCACTGCTCACACTAAATTCCATGTTCCTCATATTTTCACTCATTGTGTTTACATCTTCCTCACATCCTTATTCACCATGTTGGTCCATTTTATCCTCGCACTCATTCATCATGCCTGTCGATCTTCCTTACACTCACTCACCGGGTGAGTCCATCATTCTTACTCATTCTCAGTGTCAGCTTAAATTCCTTACACACTGTGTTTTTTCATTTCCTCTCACTTCCTTTTAACTTTCAATTCTAAATAAGACAAATATATAAATATGCATCAAACATGTTTATGGATTCGAAGTGGATGAATTACTACCACTTCTCCGGATATGACAATCTGTGGTAGCGATTCCTCCTACCAGAATTTCTCTAATGAAGGTCTCGAACTACTTCTGTCAAATTATCTTCACATTTCGGGGCATTTTGAACTGCAGGACCTGGTGACGGTCCATGCTCTCCTCCTCAAAATGGCTACCAATGTATTATTTATGTCGATGGGTAAACGGATATCATTGGGTCATTCAATTTGCATATTTAGAATTCAGTCGTGGTGACTTGTATTTACTCGTTCCGTTGTGCAGGTGTTCATCTCGAACACTTGTGTTACCTTTTATTAACCTCTGGTCCAGTGTCTGGTCAGTGCCTTGCAGCCATACCCCTTTTTTGGGAAAGGCTTCAGGAGTCAAGCTCGTTGACTCCTGAAGCTGAGTTGGAGCCCCTAAGGCAGTTCGTTGTTGACGTCGACCTCGTTCTGGCAGCTCCTGCGACGTTGCTGGAACCATGTGTATTGGCATTTGCCTTTCTATTGGATAATTTCAGCAACGTGGAGAGGGGGGGGACCTGCTGCATGGGTAACAGCTTCCCCTCCATATCTACCTACCCAGGCTTCGCGCCCTGTCAGGGCACGACTCCATAGTTTTTAGACTTAAGGATGCCTACTACTACTAGGTCCAGTGTCATACATTATGGTTCTAACCATCTGTATTCGTCATAAGTTTTTAATGCTATATTTCCAAATTTCCTTAAAAGCAATATTTCGTGGAAGTTAATTCAAATAAACGAATTTGACCAGGTCTTCGGCCAGTGAAGGATATTCATCCCCCTCCACTGTTCTTCAGACTATAATAGGATCTGTCAGATGGTCTGCCATCTCCTGCTGACAAATGATATACAGCTTCCCGTTCGTCTCGGTTAAAACCTTTGACGTTGATGTATCAGAGTGCTCTAGGGCAACCAAATGTAAACATGTCAATTTATTAATTTTAACTTTGCAACAATACAGTGAAACTATTATTGTAATACTTAACCATCTTCAGCTATTACTACTGGTATTAAATATATATCTATAGGAGAGCATTTATTCCTCTCCTTATATCTCTCCCTAATCCTCCGTTTCTCTTCGCTTTCTTTCTAAAAATTAAAAAAAAGTTATGAATTGCCGAAAAGCTAATTAAAACTCTGCTGAAAACAAATTCCCTGTTTCAGACTTTGTGAAAATGGTAGTGATCGCTATCGGAGCCGATATTTCTTAAAGGGTGGCAATGAGGCTGATCCCCAACAGGATTATGGCACTCCCAGGCCTCCCATGTATCATCTTGCAAAGTTGGGTGAGACTAACCGCAAGCATCGGGCCTCCTAATTTGGACAGACATTCTCTTTTATATATATAAATACAAATATATAATTCATAATGCAAAATCATATATAGTTTTACTATGATGCCTTGCTACCGCCCACCGAAGACAGACATACACTGCTGAGATATCAAGACGTGCCTTAAACGATCACTAAAACATAAGATGTGCACTTCAACACAATCTACGACATCATCAATAAAGCAGTGCGTGAAGACCTGGAGCTCAGGCTCCTGTCGTCACTGATAGGTTAGCACTAATAAGTACCACAACAACCACCATCCCTCACTCATCACCATCACCACCTTCACCTTTACCCACATCACCAACACTATCGCCAACACCACCAACCTCCAGCCTGCACCACTTACGCCTCCCATCCTCCAGCAACACCCATAACCATCACCAACACCAACCACCATAGCCACCACCGCCACTAACCACCACCGCCACCAACTACCACAGCCACCACCACCACAGCCACCAACAAATTCCCAACGCCTCGGCTAAAGCTTCCCGCAAGCAACAAACAGTACATACTAAATTTTTTGCAAGTGATAACAAGAGCGTCGCTTAATCGAAAAAACGAAGTGTTTACAAATCACAGGAACAACGCAGATGGGGCAGTAACATCACCAACGGAGGAGCTCCAGCACACGGCACATACAGCCATGACAAGATGGAATACACTCTCTAGTGATGCACTTTTAACGAGGCTCGAAGAAAAGTCCAGAAGGTTGGTAGCGGCGCGTTACTTTCATGCTACTGACAGTTGACGATTGTTGAGACGGGCCGCTGAAGAGACGGGCTGCTGAAGAGACGGGCCGCTGAAGAGACGGGCCGCTGAAGAGACGGGCTGCTGAAGAGACGGGCCGCTGAAGAGACGGGCCGCTGAAGAGACGGGCCGCTGAAGAGACGGGCCGCTGAAGAGACGGGCCGCTGAAGAGACGGGCTGCTGAAGATATACACTGCTGAACAGCTGACTGAGATTATGGAACGCATTTTGGAAAACCAGCGGAGCCGAACACGAGATGATTTAAGACACACACACAGGGGCTGCAAGAAGACGATGAAAGAAGAATATGAAAGAGACAGGTGGACAGACGATGAGAGACAAGAGGAATGATTTAAAACGAGATTTAAAGACGAAGATGACTGATGGTTCCTGTTGAGTGACGAGAAAAAGACACAAATCATTTTGCTTTACCAATAAAAAAAATTATTTTAAGTTTACAGTGATTCGGAATAAAATAATCGCCCATTTGGAGCAGAAATCATTTTAATGTGATTTCGGGAGGGTGTACCGATGCCCAGAGGCCCCCCGTCGCTATCGAGAGGTGGGTACCTGGCGCCTGGAGACACCTGCCACTATCAGGAGGGTAGGTACCGGTGGTCTGGAGGCACCTGCCGCCGTCAGGGGGGTAGGTACCGGCGGCCTGGAGGCACCTGCCACCGTCAGGGGGGTAGGTACCGGTGGTCTGGAGGCACCTGCCGCCGTCAGGGGGTTAGGTACCGGCGGCCTGGAGGCACCTGCCACTGTCAGGGGGTAGGTACCGGTGGCCTGGAGGCACCTTCCACCGTCATTGGGGTAGGTACCGGTGGTCTGGAGGCACCTGCCACCGTCAGGTGGTAGGTACCGGTGGCCTGGAGGCACCTTCCACCGTCATTGGGGTAGGTACCGGTGGTCTGGAGGCACCTGCCACCGTCAGGTGGTAGGTACCGGTGGCCTGGAGGCACCTGCCACTGTCAGGGGGTAGGTACCGGTGGTCTGGAGGCACCTGCCACCGTCAGGTGGTAGGTACCGGTGGTCTGGAGGCACCTGCCACCGTCAGGAGGTAGGTACCGGTGGCCTGGAGGCACCTGCCACTGTCAGGGGGTAGGTACCGGTGGCCTGGAGGCACCTGCCACAGTCAGGGGGTAGGTACCGGTGGTCTGGAGGCACCTGCCACAGTCAGGGGGTAGGTACCGGTGGTCTGGAGGCACCTGCCACCGTCAGTAGGTAGGTACCGGTGGCCTGGAAGCACCTGCCACTGTCAGGGGTAGGTACCGGTGGCCTGGAGGCACCTGCCACCGTCAGGGGGGTAGGTACCGGTGGTCTGCAGGCACCTGCCACCGTCAGGAGGTAGGTACCGGTGGCCTGGAGGCACCTTCCACCGTCATTGGGGTAGGTACCGGTGGTCTGGAGGCACCTGCCACTGTCAGGGGGTAGGTACCGGTGGCCTGGAGGCACCTTCCACCGTCATTGGGGTAGGTACCGGTGGCCTGGAGGCACCTTCCACCGTCATGGGGGTAGGTACCGGTGGCCTGGAGGCACCTGCCACTGTCAGGGGGGTAGGTACCGGTGGCCTGGAGGCACCTTCCACCGTCATTGGGGTAGGTACCGGTGGCCTGGAGGCACCTTCCACCGTCATTGGGGTAGGTACCGGTGGCCTGGAGGCACCTTCCACCGTCATGGGGGTAGGTACCGGTGGCCTGGAGGCACCTGCCACTGTCAGGGGGGTAGGTACCGGTGGCCTGGAGGCACCTGCCACTGTCAGGAGGTAGGTACCGGTGGCCTGGAGGCACCTTCCACCGTCATTGGGGTAGGTACCTGTGGTCTGGAGGCACCTGCCACCGTCAGGAGGTAGGTACCGGTGGCCTGGAGGCACCTGCCGCCGTGTGGAGGTAGGTACCGGTGGCCTGGAGGCACCTGCCGCCTTCAATACCTCGGAAAGCAATCTAGCATAAGTGAACTCAAATGACCACGAAAACATACCGCGGCGCGCACTCAGACGTTCCCATTACCCCGGAGAGCTGCACTTCTCCTCCACGTGCCTCCACACTTGCTTCTTCCCTCCCACATTCAATCACTCCCATATTCTCCCCATCCCACTCACTTCCATCACCTTTTCCTCTTTAATATCCCTCATTTATTTCCTCCCACGGTCGATCATCCCCTCACGTCCTCTCTCACAATCCATCTCTCACTCTTTGTCCTTCCAATGTTCACTCATTTTCTCCCCCCATGTTCACTCATTTTCTCCCCCATGTTCACTCTCAAACGTTCCTCACCGTCAGTAGCCAGACAGCGTGGGGAGAACAGCTGATGTTTGCTTTATTACAGTTTTCTCCATTCTCCTTTTTATGTTTTTATTTTTTGTCAATAATCTCTATCTCTTCATTCGATGTTTTGGTGAGCTGGCAACGCAGTCTTAAATACACTGTATTTATTTATAATGAATTAATTATATTGTTTATTTAATATTTATACTTATTTATATTACTGGAGCTATTCAGTATTTTTAGAATTAGTGGTAGGAATAGTAATGGTAGAAACAGCAGAAGCAGTAGTAGAAGAAATAGTAATTCAGTAGTAGTAGTAATAATAATAGAAGTAGTAGGAGAAATAATGGAGATACTCTGGGTTTTCCATTCAATTATGTATCAAATTTATGCGAACAAGAAAAATTATTTCCGTACAAATGTATATTTCAGAATATAATTGTATTTTCTTTATATGTGTATTGTTTTGCCAAATGTGATTTTGTGTAGTAATATACTCCAAAAAGTACAACAAAAATATAGAATTCCCGTGCTGACGCTCGAGAAATATTTCTTCCTCAATGCTCACACTCAAACGACTGTCTATTATGTGGTACAACACAAGAGTCTACATCTTGTATGTTCACACACCAGAGTCTACATCTTGAATGTTCACACACCTGAGTCTACATCTTGTATGTTCACACACCAGAGTCTACAACTTGTATGTTCACACACCTGAGTCTACATCTTGTATGTTCACACACAAGAGTCTACATCTTGTATGTTCACACACCAGAGTCTACATCTTGAATGTTCACACACCAGAGTCTACATCTTGTATGTTCACACACCAGAGTCTACATCTTGTATGTTCACACACCTGAGTCTACATCTTGTATATTCACACACCAGAGTATACATCTTGTATGTTCACACACCTGAGTCTACATCTTGTATGTTCACACACCTGAGTCTACATCTTGTATGTTCACACACCTGAGTCTACATCTTGTATGTTCAAACACCTGAGTCTACATCTTGTATGTTCACACACCTGAGTCTACATCTTGTATGTTCACACACCTGAGTCTACATCTTGTGTTCACACACCAGAGTCTACATCTTGTATGTTCACACACCTGAGTCTACATCTTGTATGTTCACACACCTGAGTCTACATCTTGTATGTTCACACACCAGAGTCTACATCTTGTATGTTCACACACCTGAGTCTACATCTTGTATGTTCAAACACCTGAGTCTACATCTTGTATGTTCAAACACCTGAGTCTACATCTTGTGTGTTCACACACCAGAGTCTACATCTTGTATGTTCACACACCAGAGTCTACATCTTGTATGTTCACACACCTGAGTCTCCATCTTGTATGTTCACACACCTGAGTCTACATCTTGTATGTTCACACACCAGAGTCTACATCTTGTATGTTCACACACCTGAGTCTACATCTTGTATGTTCAAACACCTGAGTCTACATCTTGTATGTTCACACACCAGAGTCTACATCTTGTGTGTTCACACACCAGAGTCTACATCTTGTATGTTCACACACCAGAGTCTACATCTTGTGTGTTCACACACCAGAGTCTACATCTTGTGTGCTCACACACCAGAGTCTACATCTTGTATGTTCACACACCAGAGTCTACATCTTGTATGTTCACACACCAGAGTCTACATCTTGTGTGTTCACACACCAGAGTCTACATCTTGTATGTTCACACACCAGAGTCTACATCTTGTGTGTTCACACACCAGAGTCTACATCTTGTATGTTCACACACCAGAGTCTACATCTTGTATGTTCAAACACCTGAGTCTACATCTTGTATGTTCAAACACCTGAGTCTACATCTTGCATGTTCACACACCAGAGTCTACATCTTGTATGTTCACACACCAGAGTCTACATGTTGCATGTTCACACACCAGAGTCTACATGTTGCATGTTCACACGACACAACAGCCACATGGACAACAGCCACATGGGCAACAGCCACATGGACAACAGCCACATGGACAACAGCCACATGGACAACAGCCACATGGACAACAGCCACATGGACAACAGCCACATGGGCAACAGCCACATGGACAACAGCCACATGGACAACAGACACATGGGCAACAGCCACATGGACAACAGCCACATGGACAACATCGCTTTCATGTCAACGCTCAGATAAAGTGCCGCCGTCGACGATAAGTGTGATCAATATAGAGGGTCTGGACACATGTGGTCAGTGTAGAGGGTCTGGACACATGTGGTCAGTGTAGAGGGTCTGGACACATGTGGTCAGTGTAGAGGGTCTGGACACATGTGGTCAGTGTAGAGGGTCTGGACACATGTGGTCAGTGTAGAGGGTCTGGACACATGTGGTCAGTGTAGAGGGTCTGGACACATGTGGTCAGTGTAGAGGGTCTGGACACATGTGGTCAGTGTAGAGGGTCTGGACACATGTGGTCAGTGTAGAGGGTCTGGACACATGTGGTCAGTGTAGAGGGTCTGGACACATGTGGTCAGTGTAGAGGGTCTGGACACATGTGGTCAGTGTAGAGGGTCTGGACACATGTGGTCAGTGTAGAGGGTCTGGACACATGTGGTCAGTGTAGAGGGTCTGGACACATGTGGTCAGTGTAGAGGGTCTGGACACATGTGGTCAGTGTAGAGGGTCTGGACGCATGTGGTCAGTGTAGAGGGTCTGGACGCATGTGGTCAGTGTAGAGGGTCTGGACACATGTGGTCAGTGTAGAGGGTCTGGACACATGTGGTCAGTGTAGAGGGTCTGGACACATGTGGTCAGTGTAGAGGGTCTGGACACATGTGGTCAGTGTAGAGGGTCTGGACACATGTGGTCAGTGTAGAGGGTCTGGACACATGTGGTCAGTGTAGAGGGTCTGGACACATGTGGTCAGTGTAGAGGGTCTGGACACATGTGGTCAGTGTAGAGGGTCTGGACACATGTGGTCAGTGTAGAGGGTCTGGACACATGTGGTCAGTGTAGAGGGTCTGGACACATGTGGTCAGTGTAGAGGGTCTGGACACATGTGGTCAGTGTAGAGGGTCTGGACACATGTGGTCAGTGTAGAGGGTCTGGACACATGTGGTCAGTGTAGAGGGTCTGGACGCATGTGGTCAGTGTAGAGGGTCTGGACGCATGTGGTCAGTGTAGAGGGTCTGGACGCATGTGGTCAGTGTAGAGGGTCTGGACGCATGTGGTCAGTGTAGAGGGTCTGGACGCTTGTGGTCAGTGTAGAGGGTCTGGACGCATGTGGTCAGTGTAGAGAGTCTGGACGCATGTGGTCAGTGTAGAGGGTCTGGACGCATGTGGTCAGTGTAGAGGGTCTGGACGCATGTGGTCAGTGTAGAGGGTCAGGACGCATGTGGTCAGTGTAGAGGGTCTGGACGCATGTGGTCAGTGTAGAGGGTCTGGACGCATGTGGTCAGTGTAGAGGGTCTGGACGCATGTGGTCAGTGTAGAGGGTCTGGACGCATATGGTCAGTGTAGAGGGTCAGGACGCATGTGGTCAGTGTAGAGGGTCTGGACGCATGTGGTCAGTGTAGAGGGTCTGGACGCATGTGGTCAGTGTAGAGGGTCTGGACGCATGTGGTCAGTGTAGAGGGTCCGGACGCATGTGGTCAGTGTAGAGGGTCTGGACGCATGTGGTCAGTGTAGAGTGTCTGGACGCATGTGGTCAGTGTAGAGGGTCTGGACGCGTGTGGTCAGTGTAGAGTGTCTGGACGCATGTGGTCAGTGTAGAGGGTCTGGACGCGTGTGGTCAGTGTAGAGTGTCTGGACGCATATGGTCAGTGTAGAGGGTCTGGACGCATATGGTCAGTGTAGAGGGTCTGGACACATGTGGTCAGTGAACCTAGCCCCATACTAGAAACCTTTAACAATCCATCACACACATATGACCATCCAAGAAGTTCGTTACCGACCTAGAAACCACTGACCATCCTGAAAACAATCTGCTTTCCAATAAGCCTCTGGTTCCCAAACTGGGGATTATGGCTTCCCCGGAGGACCTTTTTGCAGCATGTAAGGGTCCATAAGTCTAGGCAGGACTCAACATCTTGTTTTATAGTAACAAAATACATGGGATTGCCAAGGAAAAAAAATGTTGCTTAATACCAAGTGTTGGGACCATTAATAAGGAGGCTGTATGACAAAGGGGTAATGATGGTGAAGAGTTTCGGAACCACTGCAATTAGCACTTGATTATCATTGAAATCGGTTACCAACCTAGTAGCACATCGCCCAGTCAATCCTTATCGCCGCGAAACCTTCAAGTAAATATTTGTTTATCATCTAAACTATGCATCGTAGATGGCATTGGCCTTCCTAGTAACTCACAAACTTATTAAATTCCTTCGACTATTTGGCTAATCCAATAAACCCTTGATCATCCTATAAACTATTTCAGTAAACCGTCCAAGACAACTTGGGCGACTCTGGAAACTCTTGGACCTCAGTAAAACCAATTGTAAGACCTTAAAAACCAAAAAGTCTCCAATTCTCCTCCACCACCTCACACTCCCTTGCACATTTCAGGAACATTCATGGCCACCCTCTGGAAACGCCTTGCGGACGGTTTGGAAAGTTATCATAAATATCCCTGCCGTTCCTTCGGGACATTTGCTTACCTTTCTTGCCTTTCCAGCGGTCCATTTTCTTCCAGGACTTCACCTCCCCTTTTCGTCTTGGCCTTACAGCTTCCTATTTTTGAGGGGGGCCATAACTTGACCTCTCTCCCTCCCTTCCCTTCCCTTCCTATCTTCCAAGCGACCAAGCATCTTCCAGGATTTATCATCCCATTTCCCACCTTGCCTTCCAAGCTTTCCATTTCCTTCCAGAATATTTCACTTGTGTCACCTATCTCTTCTTTACTTTCTTTCTCTTCTCTTATTTACAGTAATTGGTGGATTAGTTCAGAGCCCATATTTCTCAAGTCTTGATTATCTCTGAATTTAGTGCCCTCTACGTTCCAAATTTCATTTATGCCTTGCTCTGTATTTTTCGTATAATATCTCATGTTATGGTATCTTGGTTCAGACAATATGATAGTGTTTGTGTGGTCAGTTCTCCGTCTATGTCACGTTGTTGGGTTTGTCTGGGCTTTGTTTCTTTTCTCGAGTAATGGTTTTACATGTTCCCAGCCCTCGGGATATGTATTGAGTACAGGACACAACTTATTGTTATTAAAAATACGTTGACGACAGTGAATAAGGAAACATTTGTTTGTGTAGCTCGAGATACCTTACACTATCTTTGTGAAGGTCAGAATACCTTTACACTACTCTTTGTGAAGGTCAGGATACCTTTACAAAACTCTTTGTGTAGCTCAGGAAACCTTTACACATGGCTTTGTGTAGCTCAGTACACATTTGCTCAGCGCCTTGTGTAGCTCTGGAAATGTTTGCGATTCACTATGATCATACACTTCACTCTTGACAAGTCAGTGATGCTGACGAAACGTTCAGTAAAGGTGTTCGGTGCTACAATGACGTTGTTCACCTTTTTTCTTAAAGCAGACACTGACAGGTATGAGTAGGACCTCGAGGACGGTATCGATGATCATTCAATATCTCGCTGTACGATCAATTCTTTTTGTAAGTCTTAAAATAAACAGATAAGAGGCAATTTCGATTCATGACGGTTTACTAATAGATTTTATTATGGAACTAGCTGTATCCGGCCACGTGTTGCTGTGGCTACGAAACGCACATGCGTTGCTGAGCAACTGCAACCTTCCCCCTTCTCCCAGTCCTCCCCACCATCCCCCCCCTCCTTGTCCCCTCGTCCTCTCAACCATTCTCCCCTTCCCCGTCCTCTTGTCCTCCCTACCATTCCCCCCTTCCCCGTCCTCTTGTCCTCCCTACCATTCACTACTCCAACG
>WNGS01167372.1:26759636-26776678 GCA_020271785.1 Procambarus virginalis | reverse complement strand
TTTCGTTCATCAAAGGTAATTTCAGAGTCATCAAAGTTATTCTCAATGACATCAAAGTCATTCTCAAAGCCCTCAAAAGTTATTCTCAGACATCAAAGGTAATTTCTAAGTCACTTTCTTTCATCAAAATCATTCTCTAAGTCATAAAAGTTATTCCCAGAGACATTAAAATTAATCTCTGTCATCAAAAAGTTAATCTCAGTCATCAAATGTTATTCTGTAAGTCACCTTTCGTTCATCAGAGAAGCTTTCTAAGACATCTTTGTTCATCAAAATTATTCTCAGTCATCAATGTTGTTCTCTAAGACATCTTCAGGCATAAAATTTCTCTCCAAAATGTAACTAGTTCAGCTTTTCATATCAAACTTGCACTTCTGTTAAAACATATTTTCTTAGACACTTTACCTTTAAAACTGTTCTATGTACAACACTACTTAAACCTAACTAACCTATCGTCCCCACCCAATGTTACTTACCTAACATAACGTTTCTAAACCTAACCTAGCTTACCCTAACCTAACTCACCTAACTTAACTTACCCTAACCTAACTTACCTATCCTAACTTAATTAAGCTAACCTAACCTAACTTAACTTACCCTAACCTAACTTACCTATCCTAACATAACATTCCTAAACCTAACCTAGCTTGCATAACCTAACCAAATGTAACCTAACTTAACTTGCATAACTGTGGGAGTATGTCTCCCAAGATTCTCCCACAGCTGACTTGAATCGCTCATTGCAGTGCACAGTGCACTGATCTTCGTGCACAAAGCCTGTCTCTCCTAATCCTGGATAGTGACCTGGCATGTTGAGTATCTCCAGAATGCCCACTTAACCAGGAACACTTTTATAATACGGAGGCTGCCGTATGTCCAGGCAGGTAGTAGATACAGGGAGTTAAGGGTCTTGCCACCAAAGGGTCAGTGAGTACATCGGTGGTGCCGTGAGAAGAGTAGAGGGGACGCCTGCGAGGCGACAGTCTGACCTCTGTGGTCAACCGGCGCGATGGAAAATAACAGCTATGACGTGTTCGTGACGTGTTCATGACGTCACCTCTCCTACTGCTCATCGAACGAGCTAATATGATTGGTTCCCGCTCATTTGCTGCAATGCTATTGGTCAAATTGTAACTCTTTTGTGTTGTGTGCCACGAGATGCCCGGCAGCCCTTGCAAACCCATTCTTGTGAGGGATCTCTTGCAAAGAGGACGGGTCCTGTTCTGTCTGTCGGCCAATAGACTGAACACCGTCTATTCCTCACCATGAAGTTAACTCAGCATCTTTGCGATATACCATATACTCGCCCAGAATCACGAGTGTGAGTATATTGTTCAGAAGCCTAAAGTGACAAATTTCCAGAGCGAAACAGACTGGTATCAGGTATCCCCTGGTGACAAAGATCGTTGTGAGTGACTTAGAGTGAACTAAGGCAGTGCCGCCGCCTAAGTAACCTGTGTGTGACTTTACCAAGTGTACCTGCATGGTACCACAGCCGCCGCCAGCCGCCAATCGTCCCGAGCGTGTACGTCGTGTGGCCTCGAGCGCTCGCTGCCACCCTCACTCCAACGTGACGTCACCACCTTACACACCGCCAGTGCCAGTGTGTGTGTGCGTGTGTCTGTGTGTTAAGCATACAGCACGCCCTACTCACGAAATCAACTCAAGATACTGCGAGTACCCTCCGTGTCTACGAGCGAAACCAGCTATCAGGCCACCTACGAGTGCTTGTATAAATGTACCTGATTGAGTGAGTGAGTAAAGAAAGGTACCTCCATCTGTAAGTACAAGATCTTGTCATTGTTTTATTGTGTCTGTGTTGATCTGAGGTATCAACCACAGTTCTCACCTTCATATACCTGTCGCAGGTTATAGGTGAATCGACGGTGAATGCATGTTTATCTGTGTGGTATCACGGCATTTCACTGGTCTGTGAATGTGAGGTTCACATACACCACACATTTAGTTATTATATGTGATTATTATTGTGCATGTTATTGCCTGTCCCATTGACAGTGTATTTGTGATTTATTGCATATCATCATTACGAAGTATCCGGTTGGAACTCTTGTGATCCCTTTGCATACCGGCAGTTAGGTTGCCGTGTTAATGATTGGCTGTCAACTGTGTTAAGTTAGGTGTTTCTCCACGAGTGGATACGAGTCGATTAGCCAGACGTCAAGAGTCTCGCTAATGCAACCATAGCTTTGCTGACGCTAATCTAAAGTAAGTCAAGCACCCTGTGAATTAGTGGTTAAGTTAGTAAATAAACTACTGTTAAGCTTTATGCGGTGTTTCCGTTGAACCACTTCTGAATACTGCCAATCAATTACTCAAGCCTTCAGCTTTAGGTGTCTTCAACACCGAGTTGCCTAATTCACTAATCTATAAATGTGATGAGGACCCTAGGAGTCCCTTAAAGTGTTACATCATTGAGGAGATTCCAACGATCAATGTGGAGCTGGACCAGGTGAGGCTAGTCTGAAAAGAGACCCACAAGGACTCTAACTCGACCTTGCTCCCAGGCCCTGTACGATTGCTCTCGTATTTTCTATTCTGCTAATTCCGACAGTTTCGTGAAGCGTCTGCCACATGTACATTGGCGACGTCGCATTGCAGTCGTGAAAGCAAAAAAAAAAAACACCCCACAATATCCTAACCTAACCTAACCTATCTTGCATAACCTAACCTAACTTACCCAACCTAGCTTACATAACCTAACCTAACTTAACTTGCATAACCTAACCTAATGTAACCTAACTTAACTTGCATAACCTAACAAAATGTAACCTAACTTAACTTGCATAACCTAACCTATCTTGCATAACCTAACTTACCCAACCTAGCTTACATAACCTAACCTAACCTAACTTAACTTTACCTATCCTAACTTAACCCAACCTATCCTAACTTAACTTGCATAACGTAATGTAACCTAACCTAACCTAACTTAATGTAACTTAACCTATCCTAACTTAACTAACCTATCCAACTTTACCTATCCTAACTTAACCTAACTAAAATATCCTTACCTAACTTAACCTAACTTGCATAACCTAACTTAACGTATCCTAACTTAAAGTAAATTACTTAACCTTACATACCCAAACAAATGTAACCTAACTTAGTCCAACCAGACATAACCTAACTTACATAATTATTCCTGCTTGTCTCTTGTGTTTCGTCAATGTCTCATATTCATTTGTTCATTTCAATGGTTATTTTCTCAAATGGTCATTTTTCATTTCAAGTGCTATTTGTTAAAGATTGGGTATTTAAGCATTTTAAAGGATTTTTGTTATGGGCATTTACTCGTTTCAAGGTATAATTTCTCAAATGGCATTTTTGCATTTCAAGGGTTATTTGTTAAAGTTCATCAAGTTACTCATAAGTTGTATTTATTAGGTTTTTATCATATGTTCTTATTTCCCACCCCTTATCCTAACCTCTTTAATCTAAGTGTATTCATTATGTTGGTTATCATATGTTCTTATTCCCCAACCCTTTAACCTAACCTTTCAGATGTAGTTTTGTTCCTCCTCTTTGTATATTTTACCCAAACCCACTTAACCTTCCTTCCTTCTTTTACTTTGTTTCTCCTACTCCTTCTCTCCCCCTTTTGTCTTTATCTTCCTTCTATCCCCCCTTTTCTCTCTATCGTCCTCTGTCTCTTTCCCTTCGCTCACTCTCTCATTCTCTTATTTTTCTTCTTCTCAAATTCAGGTCTTAATGCTCCCACGCTCTCTCATTCACTTATTTTTTCTTGTTGAAAAAATGAAATCCTTTGAATGACCCAATTATATCCGTTTACCCATCAACATAAATAATACATTGGTAGCCTTTTTGAGGAGGAGAGCATGGACCATCACCAGGTCCTGCAGTTCAATATGCCCCGAAAAGTGCAGATAATTTGACAGAAGTAGTTCGAGACCTTCATAAGAGAAATGATCTGCGGGTTGGTACAGGAATTCAACCAACTACGAACCACTTATGTTAATAAAGGGGAGCAGTAGAGCAACAGAAGTACACTTACATCGCATCAGGCTTGGATACCCATGTGCATGGGAAATAGGCTTACAGGTTCCGGAAGATGAGAGGAAATGTCAACACTGTGGAGAAATGCCCGACAGACCTCTGGAACATTATCTAACACAGTGCACAGTTACAAACCCATTAAGATTTCAACTTCGATTCAACAGAGCAGAAGAAGTTGTTAAACACATATGGCAACATCTTACTGAAGCGACCATACGAGTAATAAATACTCATACTCCGCCCAGGTAAACTAGAAACAAGCAACACTTAGTGGGCCAGCCAGAGGCTTAGGGCCCGCGCAGGAATATCCCTGCAAAAACTAAAAAAAAAAAAGAGAAATTCTGGTAGAACGAATCTCTACCACAGATTGTCATATCCGGAAAAGTGGTAGTAATTCATCCACTTCGAATCCATCCACATGTATGTTTGATGCATATTTATATATTTGTCTTATTTAGAATTCAAAGTTAAAAGGAAGTGAGAGGAAATGAAAAAAAACACTGTGTAAGGAATTTAAGCTGACACTGAGAATGAGTAAGAATGATGGACTCACCCGGTGAGTGAGAGTGTAAGTAAGATCGACAGGCATGATGAATGAGTGCGTGGATAAAATGGACCAACATGGTGGGTGAGGGTGTGAGGAAGATGAACACACACAATGAGTGAAAGTATGAGGAACATGGAATTTAGTGTGAGCAGTGCATAAGAGGTCGTAAGGGAAATCACAAGAAATAATCAGTTTATTATAAAACTTTTATAATTGTTGTTTTCTAAGCAAAAACTCATGGAAAGATATTTATTCTTGTAAGAAAGCACAAAGCAGTGGTTTGTACTTTTATGGAGGCTTATGGGATAATGTGGTTTATAATGAGCTGACGAGGGTGAGAATGGTGAGAAAGACAATAATATGGATAATGCAAATGATAAGAATGACGTGGATGGTAATGATTAGGATGTTGATGACGATGAGGAGGTTGATAATAATGAGGATGGTAATAATGAGAATGATGAGGACTGTAATATTGAGAATGACTAGGAGGAGTAGGATAATGATGCTGATGATGATGACGGTGAGACTGACGAAGACATTAATGATGAGAGTAATGGTGATATTCGAAATGATTAGGGTGATGATCAGGATGATGCACAAACTCATTTATTACGTGCACAAACTCCCTCATTATATAAACATTCATTCATTACTTCATTCATTAAACATATTCAGTTCCCGTTCACGCCTATTTATTTCGTGTACAAACGATCCCTATCCCTCACAGACCAGAATTGAAAAACCCAAAGAAAATCACACGGAAGAAAAGGCGAAGTTTCCACACATAAGTATTCAAGAAGCGGCCGGTGAGGGCGGCATCAGCACCAGCTGTTGTGAACAAACTTTACTGAGCAGAGTTGTGTGAGACGCTGTAATGGCAGCAATAAAAGAGTTTTCTCTGTTGTCCAGAAGTGATTCGAACCCATACTGTCAGGAGCACTATGCAACTGGTGTACAGGAAACCTTCACCACTCGACCATCACAACCGTTCAAAAACTAATGGTAGCCGAAGCTATTTGCCCCATCTACCCGACGGCGCTGTGATGGTAAACTTGGGCATAGTATTTTATCAAATCACCTCATTCTTAGGGGCACACGTGAGAAATACAAATGCGAACAAGCCTGAATGGTCCCCCATGTATATATGCAACCGAAAACTCACACCCCAGAAGTGACTCTAACCCATACAGCCAGGAGCACTATGCAACTGGTGTACAGGACACCTTCACCATTCGACCATCACGACCGTTCAAAAGATGATGGTAGCCAAGGCTACTTACCCCATCCCGACGCTCTGAACCCATGGCGACCCCATCTACTTGCTTATACATGTGCCCATCCCGGCTCAAGAAGGGTGCCTCTTTAGTACAAGCTTGGAGTAGTTTCCTCAGGATATTTTCTGGTATGTCAAGAGGAGTACAGGCCGGATCACGATACACTCGGTCCACTATCATCCCGATTGTTTCATCCACAGGTACGTTGGTAAACAGTGATTCTACGTCCAACGAGGCTCTTATCCCTGTGGCCCGTAAAGAGGCACCCTTCTTGAGCCCGGCTGGGCACATGTATAAGCAAGTAGATGGGGTCGCCATGGATTCTCCCCTAGGTGTCCTGTTTGCAAACTTCAACATGGGTACCATCGAGAAAAAAGTCTTAGTCGACTTGAACTTAAAACCGGCCATATGCTGCAGGTATGTTGACGACATTTTTACACAGGTACCTGATGTCAGACATCTGCAGGAGCTGAAGGAGGCGTTTGAGCAGAATTCTGTGTTGTGTTTCACTTACGAGATGGAGAAGGATGGGAAGCTGCCCTTTCTAGATGTAACAGTCATGGAAAGGAGCGGAGGTTTCCACACTGCAGTCTACACTAAGGAAACAAACATAGGAATGTGCCTAAATGCCAGCAGTGACTGCCCAGAAAGGTACAAAAGGAGTGTTGTTAACGCTTATGTCGACCGTGCTCTCAGCCACAGCTCAGAATGGAAGCAAGTCGACGAAGAACTCTGTAGGGTAAGGCAGGTCCTAGTCAACAACGGCTTCTCCAATGGTTTCATTGAAGACATCATAAGAAGGAAAGTGAAACGCCATGCAACCTCTGAAGAGACAACTAATACAACACCTATACCCCTATTAGACAATTTTACAGGAACTTCTATTCCACAGCTCATAAAACGGAGGAAAGGGTCCTGAAAGATATTGTTAATAGAAATGTTATCCCTACAGACAAAAATCAGAAGATACAACTGACGATTTACTATAAAACCAAGAAAACGGCCAGCCTACTCATAAGATACTCTCCAGACACGGAGCAGAACGCTCTAAAAGAGACCAACGTCGTCTATGCCTACAAATGCCCTCTTGGGGACTGTAAGCCTAAAAAAACTCAGTATATAGGCAAGACAACAACATCTCTTTCCAGGCTTTTAACGATGCATAAGCAACAGGGCTCCATTAAGGAACATATAATCTCTTCCCACAACCAAACCATCACCAGAGAAAACTTAGCAAACAACACAGAAATCATTGATAGATACAGCGACAGCAGGCGGCTTGACATTTGCGAGGCACTACACATCAAGAAGTCAACACCAGCAATCAACAGCCAATTAACGCACAACTATATTCTACCCATTCAAGACTCCACTCCAATATAGAAGCATCAAGAAATATGGGCCAATATGTTTTCTGCAGTTTCAAATCTATACCCATTGTTCCGTGTTCTGTGTTTTGTTGAAAGTTTGTTTTTCACCCCACTATTGTATTACATCACCTCACCCAAATGCAGGTATAAGAGCCAATGCTGTTCAGTCATAAGTTGTGTGTGGGTAAACTAAAGTCTTTGAAAATGTAATAAGTTTTACGAAATGCGCTCAAGTGTCGCGTCAGACTAGAAATAAAAATGAATTTTGGAGAATTGATTTTTCATTTACCGTCAACAGTAAAAGGAAACATAAGGAAGATCGAGAAAATTCGTGTTAGAATTATTAATCTTACTTTTTTCGGTCATATTTAATAATATATGTCTACAGGAAAGACTGCTACCAAAATATACTAATATATATATATATATATATATATATATATATATATATATATATTATATATATTATATATATATATATATNGATGGTGGGGACGAGGGGACAGGAGAATGGAGAAAGGTGGTGGAGGACAAGGGGACAGGGGAGCGGGGGGGGGGGGGGAAGAGGGGACAGGGAGGGGTGAATGGTGGGGCGAAGGGACAGGGGAATGGAGAACGGTGGGGAGGACAAGGGACAAGGGAGTCGGGTATGGTGGAGAGGAAGAGGGGACACGGGAAGGGGAAATGGTAGGGAGGATGAAGGGACGGGGGAGTGGGAGATGGAGGGGAGGATAAGGGGACGGTGGAGTGGTGGATGGTAGGGAGGACAAGAGGACGGGGAAGGTGAGAATGGTTGAGAGGACGAGGGGACGAGGAGGGGGGGGATGGTGGGGAGGACGGAGAAGGGGGAAGGTTGCAGTTGCTCAGCAACGCATGTGCGTTTCGTAGCCCACAGCAACACGTGGCCGGATACAGCTAGTTCCATGATAAAATCTATTAGTAAACCGTCATGAATTCGAAATTACCTCTATCTGTTTATTTAAGACTTACTCAAAGAATTGATCGTACAGCGAGATATTGAGAATGATCATCGATACCGTCCTCGGAGGTCCTACTCATACCTGTCAGTGTCTGCTTTAAGAAAAAAGGTGAAAAACGTCATTTGTAGCACCGAACACCTTTACTGAACGTTTCGTGAGCATCACTGACTTTGTCAAGAGTGAAGTGTATGATCATAGTGAATCGCAAACATTTCCAGAGCTACACAAGGCACTGAGCAAATGTGTACTGAGCTACACAAAGTCATGTGTAAAGGTTTCCTTAGTTACCCAAAGAGTAGTGTACAGGTATCCTGACTTTCACAAAGAGTAGTGTAAAGGTATCTCGAGCTACACAAACAAATGTTTTCCTTATTCACTGTCGTCAACGTATTTTTAATAACAATAAGTTGTGTCCTGTACTCAATACATATCCCGAGGGGCTGGGGAACATGTAAAACCATTACTCGAGAAAAGAAACAAAGCCCATGACAAACCCAACAACGTGACATAGACGGAGAACTGACCACACAAACACGATCATATTGTCTGAACCAAGATACCATAACATGAGATATTATACGAAAAATACAGAGCAAGGCATAAATGAAATTTGGAACGTAGAGGGCACTAAATTCAGAGATAATCAAGACTTGAGAAATATGGGCTCTGAACTAATCCACCAATTACTGTAAATAAGAGAAGAGAAAGAAAGTAGAGAAAGGTGACATAAGTGAAATATTCTGGAAGGAAATGGAAAGCTTGGAAGGCAAGGTGGGAAATGGGATGATAAATCCTGGAAGATGCTTGGTCGCTTGGAAGATAGGAAGGGAAGGGAAGGGAGGGAGAGAGGTCAAGTCATGCCCCCCTCAAAAATAGGAAGCTGTAAGGAAAAGACGAAAAGGAAGGTGAAGTCCTGGAAGAAAATGGACCGCTAGAAAGGCAAGAAAGGTAAGCGAATGTCCCTAAGGAACGGCAGGGATATTTATGATAACTTTCCAAACCGTCCGCAAGGCGTTCCAGAGGGTGGCCATGAATGTTCCTGAAATGTGCAAGGGAGTGTGAGGTGGTGGAGGAGAATTGGAGACTTTTTGGGTTTTAAGGTCTTGCGATTGGTTTTACTGAGGTCCAAGAGTTTCCAGAATCGTCTGGGTGTCTTGGACGATTTATTGAAGTAGTTTCTAGGATGATCAAGGGTTTATTGGATAGCCAAATAACCAAAGTAATTTAATAAGTCTGTGAATTAATAGGAAGGACAATGCCATCTACGATGCATAGTTTGGATGATAAACAAATATTTACTTAAAGTTTTCGCGGCGATAAGGATTGACTGGGCGATGTGCTACTAGGCTGGTAACCGATTTCAATGATAATCAAGTGCTAATTGCAGTGGTTCCGAAACTCTTCACCATCATTACACCTTTGTCATACAACTTCCTTATTAATGGTCCCAACACTTGGTATTAAGCAACAATTTTTTTTCCTTGGCAATCCCATGTATTTTGTTATTATAATACAAGATGTTGAGTCCTGCCTAGACTTATGGCCACTTACATGCTGCAAAAAGGTCCCCCGGGGAAGCCATAATCCCTAGTTGGGAACCAGAGGCCTATTGGAAAGCAGATTGTTTTCAGGATGGTCAGTGGTTTCCAGGTTGGTAACGAACTTCTTGGATGGTCATATGTGTGTGATGGATTGTTAAAGGTTTCTAGTATGGGGCTAGGTTCACTGACCACATGTGTCCAGACCCTCTACACTGACCACATGCGTCCAGACTCTCTACACTGACCACATGTGTCCAGACCCTCTACACTGACCATATGCGTCCAGACTCTCTACACTGACCATATGCGTCCAGACTCTCTACACTGACCACATGTGTCCAGACCCTCTACACTGACCACATGCGTCCAGACTCTCTACACTGACCATATGCATCCAGACTCTCTACACTGACCACATGCGTCCAGACCCTCTACACTGACCACATGCGTCCAAACCCTCTACACTGACCACATGCGTCCAGACCCTCTACACTGACCACATGCGTCCAGACCCTCTGCACTGACCACATGCGTCCAGACCCTCTACACTGACCACATGCGTCCAGACCCTCTACACTGACCACATGCGTCCAGACCCTCTACACTGACCACGTGCGTCCAGACCCTCTACACTGACCACATGCGTCCAGACCCTCTACACTGACCACATGTGTCCAGACTCTCTACACTGACCACATGTGTCCAGACTCTCTACACTGACCACATGTGTCCAGACCCTCTACACTGACCATATGCATCCAGACCCTCTACACTGACCACATGCGTCCAGACCCTCTACACTGACCACATGCGTCCAGACCCTCTACACTGACCACATGCGTCCAGACCCTCTACACTGACCATATGCGTCCAGACCCTCTACACTGACCACATGCGTCCAGACCCTCTACACTGACCACGTGCGCCCAGACCCTCTACACTGACCACATGCGTCCAGACCCTCTACACTGACCACATGTGTCCAAACCCTCTACACTGACCACATGCGTCCAGACCCTCTACACTGACCACATGTGTCCAAACCCTCTACACTGACCACATGTGTCCAGACCCTCTACACTGACCACATGTGTCCAGACCCTCTACACTGACCACATGTGTCCAGACCCTCTACACTGACCACATGTGTCCAGACCCTCTATATTGATCACACTTATCGTCAACGGCGGCACTTTATCTGAGCGTTAACATGAAAGCGATGTTGTCCATGTGGCTGTTGCCCATGTGGCTGTTGTCCATGTGGCTGTTGTCCATGTGGCTGTTGTCCATGTGGGTGTTGTCCATGTGGCTGTTGTCCATGTGGCTGTTGTCCATGTGGGTGTTGTCCATGTGGCTGTTGCCCATGTGGCTGTTGTCCATGTGGCTGTTGTCCATGTGGCTGTTGTCCATGTGGCTGTTGTGGCTGTTGTCCATGTGGCTGTTGTGGCTGTTTACTTGAGGATGTTTCTCTTGCGTGTGAACATGCAAGATGTAGACTCAGGTGTGTGAACATACAAGATGTAGACTCTGGTGTGTGAACATACAAGATGTAGACTCAGGTGTGTGAACATACAAGATGTAGACTCTGGTGTGTGAACATACAAGATGTAGACTCTGGTGTGTGAACATACAAGATGTAGACTCAGGTGTGTGAACATACAAGATGTAGACTCTGGTGTGTGAACATACAAGATGTAGACTCAGGTGTGTGAACATACAAGATGTAGACTCTGGTGTGTGAACATACAAGATGTAGACTCTGGTGTGTGAACATACAAGATGTAGACTCAGGTGTGTGAACATACAAGATGTAGACTCAGGTGTGTGAACATACAAGATGTAGACTCAGGTGTGTGAACATACAAGATGTAGACTCAGGTGTGTGAACATACAAGATGTAGACTCTGGTGTGTGAACATACAAGATGTAGACTCAGGTGTGTGAACATACAAGATGTAGACTCTGGTGTGTGAACATACAAGATGTAGACTCAGGTGTGTGAACATACAAGATGTAGACTCAGGTGTGTGAACATACAAGATGTAGACTCTTGTGTTGTACCACATAATAGACAGTCGTTGAGTGTGAGCATTGAGGAAGAAATTGTTCTCGAGCGTCAGCACGGGAATCTTTATTTTTGTTGTACTTTTTGGAGTATATCACTTCATAAAATCACATTTGGCAAAACAATACACATATAAAAGAAAATACAATTATATTCTGAAATATACATTTGTACGGAAATAATTTTCTTGTTCGCATAAATTTATGATACATAATTGAATGGAAACCCAGAGTATCTCCATTATTACTCCTACTACTTCTATTATTATTACTACTACTACTACTGAATTACTATTTCTTCTACTACTACTACTGCTTCTGCTTTTTCTTCCATTACTATTCCTACCACTAATTCTAAAAATACTGAATAGCTCCAGTAATATAAATAAGTATAAATATTAAATAACACAATATAATTTCATTATAAATAAATACAGTGTATTTAAGACTCTGCGTTACCAGCTCACCAAAACATCGAATGAAGAGATAGAGATTATTGACAAAAAATAAAAACATAAAAAGGAGAATGGAGAAAACTGTAATAAAGCAAACATCAGCTGTTCTACCCACGCTGTCTGGCTACTGACGGTGAGGAACGTTTGAGAGTGAACATGGGAGGGGGAAATGAGTGAACATGGGGGGAGAAAATGAGTGAACATGGGAAGGACAAAGAGTGAGAGATGGATTGTGAAAGAGGACGTGAGGGGATGATCGACCGTGGGAGGAAATAAATGAGGAATATTAAAGAGGAAAAGGTGATGGAAGGGAGTGGGATGGGGAGAACATGGGAGTGATTGAATGTGGGAGGGAAGAAGCAAGTGTGGAGGCACGTGGTGAAGTGCATCTCTCCGGGGTAATGGGAACGTCTGAGTACGCGCCGCGGTATGTTTTCGTGGTCATTTGAGAGGCCGACCTTTTAATCCCCTTGAAAACAAAATGGCTGGGGCCTAGGAGCGAACCTTTTAATATAACAGTTGGAAAATTGTATATGACGGACGGGAGGGGACAATAAAATGAATGAAAATATTAGGAGACTACGAGGGACAGTTGGGTAAAACATGGAAAAAACCCTAGGCCCTACGAGGGACTGTTGAAAAAAAAAACTTCGACTCATTCGCCGGGTTAACGAAATGAACTAGGCCCTACGGAGGACCGCTAGGGATAAACTTGGAAAAACCCATGGCCCTACGAAGGACCGCTGGAAAAAGCAAAACGGTTCTTCGTAGTGCCTTTTACCACTACTACGATTTAACTTCAATGCGATTTCAGTAGTAATTCAATATTTCTGCATAAACGCATAAATATATATGCAAGTGCATAAATATATATGCACATCTCACATTCACTCAAAAAACATGCCTCCCCACACCTTGCTGTAGCATATAACAATCAAAATACTCATTCAGTGTACATATATATGGACCACATTGAGTGAAAGCAAGCTACATTGAGAGAAAAATAATTTCTGAGATCGTAAATTATGTTAGTTCTTATGATGAAAATAATGTCATAGAAGATGTTAAGAGTTCTTATGGGAGAAATTCAAATATCATTTTTAGCGCTTCATGGTTTTCAGGTATATTTAGGCAGTCACTGATTTGAATTAAGGAATTCTTATGAGAAAATAATTTCCGAGATCGTAGAAGTATGTTAGGAGTTCTTATGATGAAAATAATAATAAAGTCGTTAGAGAATTGTTAAAGGGGAGAAGTGGGGCGTTAGTGGGGGGAAAATTAAAAGATTCAAAAATCGTGATGTAGACGCTTCTGGTTGTTCAGGGTAGGCGTTTGGGGATAGGGTGGCACTGTGATTGGTATTACTGACATTCTTATGAGAAAGATAATTTCCGAGATGAAGAAGTTTGTTAAGAGATCCCTATGAGTGAAAATGATGTCATAGTAACGTTGTAGTAAGGAGTTCTTATGTGGAGTAAATTCAGTAGTTTATACCGAGAATAGACAGATATTTTAGACCGTATACTTTTAAGATCGGGATTCTTACATAAAACTAGTATATGTTTATATATAAAAAACTGCTGCATTACCCAACCACCCCCTGCCACACTTTCCCTTCCAACCCAGCCTCACACTTACGATCGCACACCCCCTACCTTCCCCCTTCCCTCCACCCCCACCGCACCCCCTTACGTCTCACCGCACACCCTCGACTGCCCTACCGCTACCCCTTCCTCCCACCTTCTCATGCCGCTCCACATCGCCAACCTCCCTCGTCACCTTACCTCACACCCCTCCCGTCCCTCCCCTCCGTCACCTGTGTTGACCTCACTAGACCAGTGCCAGGGGGGGCCAGCTGCCAGACCCCACGGGCAAGTCACCTTCATAATCTTTATTTTTTTAATTTAATTTTTGCCCCCCGAGGGGCGAGTTTTTAGGGCAGTGCGACACCGACTCATCTTGTGAGTGGACACACCGCCATAGCAGCATGTACAACACTCCCCAATAGGAAAGAAAACCACCTGGTTGGTTCATTCCTGTCACTTTTACCCAGACACAGGCTGGGACTGATGTCTTAACTGTCTCAAGTGAACAGCTCCTCAAACAAGAAGATTACATCTATCAACCCTTAAAAGCTTACATTATTTGCGGGTGCAAAATGGGGAAATCTTTAAGAACAGTATCAATATTTGACAATATGTTTTTCCTACTCAACCAGATGTGGGGTTTATTATTCTGACACATGTTTCTAATGTCTCTCAGGTGTTCACAATTCCGTAGATAATGGGTCAATGGCGGTGTCCATCAAGTCTCACCACAGATTTTGCAACTTCGCTGGATACACTGTCTGTTTCCATTCCATGATCTCCAAGAATATTTGATCCAAGACGTGATCTCTCCTATCACTGGAATTCTCTCACTCGTCCTCCTCTCTCTTCGGCCATAACGATTGAGGATTGCCACCGCGTGCAACCATGTTGTACCATCGTATAGATTCACTGGTTTGTGCTTCTATCCTCCTTTCCTCAGTTCCCCTTGTCACGGTGGATGGTTGCCTGACAATACCTATACAGGCTCAATGTGTGGAGAGTCTTGGGGTATGAAGTATATCAGTATGGGTCTCCTTCAGCGCCTTCCAGCAGCCAGCCCACATCGTGCTCGTTCATTCCCACCATCTTCCAACATGGGAGGGAACCACAGAAACTTGATGATCTCTCCCTGATTGGTAAGTACTCACAAAGTCTCATTAATTTCACGACTATTGCACAGATTTTCTGCCCGATTTTTACTTAGGCTTTGCACGCGCTTGCTTTTGAATCGTACAAAATCACTGCACCATCCCTAGGTGTTATCTTAGTGTCGCCGTAATATCTGGACCATCCCTCACCCCGCTTCATAATTCCGTACAGCTATTATTCAGGACATCGTAATGTGTTGTTGCACCACTTACCATTAACCAGTGGGGTTTTACACAAATCACCGGAGTCAGTTAAGTTGCAAGAGTTCTAGTCCCATCTCTCCTGTACCCCTGCCTTTAGTCCCCTGTCGCTATAGTTGAATACTAACCAGTCAAATCCCCTAAAATTTTTAAAGTCTTTTTCAGGCGTTGTAAATCAAATCAATTCAGTAAGCAAGCTCCAGCTCCTATCCCCGCATTAGGTACCCTCCTATATGTACTTCGTTAATACCCTGAACTAATGCCCCTAAAACTTTTAACAGATCATATTTTCAGAGACCCAGTAAGATGCATAATTTAGTTAACCAGAACTCCAGCTTTATGTCCTCCACCTTAGTTCCCCTGCACATCTTCGTGTATATAACCCAGCTTCGATTTTCATGAAATTTAAAACCGCCATACTTCTAACTGAGTAAGTAGAGAGACTAACAATTACTGAACTCTAGCTCTTGTCCTCCACCTAAGCTCTCTCTCGTATCTCTTCTTTAATAAACGCACTCAGTCTGTCCCTGAACTTTTTACCCTCTGTATTTCAGACATAGTAAAAATGATCTGAACAACTATTGAGTTCTAGCTCTTGTCCTCCGCCATAGTTCCCTCACATATCTTCGTTAATATCCTATCAAATCCCCTGAAATTTATACCCCCTGTATTTCAGACGCAGTACAATGATGATCCATATAATTATCAAACTCTAGCTCTTGTCCCCACCTAGTTCATTTATAGAAGTTCTTTATTATCAGAATCAAAACCGCCTAGATTTATGAACCTATTTCTATCAGTATAAAATGTTTATACATGCGACGTTAAGCCGCGGCCTCCACATCCCATCCTCCGATTTTTTTAGTTCATCACATTAGTTCAGATGAAGGCCTTCTCCAGTCTATCAAAGTCAACAACAACAACAATAACCCGATTGAATACCCTTCACCTTCTCATCTCTTACCCACCCCCTCCCTATAACTCCCCAAATTATCCAAACCTTCAATAAACATACTGTATTTGCATTGATAAATTTTCCTCTACAATGTCCCTGCTGCTTCTTCACAATTCATTGTTCCATTCTTGTGTGCATCCCTATACTCTTTTCCATGCGGGTCCTCCTGTAAGTTCATATTCCCGACGCTATGTTCATTGTGTTCATCAGCTTTTCTTATATGTTTTTCTGTGTTCCCCGTATGGTCACTGCTTGTGGTCATTCCCTTACTTAGTCTCAATTTATTATGTTCTTTGTTTCTTTACACCAATTGTCTCTTCCATTCAGTAACTAGTTCTTGGTCAAATATTATCAACCGCAATACAGTCCGCAACAAATTTAGTGCACCCAGGTTTTTATTTGCAAAACTACACGCAAATTAACTCTCATAGTCACCTTAATATTTTTTACCATCACTGTTCTTAACTAAATAACCTTTCTCTTATCTAAAAAATTGTCAAAGGAACCTTTCATACTAGTTCATACACTCACTTATCCATCGGCCAAGATAAGACTGAAAATAGTCTTGTTCAACATTCTTAACAACCGTTATGTTTCGTCAAGTAAGATCAACAAATAGCCAAAGATACTCGTTTCACGGTGCTTCTTAACTGACATTATACTTTGGGAAGCACAAAAATCAGGTCTCCCGGCAATCAATATTTCTTGTCTTTTCCTTAGCTAAACAGATGTGATCCACGGGACAACTTTCCCAACACTTGTTTATAATCTAACTTGTACTCCATCGCGTTCAAGTCACTAATAATAATAACCGTTTCATAATGTCTTTATCTAAGACATTATTCACCTCAGTCACACAGAAATACCATGTTCACTCATT
>WNGS01167372.1:26737920-26748544 GCA_020271785.1 Procambarus virginalis | reverse complement strand
GGGTTAACCCTTCAATTGCGCATCGCATCATATGATGCGTTGACCGACTTGCAGAAAATTGCGCATCGCATCATATGATGCGTTGGAGTACTACGCAAGATTTAAACGGCCCGCGGATACACGGGGTTCACCACACCTTCATCAGGGCTCTTGTAAACAGACGCCATTTTAAAAAAAATCGTGGGCCAAACTCCCGGGTGTTAGGGGCCTCAGTATCGCGTAAGCTACCAAGCCTGACGCACGCAGCATGAGCTCACAGCACTGCTGTTCAGCTTGTGACCACAGCATCGCCTAAAAATGCCATAATATACTTGTTCATGCTATTATGTAGCGATAATATTATTACAGAAGACCCCTGACTGTGATAAAACTGACCATGGGTCTGATAATAAGAGGATTGTGATGATATTTAGCGCTGTGCTCCATGGAGGGAGGAGTAATGCTGTGGGAGGGAGGGTGGTGGCGTTGTTATCTGACTGTGTGTGGCCACCTTTTATTGACTGCACTCACCATACCAGCTTAGTGGTTCGTTATGGTGAACACAAAGGTAGATACTTATATATAACGTGTGTATAGAGAGTATAAACATCAAGAGTAGGAGGTTGGGAGCCGCCATTTTGGTGAGAGGAGCGTCGTCTGCAGGAATTATCGTGTTGTTTACTGGTTATCACGTCTTTGGGCACCATACCAGTTTACTTGTACAAGTTTGGTGAATAAAACCGGTAGATATTTATATATAATGTGTGTATATAGCGTAATAACACCACAAGCAGTATTGTTGGAGGAGAAATATTAGTGCGTGTGGCCTTGAGGGCGGCAGCCATCAGCTGACTGTGAGGTCCATCAGTGGCAGTGGCAGCCAGTGGCGGGCTGCCACTGCCACTCAGCATACCAACTTAGTGGTTCGTTATGGTGAACACGAATGTAGATACTTATATATAGTGTCTGTATATAGTGAATAAAAGCAAAAACAGTATTGTGGGAGGAGAATGTGGGCGAGTCAGATGACTTGAGGGAGGGCGTGAGTGGCTGGCTGGTACACGGCGGTCACTCCTCGTTACTTTTTGACTCATAATAGCAACTTAGTGGTTCGTTATGGTGAACAAAACATGCAGATACTTATATATAACCTGTGTATATAGTGTAACAACCGACAAAGTATTTGTTCATTGTTTGCTGAACATAATTGAATCAACAATAAGCACACCATATTTTTGAGTACAGCGATGATTCACCCATTTCATTATATAAATATATCACACTACACACTATTGAATAATATTACAGCAAAAAAACTACGAAAAATCAATCAGAGACATTGAAATAATTAGGCAATTATCTCTTTGTGGCAACTCCGGCCTGACAGCTGGCGATCAACAGACCGCCTGGGACGCATGCTGAGTGAGCGCCTGTTTTGTGCCAGACTTCCCTGCCCTATAGTGGCCAATATATTCAACTTACGATTTTTTTATTATTTTTCCCGTGATCAGTGAACACAAATTAACAGGTTAGGAAGAAAAAATAATTTTTTTTTTTTTTTGTATGCACCTGTGGGTGTCAAATGGTATATAGCTATGCGCCATTTAAGGGTTAAGGTGATTAAGGGTGTTGCTACTGTACTGAAGTTCCTCACAAACCTATGGTAATAAGAGGCAAGACCAAGGAAGCGCAGGAGCTGCTTCCTGGTAGTAGGCTGTGGATACTCTTTGATGGCTTCAGTGTGGATATTTAACGGAGCCAGGCTGCCACTCCCTATTACATGACCCAGATAACGCACTTTACCTTTGGCAAAGGTGGACTTGCCCAGGTTGATGGTGAGGCCGGCTGTCAGGAGCTTGGCGAACAATCGTTGCAGCTGGAGCAGATGTTCGCTCCAGGTGTTGGATGCTACAACGATATCATCCAAATAGGCGTAGGTGTTATCCAAGCCCTGGATGACGCGGTTGACAGCTCTCTGAAAGGTGGCCGGGGCATTGCACAGTCCAAAGGGAAGGCGTTCATATCTGAAAAGTCCGAAGGGAGTAATGAAGGCAGATATTTCTTTGGCTCGCTCCGTTAAGCACACCTGATAATAGCCCTTGAGCAAGTCCACCTGGGACAGGTAGCGGGCATTACCAATGGCGTCGAGGATGTCATCAATCCTAGGTAATGGGTATGCATCTTTAATCGTCACACTGTTTAACTTTCGATAATCAGTACACAGTCGGATCTTACCGTGGGGTTTTGGTACCAAGATACATGGTGAGGCCCAGGGGGACTCACAAGGGGTAGCCAGTCCATGGTCTAGGAGGTACTGTACCTCAGCACGCATGACTTCCTTCTTGCTAGGGCTGATTCGGTAGAATGGTTGGCGAATCGGCTGGGTGTCAGGTAGCAGTTGGATGTCGTGCCGAGTCACAGTACACTCTTGTGGATCATCTCGAAACAACTCCTGATGTTCTTTGATGAGTTTGATGAGTGAAGCACTATTATCGTCCTGAAAGTAATTATGGATATCAGTAAGGATTTCAGAGTTGGAAAGCGCTGCCTGCGTGTCAGTGCTTTCGGGAGGAGAAGCAGGGAAGGTCTCACTGTGGCTGTATGGACCTGTAAAGGTGGAGTAGTTGATTAGCACAGTGGGAGCAGTACCATGATAAAGCTTCAGCAGGTTGACGTGGCACAACTGGGTCTTCCGCCGCCTATCGGGGATCTCGAGAACGTAGTTGTGATTATTCCTGCACTCCTTGACACGGTAGGGTCCTGAAAACCTGTTTTGTAAAGGAGAACCTGGGATAGGGAAATAAGCTAGAACGAAGTCTCCCTGTTTGAATTTCCTTACTTGGCTGTGCTGGTCGTAATGAGTCTTCATCCTCTCTTGGGCTTTCAGTAGGTTGTTTCTGGCAAAGGAATGCACCCTCTCGAGAATGTGTTGGAGGTTTTGAAGAAACTGGGGCACATTCTGATGCTCACTGACGGTGGCATCGCGTAGAGAGTCCTTGAAAGCCTTGAGAGGAGTACGGCACTTACGTCCGTAGAGCATCTCATAAGGAGATACTCCTAGTGACTCATTAGGAAGACTTCTGAAAATACACATGAGATCAAGTTGCTTATCCCAATCCTTTGAGGTCTCATTACAAAACTTTTTTAGGAGTGCTTTGATAGTCTGATGACTACGCTCAAGAGAACCCTGTGAAGCAGGATGATAGGGGCTGGACAGTACCTGTTTGATGTTGAACTCCTCCAGTGTCCGTTTGAAGAGATCACTGGTGAAGTTGGTGCCACAGTCGCTCTGAATCTCCCTTGGAAATCCATACTGGGTGAAGATCTTCAGCAAATTTTTTACCACTGTAGCAGCCGTAATGTTCTTTACTGGAACTGCTATGGGAAATCTGGTGGTAGGACACAGGATGGTTAAGATATAGGCGTTGCCAGAACTGGTCCTAGGTAAAGGACCAACACAGTCAATAATAAGTCTGTGGAAAGGTTCCGCAGGCACCTGGATGGGTGTCAGTGGTGCTCTGGGGATAGAAACATTCGGTTTACCTGCTTTCTGACACACATGACAATTTTTGGTGTACTGTTTGACATCATTAACCATACCTGGCCAGTAGTAGTCTTGTCGAATCCCATGGTAAGTCTTGTTAAACCCGTAGTGTGATAGTGCTCCGTGGGCCAGGTGTAGAATAGTGGGCCGCAGGCTGGTAGGAATCACTAGTTGTTCAATGTTGGCCCAATCGTCCTCCTCCTTCAGTTTACTGGGTCGGTATCTGCGATAGAGCAACTCGTTCTCTAGGAAGAACCCAGGAATACTGTCGGATTGAGTCTCAGCCTGAAAGAATAATGGTGTCAAGGTAAGATCCTCCCTCTGTAACTTACGGAACTCCAAAGCGGTGAGATTTGGGGGTAGTTTCGAAGGGTCTTGAGGGACAGCGGTAGTAGTAGAGTCAGCTGGTTGCGGTCGTGCAGCTTGTGCACGGGTGGTCACCAAAACAGGAGGAGAAACTTCATCACTCTCTTGAACCTTTGCTGGAACATGCTCAAAAATCGGATTATCCATTTCAGAGATACACACCTGGGGTTTGTCCTTGACGATCAGGTTGGTCGGTTGCAGGTCTTCTGCCAAGTCGTTGCCCAGGAGAAGTTGCACTCCAGGCATGGGAAAAGGCTTTTCCCTGACGGCGACTTGGACTTCACCGGTCACGAAGGGACAATCCAGGTGGACTCTGGCGAGAGGATAAGGAGTAGTAGCAGTGAGGTCAGTGATGAAGACAGTCTCTCCGGTGTAGGCGACGTTGGGCACAGCTGATTTCAAGACTATTGATTGAAGAGCCGCTGTGTCCCTCAAGATCTTAAGTCCAAAACGTCCCTCAGAATCTGAACCGTTGGTAGTGATAGTTCCAGGATACAGATGCTTGCTGAAGAGAGAGAGATCATTAACATGAACACCAACATTCATTACAGGCTTACCGGACTTAGGAGGAGTCTGTTTGGGTTTGGTGGATTCGGTGTTACCTTTATATGTAGACTTACCACATTTTTCTATGGTATGTCCATAGAGTCTACAATACTTACAGTACAGTTGAGAGGTACCTTGATCTGGGCTCACTTTCTCGTAACTGTACCAAGACTTCTTACTGTAGTGTCTCTTGACTGTACCAGACTGTCTCTGGTAGGTGGTTCTGGTGTCAGCCGGTGGATAAGGCTGTAAGTGTCAGCCGACTTCGCGCATTTCACTAGGTCGGTCTCATCCTTATCTGCTAAATATAAACGGACAGGAGGAGGTACACGCCTCAAGAATTCTTCAACTAGTATGAGGTTGACGAGTTCTGGAAAAGTAGAGACATGTGCTGCCTCCAGCCATTTCATAAAATATCTCCGTTTGGTGTTGGCAAATTCTAAGAAGGTGGTGGTACTTGCCTTTATGTAGTCACGGAATTTTCGTCGGTAGCTTTCGGTGGAGAGAAGGTAGGCGTCCAACACGGCTTGCTTCAGGGTTGGGTAGTCGTTTTCAGATGCCAAAGTGCTGAGTGTGACTGCTGCTCTACCTGTAAGATGTACTCGGAGAAGGGTAGCCCATTGGTCGGTAGGCCAACTAAGTTGATTAGCAAGGGTCTCAAAGGTTGTAAAAAAAACATCAACCTCCGATTCTACGAATGGTGGCATTAACTTACTTGCATGGGAGACATTGAAGCTTGGAGGAAGACTGGCTATAGCTTGCTGGTGTTGACTTTCCAAGGTGAGTTCTCTTTGACGACATGCTAGAGCCAGATCCGCTTGCTGCTTATCATGTTCGCGTTGCATCTCCAGGTGACGTTGTTTGAGTGCCAGCTCACGTTCTTGCTGTCCTTGGAGGAGGAGGGCCTCTCTTTCTCTTTCTTCCTTCCTAATGGCAGTTGCTTCCTTTGCCAGGGCCGCCTCACGCTCCTTTAGGCGGATTTCTCTTTCTTGTTCTTCCTTCCTGATGGCAGCTGCTTCTTTTTATTGCTGTATGGCGGCTTGCTGTTGCTCCTTCTCGAGCTTTGCGAGCTCGATTTTGAGTTTCATTGCCGTCAGATCATGCTTGTCTGAAATAGTGTAATGTTCGTGAGTGTCAGAGTCTATTACCTCTTCATCCAAAAGGTGATCCAAGAGTAGGTTATGTACTTCATACTTGTTGGCTCCATGGGGAACATCTAGGTGATACTCATGTGCAAGAGTTATCAATTCAGTTCTCTTGGCATGACGTAAGTTCTCTGTTTCACCTGCTGGATTGGAACGGAAAGCTTGGATACGAAGCATGGTGAAATTAGCAAATAAATGTGACACGAATATACTGTGGTGATATGGTGAATGTCAGAAACAGGAAAACGTGGCAACTGGTACCTATCCTGTGGAATTGTTAACAATTAAAGTTAATTCAAGATGGTAAATGATTAAGGTCGCAGGAAATCTTGTACCCGGTACTCACTGTGGGAGGATAAGGGCAAGAAAATCCTACTAATTAGTTGAAACTGAGTTTCTAAAATAAATGAAACACTTAATGGTTCCAAAAGTAAATTAGGTAGTCCAAGAATGTAGGCATACCTTGCCGAGTCACTATAGAACATAAGCAAGTTTTTCCCACTGAAATTAAATATGATACTTACAGAATTAGCGAACTTTGTGCTCTGAAAAAAGAAAGCTAATTCCCTACCTAAGTAAATATCATCTTTCTGACCGACGAGTAGGGGTGCGAGTGTCAACTGGTGACGAGAACTATTGGCGAGGTCCCAACTCGTCAATAAAAGTCTGTGCGAGAGGAACTATGGCCCTCTTTATCCTCCTAGAGTCGGATTGCAGAAATTAGGTGCTATTGACCCGGAGACAGACCACAGTACCAGGGTACCTATATGATGATCTGCCGAAAATATGAGAAATATCCTAGGGACAAAAGGTGGTAAACACGGGTAATAACACGGAGGGAGAGACGACCAATTAAGAGTATGACTGCGGCCTACAGTCACCACGTAATCCAAAGTTGTCTCACACTCACCATATGCTACTCCCGGAATGCACAATACACACAGCACCATATGAATAATAAAAGTGATTAGTGAAAATAGCAAGGGAATAAAAGCCAAGTACGCTTACCACAAATTACCAATACCTGAGTGAAGCTCCTTGGACAGGCCCCCAAGTATATGTGACGGTAAAGTAGTGGAGTATGGAATGTTCAGCAGTCCTCCAATGGCAGGTGTCAAAGCCAGGCCACATATACAAAAAAAAAAGAATGACTGCTTGCCTGATAGTCTGTGGTAAGGTAGGGGAAGACACACAAAACACAAAATATAAACAATGAAATTTAATTACTCTAGAAAACAAAGTTAAATAAAGACAATTCCTTGGCTTGGCAAAGTGCAAATATAACAAAAGTGAAAAAGAACTAAGCATAAAAATGAATAATTACTTGTTTACTTTAACAATAATACAAAAATGTAATACAAGTAAAATGGTGCTGGAATATTAACGCAAGCTAAGAACCGCTACTTGATACCCGAGGAATATCAATTAGATGTTCACAGCTTTAGAGCACAAGATATTCTGAGGAAGGTGTCGTGGCGCGACCTAGACGTTGACTTGGGTAGAGGGCGTGCGTGGTGCGAAGCAGAAGTGGTGTGATCCTGACCAACCAATCAAAATGCAGACAGGCCAACACTAGTAGTTAGCTCATTGAATTGTCGCGCTGAGCCGGTGATGAGAAGTGTGGGGGGTGCAGGAGTGGGGGGTATGCAGGTGCGTGTGGCTGCCTTGACAAACGTTTTGCTACTGTTGAATGTATCTTGAATGTAGCAATGAACGTGACGATGAAGGAAGAGCAGGCTCAATCTCTCTTGAAAGAGATTATCGTCACAATATATATTTTATATATATAAATATATATATATATATATATATATATATAATATATATATATATATATATATATATATATGTTGTACCTAGTAGCCAGAACGCACTTCTCAGCCTACTATGCAAGGCCCGATTTGCCTAATAAGCCAAGTTTTCTTGAATTAATATATTTTCTCTAGTTTTTTCTTATGAAATGATAAAGCTACCCATTTCATTATGTATGAGGTCAATTTTTTTTTATTGGAGTTAAAATTAACGTAGTTATATGACCGAACCTAACCAACCCTACCTAACCTAACCTAACCTATCTCTATAGGTTAGGTTAGGTTAGGTAGCCGAAAAGTAAGGTTAGGTTAGGTAGGTTAGGTAGTCGAAAAACAATTAATTCATGAAAACTTGGCTTATTAGGCAAATCGGGCCTTGAATAGTAGGCTGAGAAGTGTGTTCTGGCTACTAGGTACGACATATATATATATATATATATANCCACAACACACCCAACACACAAACACACAACAACACACCCCAACACACCCCCAACACATCACAACACACCCGAACACACCACAACACACCACAACACCCCCCAACACACCCCAACACACCACAACACACCCCAACACACCACAACACACCACAACACACCCCAACACACCCAACACACAAACACACCCCAACATACAACAACACACCCCAACACTGCAACACACCCAAACACACCACAACACACCTCAACACATCTCAACACACCCTAACACACAACAACACGCCCAACATACCACAACACACCCCAAAACACCCCATCACACCACATCCCAACACACCCCAACACACCACCACACTGCAACACATCCCAACACACCACCACACTATAACACACCCCAACACACCACCACACTGCAACACACACCAATACACCCCAACACACCACACTGCAACACACCCCAACACACCACACTGCAACACACCCCCAACACACCACACTGCAACACACCACAACACACCACACTGCAACACACACCAATACACCCCAACACACCACACTGCAACACACCCCAACACACCACACTGCAACACACCCCAACACACCACACTGCAACACACCCCAACACACCACAACACACAACACCCAACACACCACAACACAACACAACACAACACATTCACAACACACCCAGTCATGCCATCTCTCCGATGTTATCCTTACATTCCTAATTACTCTGAAACCTAATTTGCTTTTCCCTGCCGAGAACATTGCTCCGAGAAGTGTGTGTGTGTGTGTATTCACCTATTTGTATTCACCTATTTGTGCTTGCGGGGATTGAGCTTTGGCTCTTTGGTCCGGCCTCTCAACTGTCGATCAACTGGTGTGCAGATTCCTGAACCTACTGGGCTCTGTCATATCTATTTTTGAAACTGTGTATAGAGTCAGCCTCCACCACATCACTGCCTAATGCATTCCATCCATTAACTACTCTGACACTGAAAAAGTTCTTTCTAACGTCCCTGTGGCTCATGTGGGTTCTCAGTTGCCATGTGTCCCCTTGTTCGTGTACCACCAGTGTTGAATAGTTTATCCATGTGTGTGTGTGTTGTGTGTAAGTGCGTGTAAGTGCGTGTGATTGTATGTGTGTGTGTGTAGGTGGTTGTTGTGTGTTTGTAACTATATGCTCACCTAAACGTGCATATTTTCTCAATCGTCAAACAGTACATATATGAATGAAGAAGGTCTCGTTGACATCTTCCTAACGCACGTGTACCTATCTCCGACCCCTCGTCTCGCTGGTTATAATTCTAACCAGTGTTTCCGTATCAAGCTGGTACATTTACCTTCGAACCTTGTACGTCTTGATCATGTCATTCATCCTTGGCCTTATGTTCCCTGTGAGGTACAGTCTCTCTCTCAAAGCTCAGTGACGAGCTTTTTCCACATATTTTGCAATGTTTTAGTTTTGTTAATATTACCTGTATTTGTTTTTTTATGTTGTGGCTTAGTAGTTGGTCTCACGTTGGTTAGGTTAGGTGAACGTATGTTATCAGATTGGTCGTCGTCCTCGTCACCAGCATCGTTGTTGTCGCCGTCACAGACGTCGTCGTCCCTGCCGTCTCATTCGTAGTCGTTACCGCGTCGCCATAGTCGTTGGCGCCGCCATTTAGTTACTGGACCATATTGTCTCATTAGGAGCAACTGCCCGATGCAGTCTCTCCGTGTAAGTGGTAAACTTTTTCTGTCCCTTTGCCTGTGGCTCTGCCTTTATGGACCGGTGCTTCCCTGCCTCTCCTTTCCTCACTCTCCCTTCTCCACCATCTTGCCTCTTCCTTACAATTCCTTCTTTCCCAACATTTTATTTTGTCTTTATTTTTTAACATCTTTTGTTCCTCCTTTATTTTTTCCCTTATTTATTCACCAGAATCATTTCTCTCTCTCTCTGTCTGTCTCTCTCTGTCTCTCTCTGTCTCTCTCTCTCTCTCTCTCTCTCTCTCTCTCTCTCTCTCTCTCTCTCTCTCTCTCTCTCTCTCTCTCTCTCTCTCTCTCCTGTTCTTTGCACCATTAATCCTCCGCTGTCCCTCACACGTACCCCCATCTTTACTCCTCTGTTATCTAATGCAAGTTAACCTAAACTAACCTTAGAACCCTAACCTAACCTAAGTAACCTATCTATATATGATCTAATACCGTGTATCAATAATCAGTGGATGAATACATTTAAGTAATTTAATTGCTTCAAACTAATATTTTTTCCAATGACTATGCCTTGAAGTTACAGGCTTTACCCCCACACACTTCCAAATCTACGGTTTCTAAACATCTAGAAAACATTACCTCGCACCGATTTCAAATTACCTGTTGTGAATTTTATTTACTTCTGTAACCAAGTAATAATTATATATTACGCTAACTTAGTAATATCTATGTAAACCAGACAATTGGTGTCTATAAATTGGTGTCTATGGTGAGAAGACGGCTAAGTGGAGAGCGATCGGGGTTTGTAGTCCTAAGTCTCCCCGGCAGAAGGCGGAAACAAGTGGGCAGAGTTTAATTCACCCTGATGCCGCTGTTACCCTGCAGAAAATAAATACCTGGGAGTTACACAGCTGCTACGGGCTGCTTCCTGGGGATGTGTATGAGTGAAAACTAGGATTAAGAACTTGCCCGTACCGCTATGCGTGCAAGTGGCTGTACAAGAATGTAAGAACTCTTGTATATATAAATAAATATATAAGAAGTCGCCAGAATAGTTCACAAATGTTAACGTGGTAATCAACCCAAGTTGGG
>WNGS01167372.1:26647430-26682942 GCA_020271785.1 Procambarus virginalis | reverse complement strand
TAGCAGAAGATGGTCAGATATTACAATAATAGTTTCACTGTATTGTTGCAAAGTTAAAATTAATAAATTGACATGTATACATTTGGTTGCCCCAGTGCACTCTGGTACATCAACGTCAAAGGTTTTAAATGAGACGAACAGAAGCTGTATATCATTTGTCAGCAGGAGAGGGCAGACCATCTGACAGATCCTATTATAGTCTGAAGAGCTTGTCGAGGGGGATGCATATCCTTCACTAGCCGAAGACCTGGTCAAATTAGTTTACTTGAATTAACTTCCACGAAATATTGCTTTTAGGAAAACTTGGAAAATAGCATTAAAAACGGATGATGAATACAGATGGATAGAAACCATAATGTATGATAGTGGAACCAGAGGTTAATAAAATGACACACAGTGTTCGAGATGAACACCTGCACAAACGGAACGAGTAAATACAAGTCACCACGACTGAATTCTTAATATGCAAATTGAATGACCCAATGATATCCGTTTATCCGTCAACATAATAATACATTGGTAGCCATTTTGAGGAGGAGAGCGTGGACCATCACCAGGTCCTGCAGTTGTTCAAAATGCCCCGAAAAGTGAAGATAATTAGACAGGCGTAGTTCGAGACCTTCATGAGAGAGATTCTGGTAGAGCGAATCTCTACCACAGATTGTAATATGCGGAAAAGTGGTAGAAATTCATCCACTTCGAATCCATCCACATGTACTGATGGATATTAATATATTTGTCATATTTAGAATTCAAATTTAAGAGGAAGTGAGAGGAAATTAAAAAAACAGTGCGTAAGGAATTTAAGCTGACACTGAGAATGAGTAAGAATGATGGACTCACCCGGTGAGTGAGAGTGTAAGGAAGATCGACAGGCATGATGAATGAGTGCGTGGATAAAATGGACCAACATGGTGAGTGAGGGTGTGAGGAAGATGTACACACACAATGAGTGAAAGTATGAGGAACATGGAATTTAGTGTGAGCAGTGCATGAGAGGTCGTAAAGGAAATCACAATAAATAATCAGTTTATTATAAACTTTTATATTTGTTGTTTCTAAGCAAAAACTCATGGAAAGATATTTACTCCTGTAAGAAAGCACAAAGCAGTGGTTGTGTACTTTTATGGAGGCTTATGGGATATTGTGGTTTATAATGAGCTGATGAGGGTGAGTATGGTGAGGGTGAGAATGACAATAATGTGGATAACAATGCAAATGATAAGAATGACGTGGATGGTAATGATTAGGATGTTGATGACGATGAGGAGGTTGATGATAATGAGGATGGTAATATTGAGAATGATGAGTCGGATAATGATGCTGATAATGATGACGGTGAGACTGACGAAGACATTAATGATGAGGTAATGGTGATATTCGAAATGATTAAGGTGATGATCAGAATGATTCACAAACTCATTTATTACGAGCACAAACTCCCTCATTATATAAACATTTATTCATTACTTAAAAACATATTCATTTCCCGTTCAAGCCCATATATTTCGTGTATAAACGATCCCTATTCCTCACAGACCACAATTTTAAAACCCAAAGAAAATCACACGGAAGAAAAGGCGAAGTTTCCACACATATATGTATTCAAGAAGCGGCCGGTGGGGCGGCATCAGCACCAGCTGTTGTGAACAAACTTTACTGAGCAGAGTTGTGTGAGAAGCTGTAATGGCGGCAATAAGTGTTTTTCTCTGTTGCATATATATACAAACACACACACACACACTCACAATTATATATATATATATATATATAGATATATATATATATAATATATATATATATATATATATATATATATAACCGAAAACTCACACCCCAGAAGTGACTGGAACCCATAACGCCAGGAACCAACCCATCCTCGCAAATTCGTATAGTCAATATTGACTTATTAAATACGTGTATAGGTGATATACTAACATAATAGATACCCTTAAAAAGCTTCATAGAAAACACGACCTTACCTAACCTTGTTAGTATGTTAAGATAAGCATCTTATTGCTTCGTAATTACAATTATTACTTAACCTATACCTATAATAGGTTAAGTAACAATTGTAATTACGAAGACATTAATGATGAGGTATTATACCTATAATAGTTAAGTTATACCTATAATAGGTTAATTATATTATATATAATAGGTATAATGAATTATACCTATAATAGTTAAGTAACAATTGTAATTACGAAGCTATAAGATGCTTATCTTAACATACTAACAAGGTTAGGTAAGGTCGGTGTTTTCTATGAGCTTTTTAAGGGTATCTATTATGTTTATTATGTCACCTATGCACGTATTTAATAAGGCAATATTGACTATACGAATTTGCGAGGACGGGTTGCAGGAGCACTATGCAACTGGTCCACATAATCACTACCGTATCTTCACTAAACAGATATATGGTGAGTGAAACCATCTTCATTACACAGTCTTCATCATCACTGTAGTTATTGGCACTACACACCATCTTCATCACTCTCGCTAACCAGCGAGGTGTGCCATCTGCGACCATTATCGTCATTACCTTCCTTCTCTTTCACAACATTCTATACCCTTCATTACCTTTCCTATTCTGCGTTACATTCTCTCTGGTTTACCACCTTCCCTCTCTTTCGCCACCTTCCATACCATTAACCTTAATATCTTACTCATCACTACCACTTCTACCTTCACTACCCTTCCTACGCTCACCACCTCTCCCTACGTTTGCCCTCAACTAGGTTCTCTACTCATCTCCCTCTCATTCACTTCCATACCTTTCACCACCCTGAATATTCTTCACCAACTTTCATACCCTTTCGCCACCTTCTATTCCCCTTCACCACACCACATGACAGGGGCCTGGTGGCTGAGTGGACAGCGCTTGGGACTCATAATTCTATCGCCCGGGATCAATCCACGACGATGGCGGAAACAAACGGGTAGAGTTTTTTACCCTGATGGCCGTATTCACCTAGCAGTAAATAGGTACCTGGTAGTTAGACAGCTGATACGGGCTGCTTCCTGTGTGTGTGTGTGTGTGTGTGTGTGGGTGTGTGTGTGTGTGTATGTGTATTGTATGTGGTGTGTGTGTGTGTGTGTTGTGTGTGTGTATGTGTTTGTGTGTGTGGTGTGTGTGTGGTGTGTGTGTGTGTGTGTGTGGTGTGTGTGTGTGTGTGTGTGTGAAAAAAGGTTGGTTGATTGACTGTTGAGAGGCGTGCCGAAAAAGCCAGAGCTCAACCCCTGCAAGCATAACTAGGTGAATACAACTAGGTCAGTACATTCACTGTCCTTCACCATCTTCCTTACCAGTTACCATCTTCCCTACCCTTCACCACATTACCTAGTCTTCACTTTTTCCTTCGTCACTGTAACCATCAATACATAAACTTCTTAAGACAAACTGACATTTATTCAACGTGCAGAAATAAATGCTGGTTGAATAACATTCAGGAAGGAATCTGGAATTTAGTGAGGTTGGAAGTTGACTATGACTATCCCCTCAATAACCACAGTTACCCTGCAAAGGCTGCTAAGGTTAGTACTATACGACCGATCTCGTATCCTGAATTAATGAACAAGGAAACGGACATTCTCTTTTATTGGTGTAAATTGAAATAAAAAATAATTACGTTTCCTCAATATTATTTCCGACAGTTTGGGAATGAATGGTGTAGTATACGAGGATTATAGCCTGAAAAGAGGAAAATATAGACGGTTATTTTTCCCCGGCCGTTTGTAGGATAAAAGGCTTATTATAAAAGACTAACGAACGGTCATTACCGTGATGGGTGGCTTATGGAGACACTTTCCCAAGCAAGACACAAAATTGTCTCCAATATTCTTCTTTTAAAGTATTTTGGCCTAGCATTAAAAAGTTCATGCACCAAGTATTTTCACCAACAAAATAGAGAAGATGATCATCGTGGCACACTTGAGGCAGAATTTATCAACTGCTTCATTATTTAATTAAATATATTATACAACAATACCACAACTTTTAACATCAGATAATGATGAATTCACGTTATTGCAAAATAGAGAAACCATGATTAAATACTTAATATTTTGGTAGAAGACTGTTGAAGACAGTAGCTTAATGTCACAATAAAACTTAATAGTTTTGGAGAAAATTACGTAGTTTTGTGGAAGATTTAGTGAATTAATAAAATTTATGCAACATTATTAATAATGTTGCTTCCCATTGGCTTCATTATACATACTTTTTACCAAAGTTACATTTGTGTTTATTGTATTCGATGTATCATGAAGTTTTATGTAATTTATATGAAGAATAGTTATTTATGTATTTTGATACAATTGAACCGAAGACCCCAAGTGTAATCAAACGTTATCATTTTTAATGTTTAGCACCTTATTTGCCATGGATCTTCATGCCAAAGTGTCATACTAAGAAAAGCCTCAAATTCCAATTGGACATCAGAGGTGTGTCTGGAATTCTTCCTTATTTAGGGGTGTTGATGGTTCAGTAAGTAGAGCTGTGGGCTTGCTGTTTATGTGGCCTGGGGTTCGAGGTTGCAGGGGCACAAAGTAAAAGAAATGGTATTATCCACAACTTGGTGGTTAGTAGTTTAAATATTAAATATATATAAATTCTGCAGTCAGTTTATATATATATATATATATATATATATATATATATATATATATATATATATATATATATATATATATATATGCTCAAACACGTAAGCTGATTACGTCCGAAAGGACTCCTCCTGTGAAAGGTTCAAACCTAGACTGACAGGAGCAATAAAACTCCTTGACAAGTCCAGTACTCCGACCATATGGCTACTAGACTGTTAAGTCATTGAAAGCCGTAACTATTCAATAACTCAACAGCTACAATCAGACCAAAACCAGTAGTTCGCTTTCATTGACACAATTCACTTAATGAAAGAACATGAGTCACAATTTTGAACATTAACTTGCACAAAGTTAATGTTCTGATTTGTGTTCTGCTTTTAGCTGTTGGGTCATTGAATTCTTATGATTGTTTGAATTTGGTCAGTGTATTCTGACCAAATTCAGAACTTCTTCGTTCCTGTAAAAACCTTTTCCAGGAACTTCTTTTCAACGGCTCATAAAACGGAGAAAAGGGTCCTGAAAGATATTATTGATAGGAACGTTATCCCTACAGACAAAAATCAGAAAATACAATTGACAATTTACTAAAAAAAAAAACGGCCAACCTACTCATGATTAACTCCCCAGACACCAAACAGAATGCCCTGAAGGAAACCAACATCGTCTATGCCTTCACATTCCCACTTGGGGATTGTAAGCCCCAAAGAACTCGGTATATAGGTAAGATAACAACGTCTCTTTCTAGGTGATTAACCATGCACAAACAACAGGGCTCCATCAAGGAACAAGGAACTAAGTTATGACAGTTGTTGGGAAGCAACTGAGCTGGCTGGGTTCGAGTCCCTGGTGGGCGTATGTCTAAAGTTGATTAACTTCACTTACGAGTTTAGGCAAGTCTATGTGCAAAACATAAGACACGAGTTCTCCCATTTAATGAAGGGGCATGATGAAAAACGTGAGTGACATCTCACCTCCCTCTCTAGTGCTCTTTAGGGGGTGGATATATATATATATATATATATATATATATATATATATATATATATATATATATATATATATATATATATATATATATATAATTTATATAGGCTTCCTGACTCAGAACAAATTAATTATTATGGCCATTAGGATACAACTGTTAGGTATGTGAATGATTTTAATTGAGAATCATTTATAATGCGCAAAAGTTTTGAAGAAGCTCCTTTGAATGCTAATGGGACTCTGTAATATTTAGAACATGTGACACCCGCTGTAAAATACAAGGCGCCAGGCAGTGTTACCCTGAGATACGTGTGTGAGAGTTACTCTCCTTCCTCGCCCTCATAACCTCTCATGCGTCTCTAGGGGAAGACGCCTCACCACTTAGTGTGATAGAAGAGAGCAGAGGAAAAAATATAAAAAAAAGGGGAGGAAAGAGACAATTCCCCACTTCTGTGTTTACTCTTAATGTCTTACGGTCTGTATAACTCTGGGAGGAATATTAAGAATGGGAGTGAGGTCATGTTCTTCCTCACCCATTGTCTTATGATATCTGCCATATGCGGAGGTACTAAGAACAGGAATTAGTCTGTTCTTCCTAACGGTCTACGATATCAACAAGTCAGAAAAGTACCGAGAACAAAAATATATCTACTCTAACTCAACATTCCATTTCATCAACAAGCCACAGAGAGGCACTGACAACCTCAGCCAGTCCAGAGAAATCCGTGACCTCAACACAAAAAGTATATTTACGACCTACTACAATTTCCTTTGTTTGCTGCGAAAAAAGTGCCGCTTAGGAACGGGTTTAGAGATAAATTTTATACCCAAAAACCGCTGTTTTTGTAATAAATGCAAATGTTGTTGGCTAAAGATTGGTTAGCGAGCCAGTAAAGTATTATACACCAGCTGATTTGAGTTGGATTTTTTGTATATATCAATGGTTATTTAATTTAATATTATTGTTAGGCTGTTATTGACAGTACTGTGATTATTCTTTTTGAACAGATGACTGCATTTGAGCGCTGATTTACAGCTGGTCACAACAGAAGGAGCTGGCAAGTGTGGTGTTGTTATATCTGTGAATCATAACCTAGTTGATCATAACTAGTGAAATATATCCTTGCTGACCATAACCTAGTTGATTAATAACTAGTGAAACATAACGTAGTTGATCATAACAAGTGAAACGTAACATAGCTAATCATAACCTTGATCATAGCCTAGTTGATTATAACTAGTGAACCATAACCTAGATGAATATAAACTAGTGAATCATAACCTAGATGATCATATATTAGTGAATCATTAACTAGTGAGTCATAAATCAACTTTATTTTATTCTGTAAATCATATCAGTAAATCGCCAAGAAATATATATTATTATTATACTAATAATTATATTTTGATGAATCATAACTAAGCAATGCATTGCTCGATGAATCAGTGCTAGTGTGTGATAACTTACGAATCATTACCCTAAGAATAGCAGTTAAACCATAATAACCTAGTTAAACTATGTGACAACCGAGTAATGTTATTATATATAATATATCTTGTAGAAAATATCCGAAAAGCTGAATCACATTGCAGCCACCCGTACAAAATTCAAGGAGCTAACCTTAACAGAAGCGCACGAATCCAAGCCACCCACGTAACCTAAGCGAACCTAACCTAACCGATGTATAATAAACGAAAATTTTCGTGAGGCGCTCCTTTGCATAGTACTTTGTGTGTTGGGGACCAAAACGTAAAAATGAGACTTATTGGATAAGAGGACGAGTTGATGTGAACACTAACCTATTTTATAGCATTCATTCTCGTAAATCAGTATACCTGATAGCATTAGAAAATATAGACAATACGTATTGAGGTGATAATCTCTCAGATCAATACAGATTCTTGGTGGGTCCTTGATTTACTCTAAGTGGATCCTTGATTAATTTTTGGTGGGTCCTTGGTTTGTTTTTGGTGGGTCCTTGGTTTATTTTGGTGGGTCCTTGGTTTATTTTCGGTGGGTCCTTGGTTTATTGTTAGTGGGTTCTTGGTTTATTTTGGTGGGTTCTTGGTTTATTTTTGGTAGGTTCTTGGTTTATTTTTGGTGGGTCCTTGGTTTATTCTTAGTGGGTCCTTGGTTTATTTTTGGTGGGTCCTTGGTTTATTTTTGGGGTCCTTGGTTTATTCTTAGTGGGTCCTTGGTTTATTCTTAGTGGGTCCTTGGTTTATTTTTGGTGGGTTCTTGGTTTATTTTTGGTGGGTCCTTGGTTTATTCTTAGTGGGTCCTTGGTTTATTTTTGGTGGGTCCTTGGTTTATTATTGGTGGGTTCTTGGTTTATTTTTGGTGGGTCCTTGGTTTGTTCTTAGTGGGTCCTTGGTTTATTTTTGGTGGGTACTTGGTTTGTTTTGGTGGGTCCTTGGTTTATTTTTGGTGGGTCCTTGGTTTATTTTCGGTGGGTCCTTGGTTTATTTTTGGTGGGTCCTTGGTTTATTTTGGTGGGTCCTTGGTTTATTTTCGGTGGGTCCTTGGTTTATTATTGGTGGGTTCTTGGTTTATTTTTGGTGGGTCCTTGGTTTATTCTTAGTGGGTCCTTGGTTTATTTTGGTGGGTCCTTGGTTTATTTTGGTGGGTCCTTGGTTTATTTTTGTGGGTCCTTGGTTTATTCTTAGTGGGTCCTTGGTTTATTTTTGGTGGGTCCTTGGTTTATTTTTGGTGGGTCCTTGGTTTATTCTTAGTGGGTCCTAGGTTTATTTTGGTGGGTCGATGTTTATTTTTTGTGTGGGTATTTAGTTTATTCTTGGTTGCTACGATCCATGGAATACATTAAATATGCGGAGATGTATACACACACACACACACACATAATATAATATATATATATATATATATATATATATATATAATATATATATATATATATTATATATATATATATAAATAATGTAAAAGTCTGGCGAGAGCATGCCATGTCCTAAGGAATTATTTAAGATAAGCAAACACTAAAATGCAAAATTATCGAGACAAGTTTTTCACTCCCAGACAGAAGATACACATAATCCCCCACAGTACAAGGACCTTCAGTCCTCCAAACATTCTTGTTATTGGCTTCCAGTGAGCAGGGAGGAGATAACGAATGAGATATTTTATGGCTTAGAATTTCAGAGAATAAATTAATTGCGTCTGGTAACTAGTATTATACTTGCATAATAGACCAAACTCAGGATGTAAGAATATTATAAATTCTTGAAACCATTCATTTAAATGGTGAACAACCTAAAATAAATATCCAAATAACGGAACTGTTTACTCTACCCACCATGAGAGTAAGAACAGGACCGGAACATGAAGATGTCAACGTTGACGGCACTGCTCAAACNTAACCCTAACTTAACCTGCTTAACCTAACCTAACTTAACTTGCATAACTTAACCTAACTTAACATACCCAACTTAACTTGCATAACCTCATCTAATGTAACGTAAACTTAACTTGCATAACCTCATCTAATGTAACCTAACTTAACTTGCATAACCTAACTTAGCGTAACCTAACTAACCTCACTCAACTGCATAACTTAACCTAACTTAACTTGCATATCCTAACCAACTTGCATAACCTAACCTAATGTAACCTAACTTAACTTGCATAACCTAACCTAACTGCATAACCTAACCTAATGTAACCTAACTTAACTTGCATAACCTAAACCTAACTTGCATAACCTAACCTAACTTACTTGCATAACTATCCAATGTAACCTAACTTAACTTGCATAACCTAACCTAACTTAACTTGCATAACCCTATCTAATGTAACTAACTTGCATAACCTATCTAAGGTAACCTAACTTAACTTGCATAACCTAACTTAGCGTAACCTAACTTAACCTAACTCAACTTGCATAACTTAACCTACAACTTAACTTGCATATCCTAACCTAACTTGCATAACCTAACCTAATGTAACCTAACTTAACTTGCATAACCTAACCTAACCTAATGTAACCTAACTTAACTTGCATAATCTAACCTAACTTGCATAACCTATCCAATGTAACCTAACTTAACTTGCATAACCGAACCTAACCTAACTTATCTTGCATAACCTATCCTAATGTAACCTAACTTAACTTGCATAACCTAACCCAACCTTAACTTACATATCCTGACTTAACTTGCATAACCTAACCTAACTTACCCTAACCTAACTTAGCCTGCATAACTTATCTTGCATAACCTAACCTAACTTAACTTACATAACCTAACTTAAAGTAAATTACTTAACGTAACCTTACATACCCAAACTGATGTAATCTAACTTACTTAGTCCAACCAGACATGACCTAACTTACATAATTATTCCTGCTTGTCATTTGTGTTTCATCAATCAATCAATGTCTCATTCATTTACTCATTTCAAGGGTAAATTTCTCAAATGGTCATTTTTGCATTTTAAGTGCTATTTGTTAAAGATTGGGATATTTAACCATTTCAAAGGATTTTTGTTATACATGGGAATTTACTCGTTTCAGGGGTTAATTTCTCAAATGGTCATGTTTGCATTTCAAGGGTTATTTGTTAAAGTTCATCAAGTTGCTCATAAGTTGTATTTATTATGTTATTATAATTGTTCTTATTCTTCCACCCTTTAACCTAACCTCTTGTGATCTCAGTGTATTTATTAGGTTTTATCATATGTTCTTATTCTTTCCCCCTTAACCTAACCTCATTAATCTTTGTGTATTCAATATGTTGGTTATCATATGTTCTTATTCCCCAACCCTCTAACCTAACTTTTCAGATGTAGTTTATTATGTTTGACATATTTGTTTGAATATATTATCCTTTTCATAACCTTTCAGATGTAGTTTTGTTTCTCCTTTTTGTATATTTTACCCAAACCCACCATCCCACTTAACCTTCCTTCCTTCTTTTACTTTGTTTTCATATGAGTTCATTCTTTATCTTAGTAATAATAAAATTACAGTAGTAAAGAATCAGATCTACTAAGACTTGAATATGAGGAAACAAGAGAGCAAGGGAGTAAGCATGAAAAGAGGAGCAAGGAGTAAGAGAGATGGGGAGGAGAATGGGACCAAAGAAGAGAGAATGAGAATGTGATAGCATGGGATAAAAGAAGAGATGGAATGAGAGAGTGTGAGAGCATTGGAGCATTGAGACTTGAATATGAGAAAAGAAAAATAAGTGAATGAGAGAAAGTGAGAGGATGGGAGCATTAGGACGCGAATTTGAGAAAATAAGAACATTGGAGCAAATGAGTGAGAGAGAATAAGGGACAGAAAGAGAAAAAGGAGGAGAGAAGCAGTAGGAGACACAAAGTAAAAGAAGGAAGGAAGGTTAAGTGGGATGGTGGGTTTGGGTAAAATATACAAAAGGAGAAACAAAACTACATCTGAAAGGTTATGAAAAGGATAATATATTCAAACAAATATGTCAAACATAATAAACTACATCTGAAAAGTTAGGTTAGAGGGTTGGGGAATAAGAACATATGATAACCAACATATTGAATACACAAAGATTAATGAGATTAGGTTAAGGGGGAAAGAATAAGAACATATGATAAAACCTAATAAATACACTGAGATCACAAGAGGTAGGTTAAAGGGTGGAAGAATAAGAACAATTATAACAAACATAATAAATACAACTTATGAGCAACTTGATGAACTTTAACAAATAACCCTTGAAATGCAAACATGGCCATTTGAGAAATTAACCCCTGAAACGAGTAAATTCCCATGTATAACAAAAATCCTTTGAAATGGTTAAATATCCCAATCTTTAACAAATAGCACTTAAAATGCAAAAATGACCATTTGAGAAATTTACCCTTGAAATGAGTAAATGAATGAGACATTGATTGATTGATGAAACACAAAAGACAAGCAGGAATAATTATGTAAGTTAGGTCATGTCTGGTTGGACTAAGTAAGTTAGATTACATCAGTTTGGGTATGTAAGGTTACGTTAAGTAATTTACTTTAAGTTAGGTTATGCAAGTTAAGTTAGGTTAGGTTATGCAAGATAAGTTATGCAGGCTAAGTTAGGTTATGCAAGTTAAGTTAGGTTACATTAGATGAGGTTATGAAAGTTAAGTTTGGGTATGTTAAGTTAGGTTAAGTTATGCAAGTTAAGTTAGGTTAGGTTAAGCAGGTTAAGTTAGGTTAGGTTATGCAAGTTAAGTTAGGTTACATTAGGTTAAGTTATGCAAGTTAAGTTAGGTTAGGATATGCAAGTTAAGTTTGGTTAAGTTATGAAAGTTGAGTTAGGTTATGTTAGTTTACGCTAAGTTAGGTTATGCAAGTTAAGTTAGGTTAGATGAGGTTATGCAAGTTTGGGTATGTTAAGTTAGTTAGGTTATGCAAGTTAAGTTAGGTTAGGTTAGGTAAGTTAGGTTAGGTTAAGTTAAGTTAGGTTAGGTTAGATTAAGCAAGTTAAGTTAGGTTAGGTTATGCAAGTTTTAGGTTAGGTTATGCAAGTTAAGTTAGGTTAGGTTAAGTTAGGTTAGGTAAGTTAGGATAGGGTTAGTTAGGTTAGGGTGAGCTAAGTTAGGTTTAGGAATGTTATGTTAGGTAAGTAACATTGAGTGGGGAGGATAGGTTAGGTAGGTTTAAGCAGTGTTGTACAGAGAACAGTTTTAAAGGTAAAGTGTCTAAGAAAATATGTTTTAACAGAAGTGCAAGTTTGATATGAAAAGCTGAACTAGTTATATTTTGGAGAGAAATTTTATGCTTGAAGATGTCTTAGAGAACATCATTGATGTCTTAAAGTATAACTTGTTGGAAGAAGGAGAGTTTCTTTGATGAACGAAGGTGTTTTAGAGAACAACTTTTGGTGAACAAAGGTGAGTTAGAGATTATCTTTGATGACTCTGAGATTAACTTTGATGAACGAAAGTGAGTTAGAGATTACCTTTGATGACATTGAAATAACTTTTGCTAGCTCTGAGAATAACTTTTATGACTTAGAGAACAACTTTTGTTAGCTCTGCGATTAACTTTGACGACTTAGAGATTAACTTTGAGGACATGAGAGTACCTTTTGATGTCTCTGAGAATAACTTTATGAACAAAGATGTTTTGGAAAGTTTCTCTGATGAACGAAGGTGACTTAGAGATTAACTTTGATGACTTTGAGAACAACTTTGAAGACTTAGAGAATATCTGTGATGAACGAAGATGTCATACAAACTTTTCTAATGAATGAAAGGTTACTTAGAGAATAATATTTGATAACTGAGATTAACTTTGACGACATAGAGATTAACTTTTATGACTTAGAGAATAACTTTGATGAAAGAAAGTGACTTAGAAATTACCTTTGATGACTGAGAATAATTTTTGATGACTCTGAGAATGACTTTGATGTCTCTGAGATTATCTTTGAGAGCATGAAAGTACCTTTTTGATGACTGAGATTAACTTTGGTAGCTCTGGGAATAACTTTGGTAGCTCTGAAAATAACTTTCGGTGACATAGAGAATAACTTTGATGTCTCTGAGAATAACTTTTATGCCTTAGATGTTAACTTTAGATGTCTCTGAGAATAACTTTTGTGGACATGAGTAGTATTTAACGATTTTGAGTGTGTCTTTGATTGTGTCATTGATGTATCGAAGAGTGTCTTTGATTTCTCGAAGAGTAACTTTGGTCTCTCTGAGAGTGTCTTTAGTGTCTCGAGAGGTGTCTTTGACGTCTTAAAGGATGTCTTTGATGTCCCAAATGATGTCTTTGAGTGCAACTTTGATGTCTCGAAGAGTGTCTTTGACTATATTTCTTACTTAACGACATATAATTTAGTTAGGAACAATGATGAATATGACTATTTTAGCGAAGTGAAAGGTTACTTTAGTTAAGAACAGTGTTGGAAAGAGTCTACACTTGACTATTTTGAGTTGAGAGAAGTGATATTTCAGTTAAGAAATGACATGGAAACATGAAGAACATGACTTTTTCTGTTGATTGATGGATAATTTTAGTTAAGAAATGACAGGGAAATATGATGAAAGTGACTATTTTTAGTTGACTGATGAATACTTTTAGTTACAAAAGTGTAGAACGATGTTCCATTTGACTATTTTTAGTTGAGGAAGGAATATGATGACGGAGACTATTTTTTTATGCTCCGCAAAGTATAATGTCAGTTAAGAACAGCGATGATAGATATCTTTGGTTATTTTTTCTTACATGACGAAACATAATGACTGATGAGAAAGTTCTGAAAGAAGTTTCCTTGACTATTTTTAGCGAAGCGAAAGGTTACTTTAGTTAAGAATAGTGTTGAACGAGATTAATCCTGACTGTTTTTTGTTGATTGACAAGTAATTTTTAGTTAAGAAGTTACAAGAAAAGTTTGTCTTTTGTAAATTTGGTACTGAATAAAGTGTAGATTTGTTTAAGAACAGTGTTGGTAAGAAATATTAAGTTGACTACGAGAGTTACTTTGATGTAGTTTGCAAATAAAACTGGATGACTGATTACATTTATTGGGGAACTGTATTGCGGTTGATAATATTTGACAAAGAACTAGTTACTGAATGGAAGAAATAATTGGTTCAAAGAAACAAAGAACATAAAAAATTGAGACTAAGTAAGAGAATGAACGTAGTGAACATACGGGGAACACTGAAAACATGTAAGAAAAGCTGATGAACACGGTGAGCATAAGGGGAATATGAACTTACACAGAACATGAAGACATGATAAGGAACATAGAGAATACAAAGAATGAACAATGAACTTGTAGAGGAACATGAATATTGATAAAGAACACATAGAACATGTAAAGAAGGTGATGAATATGTGAAGAACAAGCTGAGAATACTGAGAACATAAATATTGAGTATAAAAGTTGTACAGAGAACATGTAAGGGACTGTAATGAACGGGTAAGAACATGTAGTGGAGGAATGGAAGAAAATTGTAAACGATAGGCTGAGAACATGTGTGAACGTGTAAAGGATTGAGAGAGATTGTAAGCGTTGGTACTGAGATGTGCGGAACACATGCAAGAACATGCAAAGTAGAAAGAGTAGTGAGATGGGCGGTGAACATGCTGGGACTTGTAATGGAAGGAAGGAGTTGGGTATATTTACATATGAGTCATGTTAAAATATGATAGGATGCGTAGTAATAGTTGTTTAAGTCTTGTATAAAATGGAAAGAACTAGAGAATATGTAAGACTACGTACAGATCTGTGGAGCTCGTTAACTGTTAGATTTTGAATTACTACGTTTTGAAGTATGTCTGCTATAAATTTCGCGAAAATTGGTCTGTTACTAACGAATTTCTACAAATGAAAGTAAGGTGGGGACATGAGCTGGAGCTCGGTAACTGACTTGATCTTATTTACTGTGTCTGAAATACAGAGGGTAAAATTTTTAGGGAATTTGATTAGGTATTAACGAAGATACGAGAGAGAACTAAGGCGGAGGACAAGAGCTAGAGTTTGGTAAATGTGTTATCTTTACTTACTCAGTTAGAAGTATGGCGGGTTTAAATTTCATGAAAATTAATGAGTTATTAACGAAGATGTGCGATGGAACTAAGGTGGAGGCCAAGAGCTGGAGCTCAGTAACTAATTTACCGTATTGTACTACGTTTGTAATATGGCTATTTAAAAAAATTAGGGGATTGGACTGTTAGTAAAGAAGATACTTAGATAAAATAAGGCGGGGACAGGAGCTAGAACTTGCTTACTGAATTGATTTGATTTACTACGTCTGAAAAAAGATTGTTTAAAATTTCAGGGGGATTGGTTAGGTATTAACGAAGATATGAGAGAGAGCTAAGGCGGAGGACAAGAGCTGAAGCTTGGTAACTAAATTACTGTATTCAACTACGTTTGAAATAGCTATGTTTTAAATCTAGAAGAAAATGATTGGATACTAAAGAAGATGTATTAGTAAAACTAAGGCGGGGAACGCGAGCTAGAACTTGCTTACTGACTTTGTTTATTTGTGTAAAACTGACTAGTTTAATGTAAAGGAACAATTATTACGATGTATAAAATAGTTGTACGGATTTATGAAAATAAGACTCACCTGGTAGAGAGAGAGAGAGAGAGAGAGAGAGAGAGAGAGAGAGAGAGGAGGGGGCGGTCCCGGAGACACAATGATAAGATAAGATTATGGAGGTGACCTGAAGGCAGCGTCTGGCTGGCTGTGTAAACACAGGTGTTGCAGGGGAAGGGGATGTGTGAGGTAAGATGGCTCGCGGGTGTGAGGTGAGAGCAGGAGATGTAGGGGGGCGGGGGGAAGGCAGGGAGAGGGGGATGGCTAGGTAATGATTCAGAGCCATATACTAGTTTCTAAATACGAATCCTACTTAAATGTATACGGCATAAATAACTGTTTATTACAGGTAAGAACACTGAAAAAAAATTGAATTTCTCCCATAAGAACTTTAACAAACTTCTATGACATTATTTTCATCATAAGAACACTTAATGAACTTCTAAAATCTCAGAAATTATTTTCTCATACGATTTTCCTAAATTCTGAATCTGGGACTGCCCAAATTTACCTGAAACCCCTGACACGCTACACGTAAATTTCCAGAAAAACAAAAATTTACGTGTGGCGTGTCATCCCTACTACTGGTACCTACCTCCTGACGGTGGCAGGAGCCTCCAGACCACTGGTACCTACCTCCTGACGGTGGCAGGTGCCTCCAGGCCACCGGTACCTACCTCCTGACGGTGGCAGGTGCCTCCAGGCCACCGGTACCTACCTCCTGACGGTGGCAGGTGCCTCCGGGCCACCGGTACCTACCTCCTGACGGTGGCAGGAGCCTCCAGACCACCGGTACCTACCTCCTGACGGTGGCAGGAGCCTTCAGACCACTGGAACCTACCTCCTGACGGTGGCAGGTGCCTCCAGGCCACCGGTACCTACCTCCTGACGATGGCAGGAGCCTCCAGACCACCGGTACCTACCTCCTGACGATGGCAGGAGCCTCCAGACCACCGGTACCTACCTCCTGACGGTATCAGGAACCTCCAGACCACCGGTACCTACCTCCTGACGGTATCAGGAACCTCCAGACTACCGGTACCTACCTCCTGACGGTATCAGGAACCTCCAGACCACCGGTACCTACCTAATGACGGTATCAGGAGCCTCCAGACCACCAGTACCTACCTCCTGACGGTGGCAGGAGCCTCCAGACCACCGGTACCTACCTCCTGACGGTAGCAGGTGCCTCCGGGCCACCGGTACCTACCTCCTGACGGTATCAGGAACCTCCAGGCCACCGGTATCTACCTCCTGACGGTGGCAGCAGCCTCCAGGCCACCGGTATCTACCTCCTGACGGTGGCAGGAGCCTCCAGGCCACCGGTATCTACCTCCTGACGGTGGCAGGAGCCTCCAGGCCACCGGTACCTACCTCCTGACGGTGGCAGGAGCCTCCGGGCCACCGGTACCTACCTCCTGACGGTGGCAGGAGCCTGCAGGCCACAAGTACCTACCTCCTGACGGTGGCAGGAGCCTCCAGGCCACGGGTACCTACCTCCTGACGGTGGCAGGAGCCTCCGGGCCACCGGTACCTACCTCCTGACGGTGGCAGGAGCCTCCAGGCGACCGATACCTACCTCCTGACGGTGGCAGGAGCCTCCAGACCACCGGTACCTACCTCCTGACGGTGGCAGGAGCCTCCGGTACCTACCTCCTGACGGTGGCAGGAGCTTCCAGGCCACCGGTACCTACCTCCTGACGGTGGCAGGAGCCTCCACACCACCGGTACCTACCTCCTGACGGTGGCAGGAGCCTCCAGACCACCGGTACCTACCTCCTGACGGTGGCAGGAGCCTCCAGACCACCGGTACCTACCTCCTGACGGTGGCAGGAGCCTCCAGGCCACCGGTACCTACCTCCTGACGGTGGCAGGAGCCTCCAGACCACCGGTACCTACCTCCTGACGGTGGCAGGAGCCTCCAGACCACCGGTACCTACCTCCCGACGGTGGCAGGACCCTCCAGGCCACCGATACCTACCTCCTGACGGTAGTAGGTGTCTCCAGGCACCAGGTACCCACCTCCCGATGGTGACAGGGGCCTCTGGGCTTCGGGTACGCCCTCCCAATATCGCATTAAAATGCTTTCTGCTCCAAATGGGCGATTATTTTATTCCGAATCACTGTAAACTTAAAATGATTGTTTTTTTATATGTAAAGGAAAAAGATTTGTCTTTTTCTCGTCACTCAACAGGAACCATCAGTCATTTTCGTCTTTAAATCTCGTTTTAAATCATTCCTCTTGTCTCTCATCGTCTGTCCACCTGTCTCTTTTATATTCTTCTTTCGTCGTCTTGTTGCAGCTCCTGTGTGTGTGTCTCAAATCATCTCGTGTTCGGCTCCTCTGGTTTTCCAAAATGCGTTCCATAGTCTCCGTCAGCATGCCCATCTGTTAATCAGTGTATACCTTCAGCAGCCCGTCTCTTCAGCAGCACGTCTCTTCAGCAGCCCGTCTCTTCAGCAGCCCGTCTCTTCAGCGGCCCGTCTCTTCAGCAGCCCGTCTCTTCAGCAGCCCGTCTCTTCAGCAGCCCGTCTCAACAATCGTCAACTGTCAGCAGCATGAAAGTAACGCGTCGCTACCAACCTTCTGGACTTTTCTTCGCGCCTCGTTAAAAGTGCATCACTGGAGAGTGTATTCCATCCTGTCGTGGCTGTGTGAGCCGTGTGCTGGAGCTCCTCCGTTGGTGATGTTACTGCTCCATCTGCGTTGTTCCTGCGATATGTAAACACTTCGCTTTCTCGATTAATCGACGTTCTTGTTATCATTTGCAAAAGATTTAGTATGAATTGTTTGTTGCTTGGGAAGCTTTAGCCGAGGCGTTGGGAATATGATGCTGGTGGCAGTGGTGGTGGTGGTGGTTGGTGATGGTGGTGGTTGGTGATGGTGGTGGTTGGTGGTGGCGGTGGTGGTGATGGTTATGGGTGATGGTGGAGGATGGGAGGCGTAAGTGATGCGGGTTGGAGGTTGGTGGAGGTGTTGGCGATGGTGTTGGTGGTGTGGGTAAAGGTGAAGGTGGTGATGGTGATGAGTGAGGGATGGTGGTTGTTGTGGTACTTATTAGTGCTAACCTATCAGTGACCACAGGAGCCTGAGGTCCAGGTCTTCACGCACAGCTTTATTGATGATGTCGTTGATTGTGGTGAAGTGTACATCTTATGTTTTAGTGATCGTTGAAGGCATGTCTTGATCTCTCAAAAGTGTATGTCTGTCTTCGGTGGGCGGTAGTAAGGCATCATGGGAAAAATATATATGATTTTGTATTATGAATTATATATTTGTATTTATATATATAAAAGAGAATGTCTGTCCAAATTAGGAGGCCCGATGCTTGCGGTTAGTCTCACCCAACTTTTCAAGATGATACATGGGAGGCCTGGGAGTGACATAATCCTGTTGAGGGTCAGCCTCATTGCCACCCTTTAAGAAATAACGGCTCCAATAGCGATCACTGCCATTTTCATAAAGTTTGAAACAGGGAATTTGTTTTCAGCAGAGTTTTAATTAGTTTTTCAGCAATTCATATATTTTTTTTTAATTTTTAGATAGAAAGCGAAGAGAAACGGAGGATTAGGGAGAGAAATATATGCTTTCTTATAGACATATATTTAATACCAATAGTAATAGCAGAAGATGGTCAGATATTACAATAATAGTTTCACTGTATTGTTGCAAAGTTAAAATTAATAAATTGACATGTATACATTTGGTTGCCCCAGTGCACTCTGGTACATCAACGTCAAAGGTTTTAAATGAGACGAACAGGAAGCTGTATATCATTTGTCAGCAGGAGAGGGCAGACCATCTGACAGATCCTATTATAGTCTGAAGAGCTGTCGAGGGGGGGATGCATATCCTTCACTAGCCGAAGACCTGGTCAAATTAGTTTACTTGAATTAACTTCCACGAAATATTGCTTTTAGGAAACTTGGAAATATAGCATTAAAAACGGATGATGAATACAGATGGATAGAACCATAATGTATGATAGTGAACCAGAGGTTAATAAAAGATGACACAAGTGTTCGAGATGAACACCTGCACAACGGAACGAGTAATACAAGTCACTACGACTGAATTCTTAATATGCAAATTGAATGACCCAATGATATCCGTTTATCCGTCAACATAAATAATACATTGGTAGCCATTTTGAGGAGGAGAGCGTGGACCGCCACCAGGTCCTGCAGTTGTTCAAAATGCCCCGAAAAGTGAAGATAATTAGACAGGCATAGTTCGAGACCTTCATGAGAGAGATTCTGGTAGAGCGAATCTCTACCACAGATTGTAATATGCGGAAAAGTGGTAGAAATTCATCCACTTTGAATCCATCCACATGTACTGATGGATATTAATATATTTGTCATATTTAGAATTCAAAGCTAAGAGGAAGTGAGAGGAAATTAAAAAAAAAACAGTGCGTAAGGAATTTAAGCTGACACTGAGAATGAGTAAGAATGATGGACTCACCCGGTGAGTGAGAGTGTAAGGAAGATCGACAGGCATGATGAATGAGTGCGTGGATAAAATGGACCAACATGGTGAGTGAGGGTGTGAGGAAGATGTACACACACAATGAGTGAAAGTATGAGGAACATGGAATTTAGTGTGAGCAGTTCATGAGAGGTCGTAAAGGAAATCACAATAAATAATCAGTTTATTATAAAACTTTTATATTTGTTGTTTCTAAGCAAAAACTCATGGAAAGATATTTACTCCTGTAAGAAAGCACAAAGCAGTGGTTTGTACTTTTATGGAGGCTTATGGGATATTGTGGTTTATAATGAGCTGATGAGGGTGAGTATGGTGAGGGTGAGAATGACAATAATGTGGATAACAATGCAAATGATAAGAATGACGTGGATGGTAATGATTAGGATGTTGATGACGATGAGGAGGTTGATGATAATGAGGATGGTAATATTGAGAATGATGAGTCGGATAATGATGCTGATAATGATGACGGTGAGACTGACGAAGACATTAATGATGAGGTAATGGTGATATTCGAAATGATTAAGGTGATGATCAGAATGATGCACAAACTCATTTATTACGAGCACAAACTCCCTCATTATATAAACATTTATTCATTACTTAAAAACATATTCATTTCCCGTTCAAGCCCATATATTTCGTGTATAAACGATCCCTATTCCTCACAGACCACAATTTTAAAACCCAAAGAAAATCACACGGAAGAAAAGGCGAAGTTTCCACACATATATATGTATTCAAGAAGCGGCCGGTGGGGGCGGCATCAGCACCAGCTGTTGTGAACAAACTTTACTGAGCAGAGTTGTGTGAGAAGCTGTAATGGCGGCAATAAGAGTGTTTTCTCTGTTGCATATATACAAACACACACACACACACTCACAATTATATATATATATATATATATATATATATATATATATATATATATATATATATATATATATATATATATGCAATTGACGATCACAAAACACTGATCATTTTATGCGGAAAATCCACAGAGAAAAATGAAAGGAGGTAACGTTTCGACTTGGTTAAAGCCTTTGTCAAACCAGACTGACCAGTCTGGTTTGACAAAGGCTTTAACCAAGTCGAAACGTTACCTCCTTTCATTTTTCTCTGTGGATTTTCCGCATATATATATATATATATATATATATATATATATATATATATATATATATATATATATATATATATATATATATAACTGAAAACTCACACCCCAGAAGTGACTCGAACCCATACTCCCAGGAGCAACGCAACTGGTATGTACAGGGATGCCTTAAACCACTTGACCATCACGACCGGACATAAGGAAGTGATAGCCTGAGCTATATGAACCACTTCCCCGCCGGCACCTGGATGGTTATCTTGGGCATAGCATTTTATCAAATCACCTCTTTTTTTGGGGCAACACGTGAGGAACACAAATGCAAACAAGCCTGAATGGTCCCCAGGACTAGATACAACTGAAAACTCACACCCCAGAAGTGACTCGAACCCATACTCCCAGGAGCAACGCAACTGGTATGTACAGGGATGCCTTAAACCACTTGACCATCACGACCGGACATAAGGAAGTGATAGCCTGAGCTATATGAACCACTTCCCCGCCGGCACCTGGATGGTTATCTTGGGCATAGCATTTTATCAAATCACCTCATTTTTTGGGGCAACACGTGAGGAACACAAATGCAAACAAGCCTGAATGGTCCCCAGGACTAGATACAACTGAAAACTCACACCCCAGAAGTGACTCGAACCCATACTCCCAGGAGCAACGCAACTGGTATGTACAGGGATGCCTTAAACCACTTGACCATCACGACCGGACATAAGGAAGTGATAGCCTGAGCTATATGAACCACTTCCCCGCCGGCACCTGGATGGTTATCTTGGGCATAGCATTTTATCAAATCACCTCTTTTTTTGGGGCAACACGTGAGGAACACAAATGCAAACAAGCCTGAATGGTCCCCAGGACTAGATACAACTGAAAACTCACACCCAGAAGTGACTCGAACCCATACTCCCAGGAGCAACGCAACTGGTATGTACAGGGATGCCTTAAACCACTTGACCATCACGACCGGACATAAGGAAGTGATAGCCTGAGCTATATGAACCACTTCCCCGCCGGCACCTGGATGGTTATCTTGGGCATAGCATTTTATCAAATCACCTCTTTTTTGGGGCAACACGTGAGGAACACAAATGCAAACAAGCCTGAATGGTCCCCAGGACTAGATACAACTGAAAACTCACACCCCAGAAGTGACTCGAACCCATACTCCCAGGAGCAACGCAACTGGTATGTACAGGGATGCCTTAAACCACTTGACCATCACGACCGGACATAAGGAAGTGATAGCCTGAGCTATATGAACCACTTCCCCGCCGGCACCTGGATGGTTATCTTGGGCATAGCATTTTATCAAATCACCTCTTTTTTGGGGCAACACGTGAGGAACACAAATGCAAACAAGCCTGAATGGTCCCCAGGACTAGATACAACTGAAAACTCACACCCCAGAAGTGACTCGAACCCATACTCCCAGGAGCAACGCAACTGGTATGTACAGGGATGCCTTAAACCACTTGACCATCACGACCGGACATAAGGAAGTGATAGCCTGAGCTATATGAACCACTTCCCCGCCGGCACCTGGATGGTTATCTTGGGCATAGCATTTTATCAAATCACCTCTTTTTTTGGGGCAACACGGGAGGAACACAAATGCAAACAAGCCTGAATGGTCCCCAGGACTAGATACAACTGAAAACTCACACCCCAGAAGTGACTCGAACCCATACTCCCAGGAGCAACGCAACTGGTATGTACAGGGATGCCTTAAACCACTTGACCATCAAGATGGTCAAGTGGTGACCATCTTGCATTTGTGTTCCTCACGTGTTGCCCCAAAAAAAGAGGTGATTTGATAAAATGCTATGCCCAAGATAACCATCCAGGTGCCGGCGGGGAAGTGGTTCATATAGCTCAGGCTATCACTTCCTTATGTCCGGTCGTGATGGTCAAGTGGTTTAAGGCATCCCTGTACATACCAGTTGCGTTGCTCCTGGAGTATGGGTTCGAGTCACTTCTGGGGTGTGAGTTTTCAGTTGTATCTAGTCCTGGGGACCATTCAGGCTTGTTTGCATATATATATATATATATATATATATATATATATATATATATATATATATATATATATATATATATATATATATATAACCGAAAACTCAACCCCAGAAATGACTGCAACCCATAACGCCAGGAACCAACCCATCCTCGCAATTCGTATAGTCAATATTGACTTATTAAATACGTGTATAGGTGATATACTAAACATAATAGATACCCTTAAAAAGCTTCATAGAAAACACCGACCTTACCTAACCTTGTTAGTATGTTAAGATAAGCATCTTATTGCTTCGTAATTACAATTATTACTTAACCTATACCTATAATAGGTTAAGTAACAATTGTAATTACGAAGACATTAATGATGAGGTATTATACCTATAATAGGTTAAGTTATACCTATAATAGGTTANCCTAGATCTTTCTCTCTGTCCGTTTCGTGAAGGACTTCATCTCCTATTCGGTATCTTGTGTCTGGCCCCCTATTTCCTCCCCCTAGTTTCATTACCTTACATTTACTTGGGAACTTTAGTAGCCGTTTGTTTTACCATTCCTTCAGTTTGTTTAGGTCATCTTGTAGCCTCATACTATCTTCCTCTGTCTTAATCTTCATCATAATTTTTGCATCATCAGCAAACAATGAGAGGATCGAGTCGATTCCCTCTGGGAGAACATTTACATATTTCTGGAACAGTATGTCTACAAGACTGATACCTGAGGACTCCACTTTTGACGCCTCGCCACTCCGAGATGTTACCTCTCAGTGACTCTGTCCTCTGTTGCTTAGGTACTCCCTTATCCAGTGTTGTACCATCCCTTTCACTCCTGCATGCATCTCCAGTTTGTGCACTAGTGTCTTATGTGGTACTGTGTCAAAGGCTTTCTGGCAATCCAAAAATAAGCAGTCTGCACCACCCCTCGCTTGGCTGATTTTTTTTACCATTGCATAGAATTCAATCAATCCTGTGAGGCATGATCTGCCATCCCTGAACCCATGCTGATATTGTGACAAAACTCTTCCGCTTCAGAAGTTCCACTAGTTTTTTTCCGCACAATCTTCTCCATCACCTTGCATGGTATGCAAGTTAGTGACACTGGCCTGTAGCTCAGTACCTCCTGTATATCACCCTTCTTGAGTACCGGGACTACAATAGCCGTCTTCCAAATTTTTGACTGTTCCCCCGCTGTTACCAGTGATCTGTTATACACCATGGAAAGTGATAGGCACAGTGCTGCTTCTCCTTTTTTCAGTATCCAAGGTGAAATTCCCTCCGGGCCTATAGCCTTTGTCACTTCCAGCTCTAGCAGATGCTTTCTCACCTCCCCGCTGGTAATTACAAACTCATCTAGTGGTGTTTGGTTAGATATTCTCTCTCCTATATCTGGGATTTCCTCCTTGCTCTAGTGAGAAGACCTCTTGGCATTTCTTATTGAGTTCCTCGCATACTTCCTTGTCGTTTGTAATGAATCTGTCTGCCCCTGTCTTCAATCTCATTACCTGTTCCTTCACTGTTGTTTTTCTACTGGTGTGGCTGTGCAGCAATTTAGGTTGAGTCTTTGCCTTCCTTGCGATGTCATTTTCATATTGTATTTCTGCCTTTCTTTTCACCCTGACGTATTCATTCTTGTCGCTCTGTTATCGTGTTTTGCTCACTTGTGTCCTATTATTTCTATAGTTTGTCCACGCCCTTGTATTTAGTTGCTTTGCTAGCTTACATCTTTGATTAAACCATGGGTTTCTCGTCTGCATTTATTTTTTCCTTCTGGACAGATACTAACTTGTCTTCTGCCTCCTTGCACTTCTGTGTGATAAAGTCTATCATGTCTTGGGCCGTTTTTTCCCTGAGCTCTGTTTCCCAAGTTATATCTGTTAGAAATTTTCGTATCTCTTCATAATTTCATTTTCGGAATGCCATCATTTTGTTTTCTGGTCCCTTCTTGAATACATTTACCCTTCTTCGACCAGATACTGAAACAACAGTACATTGTGATCACTCATACTCACGTGTGTGTGTGTGTGTGTGTGTGTGTGTGTGTGTGTGTGTGTGTGTGTGTGTGTGTATTCACTTAGTTGTATTCACTTAGTTGTATTTTACGGGGGTTGAGCTTTGCTCTTTCGGCCCGCCTCTCAACTGTCAATCAACTGTTTACTAACTACACTAACTACTTTTTTTTTTTTTTCACACCACACACACACACCCCCCAGGAAGGAGCCCGTGACAGCTGACTAACTCCCAGGTACCTATTTACTGCTAGGTAACAGGGGCATTCAGGGTGAAAGAAACTTTGCCCATTGTTTCTGCCGGGTGCGGGAATCGAACCCGCGCCACAGAATTACGAATCCTGCTCGCTATCCACCAGGCTACCTGGCCCCCAGCCAGCTGTGTGTGTGTGTGTGTGTGTGTGTGTGTGTGTGTGTGTGTGTGTGTGTGTGTGTGTGTGTGTGTGTGTGTTAGTTGTGCTTGCTGGGGTTGAGCTCTGGCTCTTTGGTCCCGCCTCTCAACTGTCAATCAGGTGTACAGGATTGACAGGTGTACAGGATGGTGGGGTAAATAGTTTCGGCTACCATCATCTTTTGAACGGTCGTGATGGTCGAGTGGTGAAGGTGTCCTGTACGCTAGATGCATAGTGCTCCTGGCAGTATGGGTTCGAGTCACTTCTGGGGTGAGAGTTTTCGGTTTTATATATATATATATATATATATATATATATTATATATATATATATATATATATATATATATATAGTAGATTTTTTTGTACAGTATATATATACTGTAAATATGTAGATACTTTTGGTGCTGGTGAAAATTTAGAATTTTCTGATAATGCAGATAATTTATATGCTGTAAATACTATAGATAACACAGATACTTTAGATACTGCAGATGCCATAGATACTGTAGATAACGTAGATATGGTAGATAACTGTAGATCGTTTGCTCACTAAAGTTGCAAGTACTCTAAATAACCTGTTCCACTTGAAGCATTTGTCCAACTCTTTCTTCTTCACCTGAATTCTCCGCCTGCGTCCCTTCCTGCTTCTCACATCATAAACCTTGCTTCATCTTTCATGTCCTCCTTTCTTCCCTCTTAGTCTTCAGCCGGCGTTTCCCTTTTTACCCTGTACTTCCTTCTTCTCCACTCCACCTTTCTCTACTCTCCGAATCACTTCAATTCCACTCTCCTCTACTTCTCTCCCATTCCTTTCTCCTTCATTATTCTTGAACTCCCTCCACCACTTCATCAAATCCCTCATATTTATTCCTCATTCCCTTCCCTTCCATTTGTCTCTTGTAGGGCAGCTTCAAGCGACCCAGCTACCTATTGCCCCTTTCTTTAGAAAGCACAAGCCACAGAGAGATTGATATGTTACTATGAGGGCCCAGCGTATCGCCTTGCTTGCTGCTTCTCACTAAAAATAAAAAACGTATTTGCTTATTGATTTCTCACTTGACGAGATAAACAATTTTTTTACCAAGTCTGTTGTAAATTCAGTCTTGCATGACATGACTGTATGGGTGTAAATCCTCCTGATACTTTAATGGTGTTCCAGGAAAGGATTAATGACTAAACGTCAGTTGGGTGCTTCTGAGAGCGTTACTTGTTATGGTCATACATGGATTAATTGGTAGGATAACTCATTTACCTTACATAGTGGTTCTTTACTCTATTTTACAACATTTATTTCCCGTTCTGCTAAGTAAAGTTTTGCTTAAGAGCGTCACAGATTTCTCCATCATAGTGACGTTCCTCACACACTATACTACCAAACACATGTTCCAGTGCAGTCGCCCTTTTTTGTGAAGCAGATGACATTCGGTCACCTATACGTAACTAAATTTATATATCTGATTCTTCGAGACAAAAATATGGCTCAACACTTTTTACAGAGCGTTAACAGAATAATTTTTCAGTTGCAAAAATTCCTTTTCAATTTTGCACTTCCATAGGATAGGTTCGTGTGGTGTTAAATAAATACGAAATATTTGAGAAAGAGAGAGAGAGACACAAATATTAATTTCAATTTCGCTTTTGAATTAGTTGATCAACAATTTGGAAAAGCGACATCGGTAATGAGTGCGTAATTGCGTGTTCCATTTTGGACTGGCAGGACCTAAATTGGTTCATTTCCCCTAGCATGATAAACCTGCCGGGGTAATAAAATGTCGATAATGATCAACGAAAATAATTATTTTGATTCTGAGAGTCTGTAGCTAACCTAAGTGTCCTCACCTTGTTGTATTGAGAAGGTGGAGCTTCAGCTCTTGACTCCCGCCGCTCAACTTGCAGGCGACTTGTGGTCGGATTTCCTTCCACTTCAAGGCTATGTCGTGTCTGTGTTTCTCGGAGTGTCTTGTGTTTTCGCCGCTTCAATATATTCACTTTCTATATATTTGTATTTAATTCCTATCCTGACACAGTACTTTTTATATAATTTTTTTCACATCTGGCAACTAAACTTGCAACTGTTTATGTAGCATCACCGTGTTCATGTATCATTTCGTTCATGTATCACCTTCTTTCTGTATCACTTTCTGTATCACTTTCTTCATATGCCACCTAGTTCGTGTATCACTTTGACAAATTTTAACAAATCGAGCCTCACATTAACGATAAGTAGTCAACATGTTTTACACATGTCTCTCCTCTAATGAATATAGGATTTACTCATTCAATTGCTAAAGATAACTAATAACTCAGCATCACTGGAACACTATGGTATACACATAGCCTGGCCAAATATATATTAATGTTCTAGGGGAGTGAAAGGCTAGGAACAATTATTCCAGTTTACTGGCATTAATAACATTCCACAACATTAATAAATAAAGCCTTCTACTAATATCACACACTATTACTTTATATCCAGCTTCTCAACAACTGGGCATGATACATCAAATACAGGTCTGTAAACTGCATCAATCAACACTAGCTGACACCAGGAACTTGTCTGGCAAAGACGCCTTGAGCGATCCTTACCGAGAGGCGACACTGTAACCAACTCCAATAAGTCAACTGACCTTAAGCTGTCAAATCTCTCAAACTCATTTACAACATACTCACTCAGGAACTTCTAATTCAATAGATAACAGCTTAAAGAGTACAAAGCACAACCTTACATAATGATATATAATAGTAATTGAATACGTTAAGGAAATTATCTTGAATTACCAAATAAGTACACAAAGAAATCACATGGATACGATATGGTAACACTGGGAAAGTCTGTACATCACTGGGGGAGAGGGGAGGGGGGGGGGGGTAGGGAGGATTCAACGACATTCGCCTTTCGTTATACATATGCATACAAGATAATAAATATATTAGATATATACAACATGTGTATCAAAAGATTGTCTACGTGGCAAACATTTCACAGTGCCATAATTTTATATAATGTCCAGACAATGGGACAATGCAAGGTACAACACTAAAATGGAATCTACTCAGTATACATATGAATAATACATCTGGAAACTAAATGTATACATTCTCCAACATGGTCCATATAATGTTACCTATATAGCATTGATGTAGCATTACTTACAATAAACATACAAGGATGTTTTTCAACTCTATGACATTAGGCTACTGCTATAACTAGACATCTAATATATATATATATTATGTCCACAATTACATGGCCTACAACTTTGATACAGAATTAATATAGACTTGGAAATGTATGTCACACGAGACAATACATAAAATAAGAATAATGTATGGTAACATGAGATTACATCATAACACAATATTCGTGTTACGAGGCTATCAGCCAAGATATCACTATAGTTTGAGCACACTCATACACCAATCTCAGTATGATCATACTGGTGTATGCGTTGTCATAACAAACTCTCAACTCCTTTACTATTCTAGGAGAATACGTTCAATGAAATGCACACTCCACCTTAGTGGAGTATCTATCTATAGATACTCGTATAGATATATATAGATACTATATAGATATAGTATCTATATATCAGAAGTGTTCCTGAACAATTTACTCACATTGCTAGGGGGAAGAGAGGGATCTATCAGGGCAAAGAGCCAAGCCATTACGACTATACAGCACCGGGAAGGGGTCAGGATAAAGATTCGGGATAGGACGGCAGGGAAGGAATGGTTCCTAACCAATTGGACGGCCGGGGATTGAACGCCGACCTGCATGAAGCGAGGCTAGAGGCTTTCCTAGTGCTGGAAAACCCGCAAATGATGATATGCGCGTGAGGAGTGCCAGAGATTGGTTCCACTTATGTCTACTCACTCCATCCCCATCTTCTCAAATAATACATGATATATTGACGTCAAAATCCCCAACGGACCATAACAGAGTACTAAACTCACAGCGGCTCACCAACATTTACGTTTTCGACGCGTAGGTCGGTAGGTTAGGGACAGGCTGACTCGAGAGTCCTTGGTTCAATGCCTTTATAATTGTGTATCGTCTCTTTTTTTTAATCTCTAGTATCGTCCAAGCACTTGGGCTGGACGGTAGAGCGACGGTCTCGCTTCATGCAGGTCGGCGTTCAATCCCCGACCGTCCAAGTAGTTGGGCACCATACCTTCCCCCCCCCCCCCGTACCATCCCAGATCCTCATCCTGACCCCTTCCAAGTGGTATATAGTCGTAATGGCTTGGCGCTTTCCCCTGATAATTCCCTCGTTCTAGTATCTACACCTTAAATATACATTACGTTTGGCTGAAGTAGGACTCAATCAGCCAATTGCTAGGCCATTCTTGCGATTTCTCGTCATAATTTATACCAGGTCTTCCAAGATCTTATGCACATCTTCCAAGATCATATGCAGATCTTCCAAGATCATATGCAGATCTTCCAAGATCATATGCAGATCATCCAAGATCATATGCAGATCTTCCAAGATCATATGCAGATCTTCCAAGATCATATGCAGATCTTCCAAGATCATATGCAGATCTTCCAAGATCATATGCAGATCTTCCAAGTTCATATGCAGATCTTCCAAGATCATATGCAGATCTTCCAAGTTCATATGCAGATCTTCCAAGATCATATGCAGATCTTCCAAGAACATATCCAGGTCTTCCAAGATCATATCCAGGTCTTCCAAGATCATATCCAGGTCTTCCAAGATCATATCCAGGTCTTCCAAGATCATATGCAGATCTTCCAAGATCATATCCAGGTCCCCAGCAACATTTTTAGGGTTTCCCAGAAACACTTCCCCTTCTTCCTATGTGTTTATCCCCCCCCCCCCCCTCAAATTTCGCAAGAGGAGATAAACACATTTCCAGATTTTCAGGAAAATATTTAGCTCATGGAAACTGTTTTCCTATGGAAGCTCAGTCACAGGAGCCAGATATATGAATGATTCCTGAACTGTCCACTGTGGGAGCCCTATTTTGGGTGCTTTGTTCTATTGGACAGGTTCTTCCTTGACCACTGTAGCACGTTCCCTTCCGATTCCTGCGTATCCAGTATGTTTCAAGTGTGGCACTGTGCCAAACAAAGGCAGTCTGTAGCTCCCAACGCTGTCTGTTCGACTTTGTCGTGTCTAATTCCTGTAGCTCTGATATATAAATTTATCTGGTATATGAACACGAATCCTAACTTATCCTAAGCGTAACTATTCACACATCTCCAGTATATAACAATACTAATTTATGTACGAGTAAAACTACTTTTAATACATAATACAAATTGTCATACTATGACACATGGTGGGGGGCAGGTTGGGCGGGCCACCGATTTAACGAGCCTAGCCTGATGACAGGATGCAAATGCTTCAGCAACGCACTGCAGGTATAAATAATTTCCAGCAGAACATAAACATCTCTGCAACCTAATCCACTCCTAACTATTAATCATATCTACATGAATTAAATGGAAATGTTCCTTTGTTCAAAATCGCTAATCTCTGAATGTTCTTCACCGATTGCTTTGAAATTTTCACACAAAGTTCCATTCGCATCCGAGCAGGTACATACATATTATGAATGTGCATATATACATACATATGTACATACTACATAGGTGTCACGTTTGTGACGGAAAGATGATTTGTTTTTTAAACTGTGTTTTTCATGTGAGGGAAATCTTTGAAACCTCTTAGCGATTTCTTTGAAATTTTGCCACACCGTTGCATTCGAATAGGTGCATGTATTTATATACCTACGATATATATGCCTCACCCGTCACAGGAGAAAATATGCATTTTTGAAAAACAGCGCCATCTGTTGGATTTAAGGGCAACACGCGCTGTAATCTCCAAACGTTCTTCACCTATTGCTTTGAAATTTTGACACAACGTTCCATTCGAATACGCACGTGTTTTTATATACCTACTATATAGATGCCACACCTGTGACAGGTAAAGACATGCTTTTTTGAAAAACAGCACCATCTGTTGCACGTGAGAGCAACACACACTATACTACATATGTTAGAATTTTATTTCAAGGTTTTCGATTGCATTGATAAATTGAATTTAAATAGATTTCGGTTTATATTTATTTTGATTTAATTATTTTGTGTGACACTGCATTGGAATTGAGCTTTGTTTACCATACCGTTCATTTTGTGAGTTTAGTTTATTTTTTATTTTTTCATTGTTTTTTATTTATTTTTTAAAATATTATTCTTATTTTTCAGTGATTGGAACATCAGATCATTTGGGAATGAATCCGACGAGGGTGTGGGGAATGGTGGGGAATACGAAGGGACAGGGGAGAGAGTAATGGTGGGGAGGACGAGGGGATGGGGGAGTTGGGGATGGTGGGGACGAGGGGACAGGGGATGAAGAATGGTGAGGAGGACAAAGGGACAAGGGAGTGGGGGAAGGTGGAGAGGAAGAGGGGACATGGGAGGGAGGAATGGTAGGGAGGACGAGGTGACGGGGGAGTGGGAGATGGTGGGGAAGGCGAGGGGACGAGGGAGGGGGGGGGGAATGGTGCGGCGGACTGGGAGACGGGGGATGGTTGCTGTGGGTCAGCAACTCATGTGCGTTGCTGAGCCACAACACAATATTGCTGAGTTGCTGAGCCACAATATTGCACAACAGTTTAAGAAAAAACTCTGATAGGGAAGGTTACAATGTCTCATTATAATTTTATATTCATATATCGTGTTTCATGAGATTTTTCTTTAATCTTTCATCCTTATTCTCTGACCGCTTAATCCTTTTTGACCATGCTAAGCTAAGCTATACCTGTTTCTGGTTAATTCCTTCCCTAGAGATGGGTTGATCAGGTTCCAGGTGTTGGCCTGTACCTCCCTCTCTCTCCTCTAGTTAGTTTGATGTTGACAACGGCTTTAATCAGGCCGAAACATTCACTTCCTTTCACATTTCTCTGTGGATTTTCTGCATATTTATATATATATATATATATATATATATATATATATATATATATATATATATAATATATATATATATATATATATATTATATTTATTTATATTATTATATTTTGGTAGCAGTCTTTCCTGTAGACATATATTATTAAATATGACCAAAAATTAAGAATAATTCTAACACGAATTTTCTCAACATTTCTTATGTTTCTTTTCACTGTTGATGGTAATTGAAAAATCAATTCTCCAAAATTCATATTTATTTCTAGTCTGACGTGACACTTGACCGCGTTTCGTAATAACTTATTACATTTTCAAAGACTTTCAGTTTACACACACACAACTATAACCTGCAAACACTAAACAGAGTTCTTACTACGCTATGATTTAAACAGCTGTTTAGCTGTTTAAATCATATTTAAATCTGTTTAAATTCTGGGGTGTGAGGTTTTCAGTTGCATATATGCCTGGAGACCGTTCAGGTTTGTTTGCATATATATATATATATATATATATATATATATATATATATATATATATATATATATATATATATATATATATATATATATATATAATGTCGTACCTAGTAGCCAGAATGCACTTCTTGGCCTACTATGCAAGGCCCGATTTGCCTAATAGGCCAAGTTATTTCCGATAACGGATAAGGCTGATATCATAATTATTTTATAATAGCAAGATATTATACCATTAGTTATTAAGTAAATAAACACTAGTGAACATGAAATATGAGAGGTGATGATCCCGGGCTGGTGGGAGCATTTTTATCACCAAATGCCCTGTTCACCTAGTAATAAGTAATAATCACCTAGGGGTGTACCTCAGCTATACATACCCATTTTTAATTTATTTTGTTTGGTTTTATTTTTAAATTAAAACTGGGCACAATCCTGCACAAATAATGTTAGGTAAGGAGAAGGGTAAAAACTTCAAAATTCTCTCATTGAATACTTAAACCTATAATTATAACTTTAGGACTATTATTGCCTGTTAAAAAAGAGAGGGGGAAGTAGGGGTCCAAGACCTCTTCCTGTTAAACAATTTGGCTTTGTGTAACAATAATTAATTATCAAAAGAAGGCACCAAGCTGGGAAGGCTCTGTAGCAGTAAAGCAGTGAGGTGAGGCAGCTACTTATTTGAGGAATGTTTATTTTATTTTATTTACCTTATAAGCTGAGGCAGCTTATTTTATTTGAGGAATGCTGAGCTGATTCCTCTACATTTAGCATGGAGCAAATTTGTATCCAAGACCTGTTCCTGTTACACAATTTGGCTGTGTGTGTAACAATAAGTAATTATCAAAAGAAGGCACCAAGCCGGAAGACTATGTAGTAGCATTGTGTGTAACAGTAAAGCAAATTTTTAACAGATAATGCACCAGTGAGTAAAACAAATTCTGTCAGCTGAAAATTCACCTTGTGAGTAAAACAAATCCTGTCAACCGTAAAGATACTGATCCAGTTATTTAAATAAAAAATATAATACAACCAATATTTATGGGATAATTAAACTATCATTTGTACTGTATATCCAAAGAAGTGAAAAATTGAGACATAATGAACAATTTAATGAATGATAAAAATGAAATATGACTATTACATATCAACAAGGGGTCTTAATGATCCATGGTTAACATGATTTAAATTAATAAAGATAAACTGGTAATAGTACAAACTATAATTTAAATCCTTTATTACTGATTTGTTTTATTGGGAAGCTTAGGTATACACAGCAAATGTGCTGCTACACTATTCTATATGAAAGATTACACAGTGTAGATAAAAAAACTAGCTATAAGTTCATCTAATACTGTACTCCCATCTCACAGGATGGTTAGTCATACGTGGAATCAGAGGAAAAAATACCAGCCTCAATACAAAAAACAAATCAACTCTGACTAAACAACAACCTCAAGATTTTCACAAGAGGTAAACGCTGAATCTTGTAACATTATATTATAATTACTCTTACCAGTTTCTACAAGACTCCTTTCAAACAATGTATTTTTTTTAACAATCTTAGGTATACAAAGCAATATGCTGCTTCCCTATTCTGTATGAAGGACCACACAGTGTAGATAAAAAAACAGCTACAAGCTCATCCAACATTCCCATCTCACCAGGACGGCAGTCATGCATGGAATCAGGAGAGAACAAAAAATGTAAGGTTGATCTATTAGCCTACACTAGCAAAATCTGGGTACAGCACAAGAATATCTTCCAATATTCTTGAGTGTATGAATTACAGAGCTCAAAGTACCTCATACCATTTGGTATGAAGTCACTGATAACAAGGCAATCACAGATATAGTTTTGGAGAGTATGTCCTCTCAAGTAGGACCGAAAACAGAAGCTTTTCACCCAGAGGGTTATAAACCCATGGAACTACCAACCCGCTGAAGCCGTAAAAGCCAAAATCCAGCTAGAAAATATTAGGACAATTGGCGGACTTAACAAGCCCCCGGCTTTTTGTCCTCGTCGAAACCAGTAGATAGTGCCCTTGGGTAATTTCGGCAAATACGCAATAAATACCATCACATTTCAAATCTTGGGAGCGACAGGAAGCCACAAAATCTCTTAGAATTACGTAGGTACATAAAAATATAACATTTAATTTACAACAATGTTGGTGCTGACTGTACAAGTTAAAAAATCATAGTTTTACTTAGAAATATACTAATTTTATAAGAACATTCGATGTAAATGTGGCAAGTGATCACGGATAAGCTACGATATGCCAGCGTCGTGATTGCCTACAGCTGTAAGATGAAAACGATTGGCCAAACTAAAAGCTCTAGTGACATCTAGCGAGACCTAAGTAAACAACTTAAAAATCTTCGTAAGTATACTTTCTGAATCGCACTTTGGCACGTTGTTAGCCGGTA
>WNGS01167372.1:26611593-26625171 GCA_020271785.1 Procambarus virginalis | reverse complement strand
GGGACCCCCCCCCCAAACTTTTACTCTTCATGGGGGTACCGAGGCGTTCCCCTTTTACTGGTCCTGGGGGCACCAAGGGCTCCCTTTTACTGGTACTGAGGAGTCGAGGCCCCCCTTTTACTAATACTGAGAGCACCGAGGCCCCTCTTTTACTGGTCCTAGAGCACCGAGCCCCCCCCCCCCCTCTTTTACTGATCCTGGGGCATCGATTGCTCCCTCTTTTACTAATACTGATGGCACCGAGGCACACCTTTTACTGGTACTGGGGGCACCAAGGCCCCCCCCCCTTTACTGGTACTGGGGGCACCAAGGCCCCCCCCTTTACTGGTACTGGGGGCACCAAGGCCCCCCTTTTACTGGTCCTGGGGGGCAGCGATGCCCCCTTTTTACTGGTATTGGGGGCAGGAAGGCCCCCCCCATTTTTACTGGTACTGTGGGCACCGAGGCCCCCCTTTTACTGGCCTTGGAGGCACCGAGGCTTCCCCTTTTACTGGTCCTGGGGGCACCGAGGCCCCCCTTTGCGGTCCTGGGGGCAACTAGGCCCCCCTTTTACTGTTTCTGGGGCACCGAGGGCTTTCCTTTATTTGGTCCTGGGGGCACCGAGGGCCCCTCCTTTTACTGCTCCTGGGGGCTCCGAGGCCCTCCCTTTTACTGGTGATTATGTGCACTTACATCAAGCTACGACCCACTCCCAATTAACATACAGCTTAAACTAATGACACACGCCCTAACAGACAATGAACCATCAATCTTGCCTGTACAGCTATCGACGTGTCGGACTTAATGATGTAACTGAATGTTAATTAAATCATGTACTAAAGATGGGAAAATCCACTGCTCCTGGAGAGGACGGTATTGCTTACAGTCTACTGAGATTAGTCTCACACGTACCAGGTAATCCACTTTCAGTGTTGTAGAGAATAAGTTTAAGTGAAGGAGTATTACCTGATGCTTGAACAAAAAGTATTGTTCCCATCCCCAAACCACACCCAGATAATTATAAACCCATATCTCTAACATCGTGTGTTTGTAAAGTTCTTGAACATATTGTTCTTAACCGACTCATGTATCGTATACAGGGGCACCTGTCACCCCAACTGTTTGGATTTATGCCTAGGTCAGTACACAACACTGTTTTGCTGAATATTTCGCATATAATGAAGCTTCCCCTCAACAGTCTTCATCGACCTACCAGCAGCTTTTGATACAGCAACAGAGAAATCATACTGGAACCGCTTGCCGAGCTGGGAATGCAAGGAAAACTACTGAACTGGATAAAGGGCTATTGTCTAATCGAACAGCATATGTTTTGTTTGTGTTAAAAGCACAGAGAGCAAAAACTTTGAACTGGGAACTCCACAAGGAAGGTCCTCAGCCCCTTACTGTTCAACGTTCTGATGCATAAACTTATTAAAGATCTTCCAACTAATAATGATGACACTGTCATTTGTTATGCTGATGATATATGTTTACAGGCTGCCTCTGAACCTAGAATGCAAGTTCTGCTCGATGCTTTTGCTACTAGAGCTGAGGAATGTTACCTCCTTATCTTTATACAGAAAACTCGTGCCCTCATTCCGTGTGGTATTCAACCAGCCAATACCATATAGATGGGCGATTACTTGAGAACTGCGAGTCTTACAGACACCTTGGTGTCACCATTATCGACCCTGGGTACCTTACTTCTCTCAATAGGAGACTCTGGGAATGATTAAAGCCCTTGCGGGTCCTTGTTGGTGTTAATAATGGAATTAACGTGAGACTTGGTAGAATGTTTTATGTATCGTTATACGCTCTGTGACTGACTACAATGCTCTACATCTTACACTGAATACATACAAAGAGCTGAAATCTCTTGAAACCTTGCAAAATTAAGCTATGCGTCTCATCCTTGGGGCCCCAAAGTTCACGAGAATAATTAATATGAGAGCTGAGTTAAAATTACCTACCGTATGTGAGAGAATTTTGTCTATTAGCACAGTTTTCGGCGTGAAGGAATTGAGTAGATCTAGACAACACATGAAGTTTCAAGCTAAACTTTCTAATATGTTGCACTCACCTGAGGTCTATAGAAGAAGAACGAAATCTGATTATATATTTTGGTTCTACAAGGTAGCCAACTCCATCAAAATATTAAATATGTACCCTACTCAATTAATGATTCATCAACCAACTACTCCATGGGATAACTGGGATCTATCAGCTGATTTTGTAAATGCGCCCAAAAAAGATAGTGTGCACCCTACATTATTAAAACAGTTAACGCTGAAAAACATCATTGACAGTACTCAGAGTACGGGTAACGATGTGTATCAGTGCTATACCGACGGCTCTGTAGAAAAAGATGGACGATGTACCGATTGCGCATGTAATATATTTGAACAATCTTCTCTCGTACATACAGCAATGAAGCGCATTAATGACTGGGAAAGTACAATTCAAACCGAATTTGCAGGCATATACCTTACCACTGATTTTTTAAAAGACAAAGGCAGTGGACTTACATACTGTGACTCGCAGAGTGCATCCTGGCATTGAGCGCATATAGTAGTGACACCAAGAAAATAGTCAGTGATATTCGAATGAATGTTTTAGCTGCTAGAGAAAACAGATTTGAAATTAAATTCCTATGGATACCTCACATGTTGGCATCTCAACGCATGACACTGTTGATATGGTTGCAAAGACAGCCTGAAGAAAACCAGTGGTAGAAATTGATATGGGTGTTTCATTAGCAGTGACAACGAGAATACCTAAACAAATATCTAATGAAGATCTCACCGACCTAACAAATTCACAAAGACCTGAAAGTTGTAGCATTAAATATTATGATAGATATCGTGAGGAGACATTCACATATGGGACTTATAGAACAAGAACTCGGCAATGAGATGTTAGAGTGGCCAGAATACGCCTGGGATATAGACGTATCTGGCAGCTTTCTCAAAACTCAAATGTCGAGTACACAATGTGTCAACTTTGTGAAGAGAAAACTTGCACTCTCTTGAATATTATATTGTATAATGTCCCATATTGACTGACTTTCGCCCTTCTGGGCTATGGTATGCTGAACTGTGAATTACTGTATGAGTACTGGAACACTTGATGATATATTGGACTTGTATCCCAAGATTGATCATGTAATGTATCACTTATACAATGTATATATATGATGTAACTATATAACCTGAACTTGTAAATCACCCTAATCACCTTCAGTGATTAAGTGCTTGATTGCACATTAGTTTATCACCTATCTCACCCTGTCAGAGTAAAAGAGTAATGTATGTGAATGCTTGTGTATGTATAGATATGTATATGAACGTATATATGTGTGTGTGTATGTATATAAATGTGTATAAAATATATATGTAAGCTGATAAGAATTACATTTCACCTTTGTAAATGCACATTAATGACACTGTAAAAGACACATCGAACACTTTATGAAGAGCATACGTAAATCTGTGTATCTATGTATTTACGTATGTAGGTTAGCTTAGCACTTTAAAAACACTGAATCACTTTCTGTGGTTGATTGTTCAATAAACCCCTGAACTATATGTTTAACACATCTCTAACCCTGTCCATTGAGGACATTAGAAAATGTATATATGCTGGTTAGCATTGTAAATGTGTGGCCACGTCTGGGGATGAAAAAAAAACTGGTCCAAGGGGTACCGAGGCCCTCCTTTTACTGGTCCTGGGGTCACCGAGGGCCCCCTTTTAATGGTCCTGGGGTCACCGAGGCCCCCCTTTTACTGGTCCTGGGGGCACCGAGGCCCTCCTTTTACTGGTCCTTTGGGCACCGAGGCCCCCCCCTTTTTTACTGGTCCTGGGGGCACCGAGGCCTCCCCCTTTTTTACTGGTCCTGGGGGCACCGAGGCCTCCCCCTTTTTTACTGGTCCTGGGGGCACCGAGGCCCCCCTTTTTACTGGTCGTGGGGGCACCGAGGCCCCCCCGTTTTACTGGTCCTGGGGGCACCGAGGCCCCCCTTTCACTGGTCCTGGGGGCACCGAGGCCTCCCCCTTTCACTGGTCCTGGGGGCACCGAGGCCCCCCCTTTCACTGGTCCTGGGGGCACCGAGGCCCCCCCTTTCACTGGTCCTGGGGGCACCGAGGCCCCCCCCCTTTCACTGGTCCTGGGGGCACCGAGGCCCCCCTTTTACTGGTTATGGGGCACCGAGGCCTCCCCCCTTTACTGGAACTGGGGTGCACCGATGCCCACCATTTTACTGGTACTGGGGGCGGCGAAGCCCGCCCCCTTTTACTGGTAATGGGCGCACCGAGGCCCCCCTTTTTACTGGTATTGGGGGCAGCGAGGCCCCCCTTTTACTGGTACTGGGGGCAGCGAGGAACCCCCTTATACTGGTACTGGGGACAGCGAGGCCCCCCTTTTACTGGTAATGAGGGCACCGAGTTCCCCGTTTTACTGGTCCTGGGAGCACCGAGGCCCCCTTTTTACTGATCCTGGGGACACCGAGGGCCAACCTTTTACTGGTCCTGGGGGCATCCAGAGCCCTCTTTTTACTAGTCCTGGGGACACCGAGGCCCCCCCTTTTTACTGGTCATGGATGCACCGAGTACACCCCTTTTACTTGCTCTGGGGGCGCCTAGGCCCTCCCCCCCCTCCTTTTTACAAGTCCTGGGAAGATCAAGTCCATTTGTACTTTGCCTTGTCTTTGTCGATTTTTTAAGATATGATGATGTAAATCCAGCTGTTGCCTTACTTCAGTGATGTGAACTTCAGTTTCATTAGTCTTCCTTGAATGTTACTCCCTAAAACACTCGTACCAGCCTGCTTTTATGGGGTGGGAGAGGGAGGAGGTGGGAGCGGCTCCGTGCTATAGCTGCATAATATAAAGGGTCTGACGTTCGTGGTGTCCAGTAATTGCAAATTTTCAGACTTTGGGAAGGAAAATGTAGAGGAAAATTATTTGGGGAGAGAAATGTAAGTGCAGGTAACTAATGTATTAATATACTAACGGTGCAATTAATTAATGTACTGTCTATTTACTATTATAACGAACTGTCTATATGGAGGCCGTGTTGTTGCCAGCAGTAGAAATCACCATTTTTGCTGGAATTGCAACTGTCCATGGAGAGACTCGCCTAAACTTTGGACCGAATGAAAATTCGCCTGGAGGAGGACTCACCTGGACACTGGACCAGTACCAGTGTCTGGAGGAGGACTCACCTGGACACTGGACCAGTACCAGTGCCTGGCGGAGGACTCACCTGGACACTGGACCAGTACCAGTGCCTGGAGGAGGACTCACATGGACACTGGACCAGTACCAGTGCCTGGAGGAGGACTTACATGGATACTGGACCAGTACCAGTGCCTGGAGGAGGACTCACATGGATACTGGACCAGTACCAGTGTGAGGGGGATGGTTCACCAGCACACTTACAATAGTGCTCTTATGCCTGTGGGAGGCCAGTACACTTGTTAAGTGCACTTGTTAAGTGTGCGGACTTAAGTTTGGTAACCAGCAACCGAAACATCTAGTGTTTGGGCTCGTGGGAGAGCCCCACCCGCCAAACACACACCGAAGCTACGACGTTGGTACAACGTTCGAACAAGTTTTAACACCTCCAAACCACTTATAACAACCAATATAGCAAGTTGTAACAGCGTTCTAATACGTCATAAACACGTTTAGCCAAGATGTAACAACTTTATTACAAGTTGTAGCAAGCGGAAAATTGAGACAGTTTCGGTTTGTGTTTCCAGGGCAGTCACCAGCAGTCCAGAAATGTTATCGTGGCCGTGGTAGCATGTCTGTGGACAGAGATAGAGCCGATAGCATCATCTCATTGTAAGGCTTGGAGCCAGGGACTAGTTTGCACGGGAAAACAGTTAGGCCGACAAGCGTGGGTAGCTGTGGGCCACCCGCTCGCTAGCCACTTGAGTCGTCGCCATGGAAACAGCCGCCATCTTAGTAAACATCTTCAGCCGCCATGTTGGTCGGCCATCTTGGAGTTGCCTTAGGGGCTATGCTACACCGTCGCTGATTGGATGAGAGGGGTAGGCCCCAGTATGCCTTCCTCTCATTGGTTATTTCGAGGGGGACGCGGGAATCGGCGGTATAGGCGTCATTCTGAACATAACTACCACCCTGTCAAGACGCTCCCTGTACTCAATTCGGCCAAATTGAGTATAGTGCGTCGTGGTGGATTAACTACTCAGCTGCTGCACTTCCTGCTTCATCTACGACAGCGGTCGTCACAGAATCCGGCCGAAGTCGTCGCTTGGAGGGGAATTGACATTGTGAACAGTGAGTGAATAGAGAAGATCAGGTGATCGGTCTGGGATCGTGGGGTAATGTGCATACGAGCAGTAACAGACTCGTAGATCCCATACCAGTGATGATTAGACTTGCTAGTGCTCTGTAGCAGTCGATGGGAACGGGGAAATAAGTGTTAGTGCTTTAAGGCAGATTTCCCATGTTTGTTTAAGACGCAATCGTTGTGCGCGTCACCTGGGTATGAACGCTTCACTTCACCGGTGGGTCGAGGGTGCGAAACAAGCCGTGTTGTGGGAGGATTCGGTGCGCGCCAATTGTACGAAAGATACCGAGCATACATACGAAAGAACAGAGCATACATAGATTAGCCAAGGACTGAGAGGATGTCCATGTAATAATAATTATTATTCCCTTGTGGTAATTAATTCATTCTTGATCGTCCGTAGGACGGAGTGATATCAATTCCATGTGTAAGTCTTCCAGGTGTGGAATTTCAACACTGAGCGCTCAGGTATGTGGTAACGTCAGTGATTCCTGGCAATGATTATTGTGGAGTGTACCACAGTGTGGTTTTAATTTCTTGTATTGTTCCCAGGGCCGTGACAAGTGTGATTTATATATATATATATATATATATATATATATATATATATATATATATATACATATACGTATACGTATATATATATATATATATATATATATATATATATATATATATATACATATACGTATACGTATATATATATATATATATATATATATATATATATATATATATATATATATATATATATATATATATACATATACGTATATATATACATATACGTATATATATATATACGTATATATATATATATATATATATATATATATATATATATATATATATATATATATATATATATATTATATATATTATATATATATATATATATATATATATATATATATATATATATATATATATATATATATATATATATATATATATATATATATATATATATATATATATATATATATATATATATATATATATATATATATATATATATATATATATATATATATATATATATACATATATATATATATATATATATATATATATATATATATATATATATATATATTGTGGTTGCAGTATTAACGTAATTTTGGTAGAATTTGGTGAGTGACGAGGCTGTCGGGAGTGGCAGCCATCGCTCTGTCGAGTAACGTAAAACTCGGGAGTGTTTATTCGGCATGCGTGATCGATAAATCACTCGCCCATGTGATTTAAGGAGTGCGAGATCTCCTTAGTGTTCCCAATAATGTTTGATAGCTGTAGGCTACATGTGTCAGCAGTAATTACCTATATATATATATAATCGTAGTGTCACGGTGCCCAGTGTTATTGTGTTATTTACTGTGTGGTGATTGCAAATTTGGGACCAATGTTCTAGGGGTTATTGAGAGCACTGGGGTCATTTGCAACAGTAAGTAAGTGTTGAGAAGTATTCTAATGTTTGGAAATTTGAGTACTTGCCGTGTGTGTTGTTGCAAAGGGGTTGTCATTGTTAGTGATTGTTGCTAGAGTTGAGCAATCACCGTGGGTGACTGCAGTTCAGTAAAGCCATTGTGGGGGCAGTGTTCTAGAGGGTTCATGTCCTGAATGTTATTTTACTAGGTTCTGCAGTATTGTCATTGCAACCGGATTGTAACGTAAATGACTGTGATTTGTTAGTGTAATTGTCATTGTCGTGGGTGAATTCGGCTGTAGACGAGTTCTTGGGTATACATATATTCTCCTGTTTATCTGGTAGGACATCGAAGTCCAGTATTCAGTGAGGTGATTGCGAGGCAATTAATATAACGTAACCGAGGGAACGCCCATTACTTAAAGAGAATTTGTTCTTTGACAATATGAGTAACGTGGAATACGCTTGGGTTAATTTACTTTCCTGCAAGCAGCTACGGTAGTCTCAAGGAGCCTAGCCATCAGCCAGATAAGAATTAGAGTATTGTCTGTCGTAATTAACGGTCAGTGGGCCGGGTAATTGACGTGTTTCAGGAAGTCAAAGTAATTAATCTCGAACCTTGTTTGATCGACTCACACGAAGGCCCCATTGTTCCATTAACGTAACGTCGTTATTTATGTTCGGAAGTACCGGCACTTGATTGACTCGTGGGAAGAGTAACGTCATTTTAGAATAACGTAAACGTGCTGCCTAATTACTGTTATTAGCCACCTGAATTGGTCTGAGTATGGAAGGCTCAGACGGAATTCATACCTTAATGTAAATTGCTGAGCCAGTGTGAAAGGTTGCGTATTTAACTGTTTAATTATTGATCTTGCGGATAGTAATTAATTACTCTAAAGGTAATCACGAGTGATTACCGTTCTCTTAGCACTTTGGACATTGTAAATCAGAGTTTACCATCGCTGAGTGATTAGTAACCGATTAACGTAAATAACGTAACTAGTAAAGAGATTAATCAGCTGTCTGTAGTACAGGGATTAATGAGATTTTCTCACTGAATGCTCAACGGGTAGAGTGTTGTGTAATTTCCGCATTACTAGTGACAGTAGTAAGAGAAGGTTATTATATTAACGTAATTGTTATTGTTATTAACGTAAATCAATTGTATTGATTGTTGATCGTCCGTGGGACGAAGTGTAAACGTAAGGATTAATTGTGGAAGGGTGCTGGCGTTGCCAGTGAACCATTAGTTATTGTTGTCATTGAAAGACTACTGATTTGATTGCATTGCAACCGCTATTGCAGGTGTAGACTGCACTGAGGCGTAGAACAGTTAGAAGGTTACTGGAGACGTGTTTCAGAACCCACTGTGTCATTTGTTGTAATTGTGATTATAGATCTGTTAGTTCTTGTTTCTTGTTGATTCCTCTGTGACACGCTTATGTTCGAGTTAGTTCATTATGCAGTCCGAGGGGCTGGTGTCTAGCTGTCATTGATAGTGTCACAGGAAGGATTTCGAGTAACGTCATTGACATTTCCTTTGTTTTGTTGTAGTAGTTAGTACTTTATTGAATAAACTAAGTTGTTATGGTTAACACTGTCTTTTCGTTACACTCCCACACATTATTATTGTTATGCAAATGTTCTTCACACTCGACTATTCAAATTGAGACTTATTCTGAGCTTTGGATCAAATATACGGCACTACACAACAATAAATTATTGTTGTGAGAGCCCAGGACCTACTCGTTAGATTCGCTTCGGCGATTTACGAAGGTCGACGGCCCAAGTGGAGGGGATTTCAATTTCAATGGGGTCTCGGCGTTTGCTCGCGCCTAGTCAATTGTTCGTACAGGATCCCAAAGTGAGGAATGAGCTGCTTACTACACTGGTGTGTTAGCTAAGCAAGTCCTTCCTCAGGCGACCTAGTTGAATATCACGACAGGAATAAAGGTTAAAGAATAAAGAAAATTCTTAGAAATTTTCCGAGCTCAATCCTTATACCAATTTTATTCATTCCACTGACTTAAGTCAGCCCAAAACACTCACAATCAGTGCCTGGAGGAGGACTCACCTGGACACTGGACCAGTACCAGTGCCTGGAGGAGAACTCGCCTGGATTCTGGACCAATACCAGCGCCTGGAGAAGGACTCACCTGGACACCAGACCAGTACCAGTGCCTGGAGAAGGACTCACCTGGACACCAGACCAGTACCAGTGCCTGGAGGAGAACTCACCAGGACACTGGACCAGTACCAGTGCCTGGAGGAGGACTCACCAGGACACTGGACCAGTACCAGTGCCTGGAGGAGGACTCACCTGGACACTGGACCAGCACCAGTGCCTGGAGGAGGACTCACCTGGATACTGGACCAGCACCAGTGCCTGGAGTAGGACTCACCAGGACACTGGACCGATACCAGTGCCTGGAGGAGGACTCACCTGGACACTGGACCAGTACCAGTGCCTGGAGGAGGACTTACCTGGACACTGGACCAGTTCCAGTGCCTGGAGGAGGACTTACCTGGACACTGGACCAGTACCAGTGCTTGGAGGAGGACTCACCAGGAAATTGGACCAGTACTAGTGCCTGGAGGAGGACTCACCTGGACTCTGGACCAGTACCAGTGTCTGGAGGAGGACTCACCTGGACACTGGACCAGTACCAGTGCCTGGAGGAGGACTTTCCTGGACACTGGACCAGTACCAGTGCTTGGAGGAGGACTCACCAGGAAATTGGACCAGTACTAGTGCCTGGAGGAAGACTCACCTGGACACTGGACGAGTACCAGTGTCTGGAGGAGGACTCACCTGGACACTGGACCAGTACTAAGGCCTGGAGGAAGACTCACCTGAACACTGGACCAGTACCAGTGTCTGGAGGAGGACTCACCTGGACACTGGAGCAGTACCAGTGCATGGAGGACTCACCTGGACACTGGACCAGTACCAGTGCCTGGAAGAGGACTCACCTGGACACCGGATCAGTACCAGTGCCTGGAGGTGGACTCACCTGGACACTGGATCAGTACCAGTGCCTGGAGGAGGACTCACCTGGACACTGGACCAGTACCAGTGCTTGGAGGAGGACTCACCTGGACACTGGACCAGTACCAGTGCCTGGAGGAGGACTTACCTGGACACTGGACCAGTTCCAGTGCCTGGAGGAGGACTTACCTGGACACTGGACCAGTGCCTTGAGGAGGACTCACCAGGACACTGGACCGGTACCAGTGCCTGGAGGAGGACTCACCTGGACACTGGACCAGTACCAGTGCCTGGAGGAAGACTTACCTGGACACTGGACCAGTTCCAGTGCCTGGAGGAGGACTTACCAGGACACTGGACCAGTACCAGTGCTTGGAGGAGGACTCGCCAGGAAATTGGACCAGTACTAGTGCCTGGAGGAGGAATCACCTGGACTCTGGACCAGTACCAGTGTCTGGAGGAGGACTCACCTGGACACTGGGCAGTACCAGTGTCTGGAGGAGGGCTCACCTGGACACTGGACCAGTACTAAGGCCTGGAGGAGGACTCACCTGAACACTGGACCAGTACCAGTGTCTGGAGGAGGACTCACCTGGACACTGGAGCAGTACCAGTGCATGGAGGACTCACCTGGACACTGGACCAGTACCAGTGCCTGGAGGAGGAGGACTCACCTGGACTCTGGACTCTGACAGAGAGTCGCAGCAGCAGGTCGCAGGTGGTGTTCTCTGGAACTCCAGCGAAATACTCTGGACGCTGGAACTCCACCGGGTCGCTCCCCACCAACTTGGTCACTGCCGGAGAGAAACCAGTCCGGGGTTAGTGGCTGTCTCGGGGTGAACGCTGGGAGACAGACAGAGGGCCTTCGAAATGGCTTGACACATATATGTGCGTTACGTTACCGTCCGGCCCCCATGGACGAGTACCAGCCACTGTGACGACCTGCCCCACACCACCCACCTAGCTTAACTAGTCTAAACAAAGAAAACGCCAGCCGCTACAATTTGGACCGGATGGTAAGCGACGGTCTCGTTTCGTGCAGGTCGGCGTTCAATCCCTAACTGTCTTAAGTGTTTGGGCACCATTCCTTCCCCCTCCGTCCCATCCCAAATCCTTTTCCTGGCCCCTTCCATGTGTTGTATAGTGGTAATGGTTTGGCGCTTTCCCTTGATAATCACCTCACCTTTTCACATAACCTCCTACACAGACGACGCCTGGCCCAGGACGCAGACCAGGTGGACCCGAGTCCCAAACAGACCTCACCTGGGCCCAGGATGCAGACCAGGTGTTCCCGGGTCCCACACTGACCTCACCTGGGCCCAGGATGCAGACCAGGTGTTCCCGGAACCTACACAGACCTTACCTGGGCCAGGACGCAGACCAGGTGTTCCTGGGTCCCACACAGACTTCACCTGGGCCCAGGACGCAGACCAGGTGTTCTCGGGTCTTACACAGACCTCACCTGGGCCCAGGACACAGACCAGGTGTTCCCCGAACCTACACAGACCTCACCTGGGCCCAGGACGCAGTCTAGGTGTTCCCTTGACCTATACTGCCCTCACCTGGGCCCAGGACGCAGACCAAGTGTTCCTGGGTCCCACACAGACGTCACCTGGGCCCAGGACGCAGACTAGGTGTTCCCGGTCCTACACCGCCCTCACCTGGGCCCAGGACGCAGTCCAGGTGTTTCCGTGTCCCACACAGACCTCACCTGGTCCCAGGACACAGTCCAGGTGTTCCCTTGACCTACACTGCCCTCACTTGGGCTCAGGACGCAGACCAGGTGTTCCCGGGTCGCACACAGACGTCACCTGGGCCCAGGACGCAGACCAGGGGTTCCCGGGTCCTACACAGACATCACCTGGGCCCAAGACGCAGACCAGGTGTTTCCGGTCCAATATACACAGACATCACCTGGGCCCAGGACGCAGACCCGGTGTTTCCGGTCCCACACAGACCTCACCTGGGCACAGGACGCAGACCAGGTGTTTCCGGTCCTATATACACAGACCTCACCAGGGCCCAGGACGCAGACCAGGTGTTTCCGGTCCTATATACACAGACCTCACCAGGGCCCAGGACGCAGACCAGGCGTTTCCGGTCCTATATACACAGACCTCACCAGGGCCCAGGACGCAGACCAGGTGTTTCCGGTCCTATATACACAGACCTCACCAGGGCCCAGGACGCAGTCCAGGTGATCCGGGGTCCAAATCTGATTGTCATTTTTAATCAAATTACATTTGTCAGTCGCTGGTGGCGAGGGTCTGGTCGTGTGGACCTGCGAGAGGAGGAAAATAATCTCGGCCACAGGACCAACCCGACAAACTTTTGTTTTCTCGCTCGAGAGAACACCAAAGGTGTGGGTGAGGGGTGATGTTAAGAGGGGTGAGGTGGGGCTGTAAAGAGGGGTGAGGTGGGGGTGTAAAGAGGGGTGAGGTGGGGGTGTAAAGAGGGGTGAGGTGGGGGTGTAAATAGGGGTGAGGTTCCTGTATCACTTCATTCATGTATCACCTTCTTCGTGTATCACTTTCTTCATATACCACCTATTTCGTGTATCACTTGTGACAAATAATTTTAACCAATTGAGCCTCACATTAACGATAAGTAGTCAACATGTTCTACACACGTCTTCCCGGCTTCGTCTCTCCTCAAATGAATATAGATTTACTCCTTCCGTTACTAAAGATAACTAATAACTCAACTCCTTTACTGTTCTAGGAGAATACCTTCAACGAAATGCGCACTCCACCTTAGTGGATGTTACGGCCACTATGTGTCGCAACCGTGTTCTTTATTGGAGAAACCAAAGTACTTGTATCGGACCCAAGTGGGTAGTGGCTTTCAAGGAGTGAGCTTGGTAATGCAAG
>WNGS01167372.1:26589257-26603144 GCA_020271785.1 Procambarus virginalis | reverse complement strand
TAAATGAAATTTGGAACGTAGAGGGCACTAAAATCAGAGATAATCAAGACTTGAGATATATGGGCTCTGAACTAATCCACCAATTACTGTAAATAAGAGAAAAAAGATAAAGAAGAGAAAGGTGACACAAGTGAAATATTCTGGAAGGAAATGGAAAGCTTGGAAGGCAAGGTGGGAAATGGGATGATAAATCCTGGAAGATGCTTAGTCGCTTGGAAGATAGGAAGGGAAGGGAGGGAGAGAGGTTAAGTCATGGCCCCCCTCAAAAATAGGAAGCTGTAAGGCCAAGACGAAAAGGAGAGGTGAAGTCCTGGAAGAAAATGGACCGCTGGAAAGGCAAGAAGGGTAAGCGAATGTCCCCAAGGAACGACAGGGATATTTATGATAACTTTCCAGACCCTCCGCAAGGCGTTTCCAGAGGGTGGCCAAGAATGTTCCTGAAATGTGCAAGGGAGTGTGAGGTGGTGGAGGAGAACTGGAGACCTTTTGGTTTTGAAGGTCTTGCGATTGGTTTTACTGAGGTCCAAGAGTTTCCAGAATCGTCTGGGTGTCTTGGACGATTTAATGAAATAGTTTCTAGGATGATCAAGGGTTTATTGGATAGCCAAATATTCAAAGGAATTTAGTAAGTCTGTGAGTTACTAGGAAGGCCAATGCCATCTACGATGCATAGTTTGGATGATAAACAAATATTTACTTGAAGTTTTCGCGGCGATAAGGATTGACTGGGCGATGTGCTACTAGGCTGGTAACCGATTTCAATGATAATCAAGTGCTAATTGCAGTGGTTCCGAAACTCTTCACCATCATTACACCTTTGTCATACAGCCTCCTTACTAATGGTCCACAACACTTCGTATTAAGCAACATTTTTTTCTTGGCAATCCCATGTATTTTGTTATTATAATACAAGATGTTGAGTCCTGCCTAGACTTATGGCCACTTACATACTGCAAAAAGGTCCCCCGGGGAAGCCATAATCCCCAGTTTGGGAACCAGAGGCTTATTGGAAAGCAGATTGTTTTCAGGATGGTCAGTGGTTTCTAGGTCGGTAACGAACTTCTTGGATGGTCATATGTGTGTGATGGATTGTTAAAGGTTTCTAGTATGGGGCTAGGTTCACTGACCACATGCGTCCAGACCCTCTACACTGACCACATGCGTCCAGACACTCTACACTGACCACATGCGTCCAGACACTCTACACTGACCACATGCGTCCAGACACTCTACACTGACCACATGCGTCCAGACCCTCTACACTGACCACATGCGTCCAGACCCTCTACACTGACCACATGCGTCCAGACCCTCTACACTGACCACATGCGTCCAGACCCTCTACACTGACCACATGCGTCCAGACCCTCTACACTGACCACATGCGTCCAGACCCTCTACACTGACCACATGCGTCCAGACCCTCTACACTGACCACATGCGTCCAGACCCTCTACACTGACCACATGCGTCCAGACCCTCTACACTGACCACATGCGTCCAGACCCTCTACACTGACCACATGCGTCCAGACCCTACACTGACCACATGCGTCCAGACCTCTACACTGACCACATGCGTCCAGACCCTCTACACTGACCACATGCGTCCAGACCCTCTACACTGACCACATGCGTCCAGACCCTCTACACTGACCACATGCGTCCAGACCCTCTACACTGACCACATGCGTCCAGACCCTCTACACTGACCACATGCGTCCAGACCCTCTACACTGACCACAGCGTCCCAGACCCTCTACACTGACCACATGCGTCCAGACCCTCTACACTGACCACATGCGTCCAGACCCTCTACACTGACCACATGCGTCCAGACCTTCTACACTGACCACATGCGTCCAGACCCTCTACACTGACCACATGCGTCCAGACCCTCTACACTGACCACATGCGTCCAGACCCTCTACACTGACCACATGCGTCCAGACCCTCTACACTGACCACATGCGTCCAGACCCTCTACACTGACCACATGCGTCCAGACCCTCTACACTGACCACATGCGTCCAGACCCTCTACACTGAACATGCGCCCAGACCCTCTACACTGACCACATGCGTCCAGACCCTCTACACTGACCACATGCGTCCAGACCCTCTACACTGACCACATGCGTCCAGACCCTCTACACTGACCACATGCGTCCAGACCCTCTACACTGACCACATGCGTCCAGACCCTCTACACTGACACATGCGTCCAGACCTACACTGACCACATGCGTCCAGACACTCTACACTGACCACATGCGTCCAGACCTCTACACTGACTACATGCGTCCAAACCCTCTACACTGACCACATGCGTCCAGACCCTCTACACTGACCACATGCGTCCAGACCCTCTACACTGACCACAGCGTCCAGACCCTCTACACTGACCACAGCGTCCAGACCCTCTACACTGACTACATGCGTCCAGACCCTCTACACTGACCACATGCGTCCAGACCTCTCTACACTGACCACATGCGTCCAGACCCTCTACACTGACTACATGCGTCCAGACCCTCTACACTGACCACATGCGTCCAGACCCTCTACACTGACCCACATGCTCAGAACCTCTACACTGACCACATGCGTCCAAACCCTCTACACTGACCACATGCGTCCAGACCCTCTACACTGACCACATGCGTCCAAAACCTCTACACTGACCACATGCGTCCAGACACTCTACACTGACCACATGCGTCCAGACCCTCTACACTGACCACATGCGTCCAGACCCTCTACACTGACCACATGCGTCCAGACCCTCTACACTGACCACATGCGTCCAGACCCTCTACACTGACCACATGCGTCCAGACCCTCTACACTGACCACATGCGTCCAGACCCTCTACACTGACCACATGCGTCCAGACCCTCTACACTGACCACATGCGTCCAGACCCTCTACACTGACCACATGCGTCCAGACCCTCTACACTGACCACATGCGTCCAAACCCTCTACACTGACCACATGCGTCCAGACCCTCTACCTGACTACATGCGTCAAGACCCTCTACACTGACCACATGCGTCCAGACACTCTACACTGACCACATGCGTCCAGACCCTCTACACTGACCACAGCGTCCAGACCTTCTACACTGACCACATGCGTTCAGACACTCTACACTGACCACATGCGTCCAGACCTCTACACTGACCACATGCGTCCAGACCTTCTACACTGACCACATGCGTCCAGACCCTCTACACTGACCACATGCGTCCAGACCCTCTACACGGACTACATGCGTCCAAACCCTCTACACTGACCACATGCGTCCAGACCTCTCACACTGACCACATTGTCCAGACCCTCTACACTGACCACAGCGTCCAGACCCTCTACACTGACCACAGCGTCCAGACCCTCTACACTGACTACATGCGTCCAAACCCTCTACACTGACCACATGCGTCCAGACACTCTACACTGACCACATGCGTCCAGACCCTCTACACTGACCACATGCGTCCAGACCTTCTACACTGACCACATGCGTCCAGACACTCTACACTGACCACATGCGTCCAGACCCTCTACACTGACCACATGCGTCCAAACCCTCTACACTGACCACATGCGTCCAGACCCTCTACACTGACTACATGCGTCCAAACCCTCTACACTGACCACATGCGTCCAGACACTCTACACTGACCACATTCGTCCAGACCCTCTACACTGACCACAGCGTCCAGACCTTCTACACTGACCACATGCGTCCAGACACTCTACACTGACCACATGCGTCCAGACCCTCTACACTGACTACATGCGTCCAAACCCTCTACACTGACCACATGCGTCCAGACACTCTACACTGACCACATTCGTCCAGACCCTCTACACTGACCACAGCGTCCAGACCCTCTACACTGACCACAGCGTCCAGACCCTCTACACTGACTACATGCGTCCAAACCCTCTACACTGACCACATGCGTCTAGACCTTCTACACTGACCACATGCGTCCAGACACTCTACACTGACCACATGCGTCCAGACCCTCTACACTGACCACATGCGTCCAGACCTTCTACACTGACCACATGCGTCCAGACACTCTACACTGACCACATGCGTCCAGACCCTCTACACTGACTACATGCGTCCAACCCTCTACACTGACCACATGCGTCCAGACACTCTACACTGACCACATTCGTCCAGACCCTCTACACTGACCACATGCGTCCAGACACTCTACACTGACCACATGCGTCCAGACCCTCTACACTGACCACATGCGTCCAAACCCTCTACACTGACCACATGCGTCCAGACCCTCTACACTGACCACATGCGTCCAAACCCTCTACACTGACCACATGCGTCCAGACCCTCTACACTGACCACATGCGTCCAGACCTTCTACACTGACCACATGCGTCCAGACACTCTACACTGACCACATGCGTCCAGACCCTCTACACTGACCACATGCGTCCAGACCCTCTACACTGACCACATGCGTCCAGACCTTCTACACTGACCACATGCGTCCAGACACTCTACACTGACTACATGCGTCCAGACCCTCTACACTGACCACAGCGTCCAGACCCTCTACACTGACCACATGCGTCCAGACCCTCTACACTGACCACATGCGTCCAGACCCTCTACACTGACCACATGCGTCCAGACCCTCTACACTGACCACATGCGTCCAAACCCTCTACACTGACCACATGCGTCCAGACCCTCTACACTGACCACATGCGTCCAGACCTTCTACACTGACCACATGCGTCCAGACACTCTACACTGACCACATGCGTCCAGACCCTCTACACTGACCACATGCGTCCAGACCCTCTACACTGACCACATGCGTCCAGACCTTCTACACTGACCACATGCGTCCAGACACTCTACACTGACTACATGCGTCCAGACCCTCTACACTGACCACAGCGTCCAGACCCTCTACACTGACCACATGCGTCCAGACCCTCTACACTGACCACATGCGTCCAGACCCTCTACACTGACCACATGCGTCCAAACCCTCTACACTGACCACATGCGTCCAGACCCTCTACACTGACCACATGCGTCCAAACCCTCTACACTGACCACATGCGTCCAAACCCTCTACACTGACCACATGCGTCCAGACCCTCTATATTGACCACACTTATCGTCGACGGCGGCACTTTATCTGACGTTCACATGAAAGCGATGTTGTCCATGTGGCTGTTGTGGCTGTTTACTTGAGGAAGTTTCTCTTGCGTGTGAACATGCAAGATGTAGACTCTTGCGTGTGAACATACAAGATGTAGACTCTTGCGTGTGAACATGCCAGATGTAGACTCTTGCGTATGAACATGCCAGATGTAGACTCTTGCGTGTGAACATGCAAGATGTAGACTCTTGCGTATGAACAGGCAAGATGTAGACTCTTGCGCGTGAACATGCAAGATGTAGACTCTTGCGTGTGAACATGCCAGATGTAGACTCTTGCGTGTGAACAAGCAAGATGTAGACTCTTGCGTGTGAACATGCAAGATGTAGACTCTTGCGTGTGAACATGCCAGATGTAGACTCTTGCGTGTGAACATGCAAGATGTAGACTCTTGCGTGTGAACATGGAAGATGTAGACTCTTGCGTGTGAACAGGCAAGATGTAGACTCTTGCGTGTGAACATGCAAGATGTAGACTCTTGCGTGTGAACATGCAAGATGTAGACTCTTGCGTGTGAACAGGCAAGATGTAGACTCTTGCGTGTGAACAGGCAAGATGTAGACTCTTGCGTGTGAACAGGCAAGATGTAGACTCTTGCGTGTGAACATGCAAGATGTAGACTCTTGCGCGTGAACATGCAAGATGTAGACTCTTGTGCATGAACAGGCAAGATGTAGACTCTTGCGCGTGAACAGGCAAGATGTAGACTCTTGCGTGTGAACATGCAAGATGTAGACTCTTGCGTGTGAACATGCAAGATGTAGACTCTTGCGCGTGAACATGCAAGATGTAGACTCTTGCGCGTGAACATGCAAGATGTAGACTCTTGCGTGTGAACATGCAAGATGTAGACTCTTGCGTGTGAACATGCTAGATGTAGACTCTTGCGTGTGAACATGCAAGATGTAGACTCTTGCGTGTGAACAGGCAAGATGTAGACTCTTGCGTGTGAACAGGCAAGATGTAGACTCTTGCGTGTGAACAGGCAAGATGTAGACTCTTGCGTGTGAACATGCAAGATGTAGACTCTTGCGCGTGAACATGCAAGATGTAGACTCTTGTGCGTGAACAGGCAAGATGTAGACTCTTGCGCGTGAACAGGCAAGATGTAGACTCTTGCGTGTGAACATGCAAGATGTAGACTCTTGCGTGTGAACATGCAAGATGTAGACTCTTGCGCGTGAACATGCAAGATGTAGACTCTTGCGCGTGAACATGCAAGATGTAGACTCTTGCGTGTGAACATGCAAGATGTAGACTCTTGCGTGTGAACATGCTAGATGTAGACTCTTGCGCGTGAACATGCAAGATGTAGACTCTTGCGCATGTAGACTCTTGCGCGTGAACATGCAAGATGTAGACTCTTGCGCGTGAACATGCTAGATGTAGACTCTTGCGCGTGAACATGCAAGATGTAGACTCTTGCGCGTGAACATGCAAGATGTAGACTCTTGCGCGTGAACATGCCAGATGTAGACTGTTGCGTGTGAACATGCAAGATGTAGACTCTTGCGTGTGAACATGCCAGATGTAGACTGTTGCGTGTGAACATGCAAGATGTAGACTCTTGCGTGTGAACATGCAAGATGTAGACTCTTGTGTGTGATCATGCAAGATGTAGACTCTTGCGTGTGATCATGCAAGATGTAGTCTCTTGTGTGTGAGCATGCAAGATGTAGACTCTTGCGTGTGAACATGCAAGATGTAGACTCTTGCGTGTGAACATGCAAGATGTAGACTCTTGTGTGTGAACATGCAAGATGTAGACTCTTGCGTGTGAACATGCAAGATGTAGACTCTTGCGTGTGAACATGCAAGATGTAGACTCTTGCGTGTGAACATGCAAGATGTAGACTCTTGCGTGTGAACATGCAAGATGTAGACTCTTGCGTGTGAACATGCAAGATGTAGACTCTTGCGTGTGAACATATAAAAGGCTGACTCTTGTGTTGTAACACATAATAGACAGTCGTTTGAGTGTGAGTATTGAGGAAGAAAGATTTCTCGAGCATCAGCACGGGAATTCTTTATTTTTGTTGTACTTTTTGGAGTATATCACTTCACAAAATCACTTTTGGCAAAACAATACACTTATAAAGAAAATACAATTATATTCTGAAATATACATTTGTATGGAAATAATTTGTCTTGTTCGCATAAATTTATGTGTGACGATAATCTCTTCCCAGAGATTGAGCCTGCTATTTCTTCTCATCGTCCCGTTCTCAACAATATCGAAGATACGTTTCATAGTGGCTTAACGTATATATCAAGACAGCCACACGCACCTGCAACTCCCTCCTCCCCCCCACTTCTGCACACCTGGTCGCGCCGACGGCTACAGTCCCAGACAAACTGCTTGTTACTGGACGCCCTGCGTTCTCATTGGCCGTTCAACAACACACCACTCCAGCTCCACGCCAATCACATTCCTCGCAAGCCATTGTCAGGACCGTCCAGCCATTCTCTCACCAGAATATCTAGTGCTCTCATGCTATGAACACCTAAGTTGACTCACCTCGTGTGATCAAATAGAGGTTTATAGCTAGCGCATGTATTCCCAGCACTAATATTATTTTGCTTGTTATGGTATGTCACTTCTCCTCCCTTTAACGTAATCCAGTTTTATGTTCAGTTATTTTTCCACTTGTTGTTCTGCACCATTAAGCCAAGATTTTTGCCTTTATTTCAATTTGTTTTTTAGTGTTATTAAAGAGCATTGTTTATTATTGTGTTTTATGTCTCTTCCCTTACCTTACCACAGATTATCAAACACGCAGTCAGTCTTTTTTTTCTTTTTTTTTCTTTTTTTTTATTTGTAATATTTATATGTGGCCCGGCCTTAACATCTGCCAGTGGAAGACTGCCGACCACCATACTCCACTACTTTACCGTCACATATGATACATAATTGAATGGAAAACCTAGAGGATCTCCATTATTACTCCTACTTCTACTTCTATTATCATTACTACTACTATTACTACTACTACTACTGAATTACTATTTCTTCTACTACTGCTTCTGCTGTTTCTACCATTACTATTCCCACCACTAATTCTAAAATTACTGAATAGCACCAGTAATATAAGTACAAATATTAAATATACAATATAATTAATTCATTATAAATATAAACAGTGTATTTAAGACTGCGTTACCAGCTCACCATAACATCGAATGAATAGATAGAGATTATTGACAAAAAATTAAAAATATAAAAAGGAGAATGGAGAAAACTGTAATAAAGCAAACGTCAGCTGTTCTCCCCCCACGCTGTCTGGCTACTGACGGTGAGGAACGATTGAGAGTGAACATGGGGGGAGAAAATGAGTGAACATGAGGACAAAGAGTGAGAGATGGATGATGAGAGAGGACGAGAGGGGATGATCGACCGTGGGAGGAAATTAATGAGGGATTTTAAAGAGGAAAATGTGGCGGAAGGGAGTGGGATGGGGAGGACATGGGAGTGAGTCACTGAATGTGGGAGGGAAGAAGCAAGTGTGGAGGCACGTGGAGGAGAAGTGCAGCTCTCCGGGGTAATGGGAACGTCTGAGTGCGCGCCGCGGTATGTTTTCGTGGTCATTTGAGTTCACTTATGCTAGACTGCTTTCCGAGGTATTGAAGGCGGCAGGTGCCTCCAGACCACCAGTACCTACCTCCTGACAGTGGCAGGTGCCTCCAGGCCACCGGTACCTACCTCCATGACTGTGGCAGGTGCCTCCAGGCCACCGGTACCTACCTCTTGACAGTGGCAGGTGCCTCCAGACCACCGGTACCTACCTCCATGACGGTGGCAGGTGCCTCCAGACCACCGGTACCTACCCGCATGACGGTGGCAGGTGCCTCCAGGCCACCGGTACCTACCTCCTGACGGTGGCACGAGCCTCCAGGCCACCGGTACCTACCCCAATGACGGTGGCAGGTCCCTCCAGACCACCGGTACCTACCCCCATGACGGTGGAAGGTGCCTCCAGGCCACCGGTACCTACCTCCTGACGGTGGCAGGTGCCTCCAGACCACCGGTACCTACCCCCATGACGGTGGCAGGTGCCTCCAGGCCACCGGTACCTACCCCATGACGGTGGCAGGTGCCGGTGGCCTGGAGGCACCTGCCGGTCTTCAGCAGCCGGTCTCTTCAGCAACCCGTCTCTTCAGCGGCCCGTCTCTTCAGCAGCCCGTCTCTTCAGCGGCCCGTCTCTTCAGCGGCCCGTCTCTTCAGCAGCCCGTCTCTTCAGCGGCCCGTCTCTTCAGCAGCCCGTCTCTTCAGCGGCCCGTCTCTTCAGCAGCCCGTTTCTTCAGCAGCCCGTCTCTTCAGCGGCCCGTCTCTTCAGCAGCCCGTCTCTTCAGCGGCCCGTCTCTTCAGCAGTCCGTCTCTTCAGCAGCCCGTCTCTTCAGCAGCCCGTCTCAACAATCGTCAACTGTCAGCAGCATGAAAGTAACGCGTCGCTACCAACCTTCTGGACTTTTCTTCGCGCCTCGTTAAAAGTGCATCACTGGAGAGTGTATTCCATCCTGTCGTGGCTGTGTGAGCCGTGTGCTGGAGCTCCTCCGGTGGTGATGTTACTGCTCCATCTGCGTTGCTCCTGTGATTTGTAAACACTTCGTTTTTTCGATTAAGCATCGCTCTTGTTATCACTTGCAAAAGATTTAGAATGTACTGTTTGTTGCTTGGGAAGCTTTAGCCGAGGCGTTGGAATATGTTGGTGGCTGTGGTGGTGGTTGGTGGCGGTGATGGTTAGTGGCGGTGGTGGTTAGTGGCGGTGATGGTGGTGGCTATGGTGGTTGGTGTTGGTGATGGTTATGGGTGATGGTGGAGGATGGGAGGCGTAAGTGATGCGGGTTGGAGGTTGGTGGAGGTGTTGGCGATAGTGTTGGTGGTGTGAGTAAAGGTGAAGGTGATGATGGTGATGAGTGAGGGATGGTGGTTGTTGTGGTACTTATTAGTGCTAACCTATCAATGACCACAGGAGCCTGAGGTCCAGGTCTTCACGCACAGCTTTATTGATGATGTCGTTGATTGTGGTGAAGTGCACATCTTATGTTTTAGTGATGGTTGAAGGCTTGTCTTCATATCTCAGAAGTGTATGTCTGTCTTCAGTGGGCGGTAGCATGGCATCATAGTAAAAATATATATGATTTTGTATTATGAACTATATATTTGTATTTATATATATAAAAGAGAATGTCTGTACAAATTAGGAGGCCCGATGCTTGCGGTTAGTCTCACCCAACTTTGCAAGATGATACATGGGAGGCCTGGGAGTGACATAATCCTGTTGGGGATCAGCTTCATTGCCACCCTTTAGGAAATATCGGCTCCGATAGCGAGTACTGCCATTTTCATAAAGTCTGAAACAGGGAATTTGTGCAGGCGAAGAGTCACAATAACGTGGCTGAAGTATGTTGACCAGACCACACACTAGAAGTTGAAGGGACGACGACGTTTCGGTCCGTCCTGGACCATTCTCAAGTCGCTTGTGATGAGGAGGTAGAGAACGGGAAATAAATAGGCAAGAGAGAGGTGAGGAGGAAAGTAAGGTGTAGAGAATAGTAGTAATAATGAGAACTGCAGAAGGCCTATTGGCCCATACGAGACAGCTCCCATTATAACCACCGAAGGAAAGGTAATAGGAATAAGCAGAGGATAGCAAGGGAGCGTAGGAGAAGACAATGAACAGAAACAGGGGAGAAGAGAGAAAGAAAAGGAAAGAGAAAGAAAGATAAATGGAAGGGGTAAGCTTATGTTAAGTCACGTTTGTTAGAAAGATTAGAGCATTTGAGTATGTACTGTGAAAGGGAAGAGTCCACAGCAACAAAGCCAGGACTCAAGTTCATGTTGGGTACATTGTGTATAAGAGCCGATTCTACAAGACGGCGTCTGTGAAGAGTAGAGGCAGGAAAGATTATTTTGGAGGAAGACCAATCAATGGGATGATTAGAATCCCTCACATGGCAGAAGAGAGCATTGTTAGTGTCTGCAGACTTAACACTTCTCTTGTGTTCTTTAAGTCTGTCATTCAGTGTACGGCCAGTTTCGCCAAAGTATTGGAGAGGACAAGATGAACAGGAAATAGAGTAGACACCAGCAGCATTAGAAGCAGGAGGAGCAGTGTGAACTAGATTGCTACGAAGTGTGTTAGTTTGTCGAAAGGCGAGTTTAATGTCAAGAGGACGAAAGGTATTGGTAAAAGTTTTGAGTTCAGATATGAAGGGAAGGCATAGTACAGTGCTACTAGTGTTGGAAGCAGGTTTAGGATGAAAGAAATTTCGTTTAGCTTGAGAGTAGGCAGAGTTGATGAAATGCAAAGGATAACCAAGGCGAGAGAATGATTTGTAGATAAAGGAAATTTCAGAATCAAGAAACTGAGGGTCGCTGATGCGTAGAGCGCGGAGGAAGAGAGAGACGAGGACACTTTTCTTAACAGAAGGAGGATGGTAGGAAAAGAAGTGAATGTACATGCCACTATGCATGGGTTTACGGTAGACAGAGAAAGAGAACCCAGACACAGAGCTGTGAACATGAACATCAAGAAAAGGAAGGAGGGAATTAGATTCCCACTCAACTTTGAAATGGATAGAAGGAGCCAGATTGTTAAGAGAGGCGAGGAAAGGCTGGAAAAGATTAAGGTCATGAGGCCATAAAGCAAAAATGTCATCAACATAGCGAAGCCAGAGAGAGGGACGAGTATCAATAGAAGGAAGAAGAACAGTTTCGAAGTATTCCATGTAGAAATTAGCAAGAACAGGGGAGAGAGGGGAACCCATAGCGACACCGAAAGTTTGAGTGTAATATTTACCGTTAAAAGAGAAAGAGTTAGATTCAACACAGAGTCTAATGAGATCGAGGAAAACGTCAGTGGGAAGTGGGAGAGGAAGAAGGCCCTCTGACGCCTTCCGTCTAAGGAAAGAGAGAACGTCATCGAGCGGAACATTAGTGAACAGAGAGTCGACATCAAGACTAAGCATCTTACAAGAGGGTTGCAGGCGCAGTCTTTCTATGAAGTCCTGAGAGTGACGAAGGTGGGCAGGGGAAAAAGTGCCAAGGTAAGGTGTCAGGGTTTTAGCGAGCCAGGAGGCAAGAGAATAGCTGACAGAGCCCCGTGAAGAAATGATAGGACGAAGAGGAACACCAGGTTTATGAGTCTTAGGAAGACCATAGAAATAAGGAAGAGAAGGGCAGATGACACGGAAACGCTTAATGAGATCAAAGTCAGGAGGGCAAAGACTAGAGAGCTGTCTTAGTTTGCGGTTAAAGGAAGTTTTGAGGCGATCCAAAGGGTTAGAAGTCAGAGGAGCATAAGTGCGAGAGTCAGAGAGCAAGACATCTGCTTTCGGAGGTAGTCCTCACGGTCAAGGACAACCACCGAATTGCCTTTGTCGGACGGAAGGATAAGAATAGAGTTGTTAGATTTTAGGGAGGCAAGGGCAAGCTGGAAGCGACGAGGAAGGTGGTGATTTTTAGAAAACAAGCTGTCAAGAACGGGGATAAGGGCCCCTCTAAAGGCAGACAGGTCCGAAAGAGTACTAGAGTTAGAATTAACAAACCTGTCAAAGGAACTAATGAGATCAATGCCACAGCGTGGGCCAGGGGAAGTAGCAAAAGACAGACCAAGACCAAGAAGTTCTTGCTGGTGCTTAGAAAAAGAGTAGGACGAAAGGTTATTAACACAGTCAGAGAGAGAGTATTTGGCCCAAGGACTGTTGGAGATCAGGCGTTGAAGTTTGTTGTGTAGTGTGGAGGAGTGGTGGGAAGAGGAGACGTGAGCAGTGTCAAATGCAATTGGAAAAATGATATTGCATAGATCACTGGGAAGAGAAGAGGACAGAAAGCGTTGCTGTTGTTGAAAGCGTCTTGTAGAATCGGCTCTTATACACAATGTACCCAACATGAACTTGAGTCCTGGCTTTGTTGCTGTGGACTCTTCCCTTTCACAGTACATACTCAAATGCTCTAATCTTTCTAACAAACGTGACTTAACATAAGCTTACCCCTTCCATTTATCTTTCTTTCTCTTTCCTTTCTTTCTCTCTTCTCCCCTTTTTCTGTTCACTGTCTTCTCCTACGCTCCCTTGCTATCCTCTGCTTATTCCTATTTCCTTTCCTTCGTTATAATGGGAGCTGCCTCGTATGGGCCAATAGGCCTTCTGCAGTTCTCATTATTACTACTTTTCTCTACACCTTACTTTCCTCCTCACCTCTCTCTTGCCTATTTATTTCCCGTTCTCTACCTCCTCATCACAAGCGACTTGAGAATGGTCCAGGACGGACCGAAACGTCGTCGTCCCTTCAACTTCTAGTGTGTGGTCTGGTCAACATACTTCAGCCACGTTATTGTGACTCTTCGCCTGCACTTCCAAACTCCTTATAAAAAACAGCCCGAAGCCAACGGAGAACCATCTACAGCAGTCAAGCGTTGTATACATGTACACTTGCCCCCACGAAGGATGTAACCTTCAATCTAAGTACATAGGTATGACGTCGACCAAGCTGACGAGGCGTTTGACATGTCATCTTCAATCCGGTGCCCCCAGGAATCACATGAGACAAGCCCATTACATCACCCTAACAAGAGAAATGTTGAACAAAAATACTGTACCTGTATAATAGACAAAACCCAAGATGTAAGAAGATTACAAATTCTTGAAGCAATTCACATAAGATTAGAAA
>WNGS01167372.1:26545913-26561262 GCA_020271785.1 Procambarus virginalis | reverse complement strand
GTGATGGGACAGGTGCGTATGCAGAAGTGGGCTAGGGCATATGACGTGTGCGACCGTCCTTGGGCAGTTAACCAGTATAGGATACAGTTTAGTGCGCACGGTGCCTATTCTCACCGTGAGAGGCGAACCTATGTGTACCGCCTTGATCAATCTAGGCTGGAACGTTGTGCTCGGACGAATCCTGTTCCAGTTTGACCCGTAAGACTACCAACCCCTTCGGAACCCTACGAGTACCCCAGTATGTAAGCAAAGCACGTGAGAGAGTCTTCCTAAATACCTAGTGACAAACCAGATCGACGCAGGGAATTGAAGCAGTGTGTGGTGAGCATCAAGTGCTCTGGAGTCGGGGTGCTGTGCGTGGGTAGCTTAAGCAGTATCGTCTGGGTCAGCTGATAACTTCACAGTGGCATCCTAGTGGTGAGAGGCAGTCCCACTGGGAGTACAGTGACAAAAACTAATTGTGAAACGTGCGACAACCGCCGGGACGTAGGCTGGATGCCGAGTAGTGGGCGGAACGTGACGTACAGGAGACCGACGCCAAACCCCTGCAAACGGTATTGTGAGGCGAGAGCAATCGGATCCTATACAGTGTACAGATAGCGGCGAGACGCGAACATCCTGGAACATTGGCTATGCTTTCTGGAGGGTGTACGAGACGAGACGCCTGGACCAGGAGCCTACAACTCAAATCTCATCATAGGATAGGTGTGAAGTAGGTTGTCTACAGTTACCCTCACATTTCCCCTTTAGTTAGCTATATATATTTGTCAGAATACTTTATATGTCGTGAGCAATTCTCACCTGAATCTAAGTCACAGAGAGCACAGTGTGTGTTGAGGCTACCCAGAGTACTCACAGTATCCGGTTACATATATCTATGTGTGGTGTGTGCGAGCACCAGAATTTACTAAAGAATTTGCTGTGACTATAATTCATTTCATGTGATTATTATTATATATATTAGTAGTGAACTAGTATTGGTGTTAGGCTATGAGCCCAGACTTTATATAAATGCTATGATTGATCTCCATGATTTATATACATATATTAGCCTGTGTATTGATTAATGATTTATTAATGTATATGCCTGTGTGTACTCACAAATCCTCACACCCATGGAACAGCTTCCTGCAGCAGCAGAACACTCACCAAGGAGGCAATTTGAGAAGGGACAGAAGAAAGTGAGCCTAAGGGCACTGTACACTAATATAGCTGGAATTACAAAGAAAGCAAATGAGCTTGGAGAAAGGTTTACTTAAGGAAAACCCAACATAATAACACTCAAAGAAACAAAGCTACCGAAAACGATACAAATGCAGTGTTCCCACAGGAATATTATGTTAAGAAGAAAGAGGAGAAGGAAGAGGCGGTGGTGGTGTAGCTCTGCTGGTAAGAAAGGGCTGGACTTTGAGGAGATGGTTTTCAGGGCTGTGAGGGTTTCAGTGAATACATAGCAGGTACCATAACAACTGGAGGACAAAAAATTATAGTCATAGTCATATATAATCCACTACCAAATGACAGAAGACCCAGACAGGAATATGACAGAAATAACATGGCCACCATTAACATAATAGAGAGAGCAGCTTCAGTTGCCAGCAGGAATGGATCTGGACTACTAATCATGAGAGACTTCAACCACGGGAAAATAGACTGGGAGAATAGAGATCCGCATGGAGGACCAGAAACATGGAGAGCTAAGCTGCTGGACGTGGCAACAAGACACTTTCTAAGCCAGCACATCAAGGAACCAACAAGAGTGAGAGAAGATGAACCAGCCATGCACGATCTAATATTTACCCTAAATGAGTGGGATATAAGGGAAGTTAAGATGGAAGCACCATTGGGAATGAGTGACCACAGTGTATTAAACTTTGAGTTCCTGGTAGAGCTAGGAATTATCTCTCCGAAAAAGAACTAGGAAACAAAAGGCTGGCACACCGAAAGGAGAACTATGAGGAGATGAGACGTTTCCTAAGGAAATAATTTGGGACACAGATCTCAGAGATATGTTTGTACAAGATATGATGGACTATGTAACCAAAAGTGTCAGGGGGCAGTAAACGGTTCATCCCGTCCCAAAGGGAAAAATCCGAGAAGCAAAAGAAGAATCCATGGTATAATAGGGCATGTATGGCAGCAAAAGGACTGAACAAAAGCACGTGGAGGAACTCCAGAAAAACAGGACACCAGAAAGCAGAGAGAGATACCAGAGAACCAGGAATGAGTATGTTAGGGTGAGAAGAGAAGCAGAGAAAATTATGAAAATGATATAGCAAACAAAGCCAAGACCGAAAAAAGCAACTCCATAGTCACATCAGGAGGAAAAACAACAGTGAAAAAACAGGAAATGAAACTTAGAACAGGCTAGGACAGGTATACAGAGAATGACAAAGAGGTGTGTGAAGAACTCAACAAGAGGTTCCAGAAGATCTTCACAATAGAACAAGGTGTGGTCACTGTGCTAGGAGAAAGGGAAGTAAACCAGGCGGCCTTAGAAGGGTTCGAAATTACGAGTGAGGAGGTCAAGAGACACCTGCTGGACCTGGAATATAGAAAGGTTGTGGGTCCAGACGAGATCTCACCATAGGTACTGAAAGAGTGTGCAGCGGCACTTTGCTTACCACTCTCCATAGTGTATAGTAGGTGACTGGAGACGGGAGACCTACCAGAAATATGGAAGACGGCGAATGTGGTCCCAATATACAAAAAGGGCGACAGGCAAGAGGCACTGAACTACAGGCCAGTGTCCTTGACTTGTATACCATGCTAGGTGATGGAGAAGATCGTGAGAAAAAAACCTAGTAACACATCTGCAGAGAAGGGACTTCGTGACAAATCGCCAACATGGGTTCAGGGAGGGTAAATCTTGCCTGACTGGCTTAATTGAATTATACGACCAGGTGACAAAGATTAAGCACGAAAGAGAAGGCTGGGCGGATTGCATTTTCTTGGATTGTCGGAAAGCCTTCGACACAGTACCGCATAAGTGGCTGGTACATAAGCTGGAGAGACAGGCAGGTGTAGCTAGTAAGGTGCTCCAATGGATAAGGAAGTACCTAAGCAATAGGAAGCAGAGAGTTACGGTGAGGGGTGAGACCTCAGATTGGCGTGAAGTCACCAGTGGAGTCCCACAGGGCTCCGTCTTCGGTCCTATCTTGTTTCTGGCATATGTAAATGATCTCCCGGAGGGTATAGATTCATTTCTCTTAGTGTTTGCTGACGATGCCAAAATTATGAGAAGGATAATACAGAGTAGGACTGCTTGAGGCTTCCAGAAGACCTAGACAAGCTGAAGGAATGGTCAAACAAATGGTTGTTAGAGTTTAATCCAAGCAAATGTTATGTAATGAAGATAGGTGTAGGGAGCAGGAAGCCAAATCCAAGGTATCATCTAGGAGATGATATTCTTCAAGAATCAGAGAGAGAAAAAAACATGGGGGTTGTTGTCACGCCAGACCTGTCCCCTGCAGCCTATATCAAGAGGATAACATCAGTGGCATATGCAAGGCTGGCCAACATAAGAACGGCATTCAGAAACTTGTGTAAGGAATCATTCAGAACTTTGAATACCACATATGTCAGGCCAATCCTGGAGTATGCAGCCCCAGCATGGAGTCCATGTCTAGTCAAGGATAAGACTAAACTGGAAAAGGTTCAAAGGTTTGCCACCAGACTAGTACCCGAGCTGAGAGGTATGAGCTACGAGGAGAGACTACAGGAATTAAACCTCACTTCGCTGGAAGACAAAAGAGTTAAGGGGGACATGATCACCACATTCAAGATTCTCAAGGGAATTGATAGGGTTGATAAAGACAGGCTATTTAACACAAGGGGCACACGCACTAGGGGACACAGGAGGAAACTGAGTGCCCAAATGAGCCACAGTGTTATTAGAAAGAACTTTTTTAGTGTCAGAGTGGTTGACAAATGGAATGCATTAGGAAGTGATGTGGTGGAGGCTGACTCCATACACAGTTTCAAGTGTAGATATGATAGAGCCCAATAGGCTCAGGAACCTGTACACTTTACACTCGGGGGCCAGGTAGCCTGGTGGATAGCGTGCAGGACTTGTAATTCTGTGGCGCGGGTTCGATTCCCGCACCCGGCAGAAACAAATGGGCAAAGTTTCTTTCACCCTGAATGCCCCTGTTACCTAGCAGTAAATAAGTACCTGGGAGTTAGTCAGCTGTCACGGGCTGCTTCCTGGGGTGTGTGTGTGTGTGTGTGGTGTGGAGAGAGAGAAAAAAAAAAAAAAAAAAAAAAAAAAAAAAAAAAAAGTAGTTAGTGTAGTTAGTAAACAGTTGATTGACAGTTGAGAGGCGGGCCGAAAGAGCAAAGCTCAACCCCGTAAAATACAACTAAGTGAATACAACTAAGTGAATACTTATTGATTGACGGTTGAGAGGCGGGACAAAAGAGCCAGAGCTGAACCCCCGCAAGCACAATTAGGAGAGTATACACACACACACACACACACACATATATATATATATTATATATATATATGTCGTACCTAGTAGCCAGAACTCACTTTTTGGCCTACTATGCAAGGCTCGATTTGCCTAATAAGCCAAGTTTTCCTGAATTAATATATTTTCTCTAATTTTTTTCTTGTGAAATGATAAAGCTACCCATTTCATTATGTATGAGGTCAATTTTTTTCATTGGAGTTAAAATTAACGTAGATATATGACCGAACCTAACCAACCCTACCTAACCTAACCTAACCTATCTTTATAGGTTAGGTTAAGTTAGGTAGCCGAAAAAGTTAGGTTAGGTTAGGTTAGGTAGGTTAGGTAGTCGAAAAACAATTAATTCATGAAAACTTGGCCTATTAGGCAAATCGGGCCTTGCATAGTAGGCTGACAAGTGCGTTCTGGCTACTAGGTACGACATATATATATATATATATATATATATATATATATATATATATATATATATATATATATATATATATATATATATATATATATATATATATATATATATATATATATATATATATATATATATATATATATATATATATATATATATATATATGAAAACTCCACACCCCAGAAGGATTCGATCCCTGAAAGCCAGGAGCACTATGCACCATGGCGTACATGGTTCCTTAACCACTCGTCCACTATGACTGTACAAAAGTCATTGGTAGCCGAGGCTATATCTCCAAACAACCCGACAGCACTTGGTGATAGTCTTAGGCATAGATATTTCATCGAATCACCTCACTTTGTGGGGCCACGTGAGCAACACAAATGCGAACAAGCTTCAATGGTCCCCAAGCCAATATGCAACTGAAAACTCAACACCCCAGAAGGATTCGAACTATCATTGAGAGAGCAGTCGCTGCTGCCTGTAGAAATCGATCCCATCTGCTCATAATGGGGGGGCTTTAATCACAGAAGGATAGACTGAGAAAACAAGGAACCACATGCACGTGAGAAAACATGGAGAGCGAAACTGTTGGAGGTGGCGACTAGAAACTTTTTAAGTCAGCATGTCAAGGGTCCCACGTGAATGAGAGGCAATGATCAACCAGCAAGACTCAACCTAGTATTCACTCTGAACGATTCAGACATAAGGGAATTCGGGCTTGAAGCCCCCGTGGGTATGAGTGATCACAGTGTACTGTTGTTTGAATATCTGGTCGAAGAAGGGTTAATGTACTCAAGGAAGGGACCAGAAAGCCAGAGGCCGGCATTCCGGAAGGGAAGCTATGAGGAGATGAGAAAATTCTTAATTGAAATAGCTTAGGAAATAGAGCTCAGAGGAAAGACGGGTTCAAGACCAGATGGATTACATCACACAGAAGTGAAAGGAGGCAGCAGACAAATTCGTCCCTGTCCAAAAGGAAAAACAATGAAATGCAGATGAGAAACCCATGGTTTATTCAGAGTTGCAAGCTAGCAAAGCAACTAAGTAATAGGGCTTGGAGAAACAATAAAAACAACAGAACACTAGAGAGCAGAGAAAGTTACCAGAGCGCCAGGAATGAATACGTCAGGGTGAGAAGAGAGGTAGAGGGGCAATATGAAAATGACATAGCGAGAAAGGCAAAGACTCAACCCAAACTGCTGCATTGCCACATCAGGAGGAAAACAACAGTGAAGGAATAGGTATTGAAACTGAGGATAGGAGCAGAAGGATTCACTACAAACGAAAAGAAAGTGTGCGAGGAACTCCATAAGAAATTCCAGTAGGTCTTCACTTCAGAGCCAGGAGAAGTCCCATAGATAAGAGAGGGAACATCAAACCAGACACCACCAGAGGAGTTTGTGATTTCCATTGGGGAAGTGAGGAAACATCTGCTAGATTTGGACGTGACAAAGCCTATAGGCCCGGATGAAATCTCAGCATGGATTGTAAAGGAAGGAGCAGAAGCTCTGTGCCTGCCACTCTCCATGGTGTACAACAAATCACTGGTAACAGGTGAACTGACAAAAATTTGGAAGACGGCCAATGTAGTCCCAATATACAAGAAGGGTGATAGGCAGGAGGTACTGAACTACAGGTCTGTGTACCTAACTTGCATTCCATGCAAGATGATGGAGAAGATTGTGCGAAAAAAGATAGTGGAACATCTGGAGCGGAAGAACTTTGTAACACAACATCAGCATGGGTTCAGAGATGGCAAATCATGCCTAACAGGTTTAATTGAGTTCTGTGACCAGGCAACAAAAATCAGGCAAGAGAGGGAGTGGGCTGGGCAGATTGCATATTTCTGGACTGCCTGAAAGCTATTGACGCAGTACTACATAAGAGACTAGTGCACAAACTGGAGATGCAGGCAGGAGTGAAAAGGAAGCTACCCCACTGGATAAGGGAGAACCTAAGCAGCAGGACACAGTCAGTCACCGTGAGGGGTGAACTCTCGGAGTGGCAGGGATTCACCAGTGGAGGCCCACAGGAATCAGTCCTTCGACCTATACTGTTCCTGATATACGTAAATGATCTCCCAGAATGAATTTACTCGTTCCTCTCGATGTTTGCTGAGGACGCAAAAATTATGAAGAGGATCAAGACAGAGGAGGATAGTATGTGGCTTCAAGATGACCTAGACAAACTGAAGGAATGGTCCGACAAATCGCTACTAAAGTTCAAACCGAGTAAATATTAGGTAATGAAACAAGGAGGAGGAAAGAGGTGGCCAGTCACTGGATACCGAATGGGAGACGAGGTCTTTCACGAAACGGACAGAAAGATCTTGGAGTTGCTATCACGCCAAACCTGTCTCCTGAAGCCCATATCAAAAGAATAACATCAGCGGCCTATGCGAGGCTGGCTAACATCAGAACTGCTTTCAGAAACCTGTGTAAGGAATCCTTCAGAACCTTGTACACCACATATGTAAAGCCAATCCTGAAGTATGCGGCCCCAGCATGAAGCCCGTATCTAGTCAAGCACAAGACGAAGCTGGAAAAAGTTCAGAGGTATGCCACTAGGTTAGTCCCAGAACTAAGACGCATGAGTTATGAGGACAGACTACGTGAACTGCACCTCACGTCGCTGGAAGACAGAAGAGCTAGGGGGGACATGATCACCACATACAAAATTCTCAGGGGAATTGACAGGTTGGACAAGGATGAATTATTTAACACGGGTGGCACACGCACAAGGGGACACAGGTGGAAGCTGAGTACCCAAATGAGCCACAAAGACATTAGAAAGCACTTATTCAGTGTCAATGTAGTTAATAAATGGAATGCACTAGAAAGCGATGTGGTGGAGCCAGGCTCCAGACACAGTTTCATATGTAGATATGACAGAGCCCGGTAGGCTCAGGAATCAGTTGATTGACGGTTGAGAGGCGGGGCCAAAGCTCAACCCCTGCAAGCACAACTAGGTGAGTACAGAGGAGCCTGTGGCTGAGTGGACAGCACATGAGATTCGTAATCTTAGGATCCGGGTTCGATCCCTGGCAATGGCGGAAAGCAAATGGGCAGACTTTCTTTCACCCTGATGCCTCTGTTACCTAGCAGTAAATAGGTACCTGGGAGTTAGACAGCTATTACGGGCAGCTTCCTGGGTGTGTGTGTACTCACCTAGTTGTACTCACTTAGTTGTGCTTGCGGGGATTGAGGTCTTGCTCTTTGGTCCTGCCTCTTAACTGTCAATGAACTGGTGTACAGATTCCTGAACCTACTGGGTTCTATCATATCTACATTTGAAACTGCGAAACGGTGTGTGTGTGTGTGTGTGTGTACTCACCTAGTTGTGCTTGCGGGAGTTGAGCTTTGTTTCTTTGGTACCGCCTCTCAACCGTGAATTAACTGGTGCACAGATTCCTGAGCCTACTGGGCTCTATTATACCTATATTTGAAACTGTGTATGGAGTCAGCCTCCACCACATCACTTCCTAGTGCGTTCCATTTATTAACTACTCTGACACTGAAAAAAATTCTAACGTGTCTGTGGCTCATCTGGGTACTAAGTTTCCACGTGTATCCCAGTGTTCGTGTTCCAGCCGTGGTGAAGAGTGTGTCTTTGTCCACCCTGTCAATTCCCCTGAGAATTTTTTAGGTTGTTACCATGTCTCCCCTTACTCTTCTGATTTCCAGGGACGTGAGGTTCAACTCATTTAGCCTTTCCTCTTAGCTCATTCCTCTCAGTTCCGGGACGAGCTTGGTGACATACCGCTGAATCTTCTCTAACTTTGTCTTGTGTTTAACTAGGTACGGATTCTAGGCTGGAGCTGCATTCTCCAGGATTGGTCTGACATAAGTCGAATACGGGGTCCTGAGCGATTCCTTACATAAGTTTCTAAAGGCAGTTTTTATGTTGGCGAATCTAGCATATGCCGCAGATGATATTCTTTTGATGTGGGCTTCTGAGGACAGGTTCGGTGTATATCAACCCCCAGATTTTTCTCTCTATTTGACTCTTGCAGGATTTCACCTCCCAGATGATACCTTGTGTTCACCCTCCTGCTCCCTTCGCCTAATTTCATTACTTTACACTTTCCTGAGTTGAACTCTAGCAGCCATTTTCTAGACCATTCCACCAGTTTGTCCAGGTCATCCTGTAGTCTCTGTCTATCTTGTTTTGTCTTGATTCATCTCATAATTTTTGCATCATCAGCAAACATTGAGAGGAATGAGTCTGTACCCTCCGGAAGATGGTTTATATATATTAGAAACAGGATGAGTCCAAGTACTAAGCTCTGTGGGACTCCCTTGGTGACATGTCGCCACTCAGATGTCTCCCCCCTCACCGTTACTCGCTGTTTCCTGTTGCTTTAGTACTCCCTTATCCACTGGAACACTTTCCCTTGTACTCCAGCCTATTGCTCCAACTTTTTTAACAGCCTTTGATGGGGGTACTGTGTCAAAGGTTTTCTGGCAGTCCAGGAAAGTGCAGTCTTCCCACTCTTCTCTTTCCTGCCTAATTTTTGTTGCCTGATCATAGAATTCTATTAAATCTGTGAGGCGCAATTTACCATCTCTGAACCCATGTTGGTGGTGTGTTACAAAGCTATTTCCATCCAGATGCTCTACGAGCCTTTTCCTCTCGATCTTCTTCACCTTGCATGGTATACAAGTCAGGGAAACTGGCCTGTAGTTTAGTGCCTCTTGCCTGTCACCCTTCTTGTATATTGATTGGGACTACGTTAGCTCTCTTCCAACTTTCTGGTAGGTCTCCTGTTTCCAGTGACCTGTTATACACCATAGAGAGTGGCACACTTAGTGCTTCTGCACCTTCCTTTAGTATCCATGATGAGAGTCTATCAGGCCCAACAGCCTTTGTCACATTCAGCTCCAACAGACACCTTTTGACCTCATCACTGGTGGCGTCAAATTCCTCCAAGGGTGCTTGATTTGCCTCCTTCTCATTTAGTGCAGGGGCTTCTCCTTGTTCTATTGTGAAGACCTCCTGGAATCTCTTGTTGAGTTCTTCACATACCTCCTTGTCATTCTCTGTGTATCAGTTCTCCCCTTATCTCAGTTTCATCACTTATTCCTTCATTGCTGTTTTCCTCCTGAAGTGGGTGTGGAGCAGCTTAGGTTGGGTCTTGGCTTTACTCACAATGTCATTCTCATACTGTCTCTCTGTTTCCCTCCTCACTCTGAGGAACTCATTTCTTGCCCTCTGGTATCTCACCGGTGTTCTGTTATTTCTGTAGTTTCTCCATGTTCTTTTACTCAGTTGCTTCGCTACCTTACATTCCTGTGTGTGTGTACACACCTATTTGTACTCAAGTATTACCTATTTGTACTCACCTCACCTACACACACACACACACACACACACACACACACACACACACACACACACACACACACACACACACACACACACAGACGAAGACGAAGCTGGAAAAAGTCCAAAGGTATGCTACTAGACTAGTCCCAGAACTAAGAGGCATGAGTTATGAGGAAAGGCTGCGGGAAATGCAACTTACGACACTGGAAGACAGAAGAGTAAGGGGGGATATGATCACAACCTACAAAATCCTCAGGGGAATTGACCGGGTAAACAAGGATGAACTATTCAACACTGGAGGGGCGCGAACAAGGGGACACAGGTGGAAGCTGAGTACCCAAATGAGCCACAGAGACATTAGAAAGAACTTTTTCAGTGTCAGAGTAGTTAGTAAATGGAATGCACTAGGCAGTGATGTGGTGGAGGCTGACTCCATACACAGTTTCAAATGTAGATATGATAGAGCCCAGTAGGCTCAGGAACCTGTACACCAGTTGATTGACAGTTGAGAGGCGGGACCAAAGAGCCAAATCTCAACCCCCGCAAGCACAATTAGGTGAGTACAATTAGGTGAGTACACACACACACACAGTGTGTGTGTAGTCACCTAATTGTACTCACCTAATTGTGTTTGCGGGGGTTGAGCTTTGGCTCTTTGGTCCCGCCTATCAACCGTCAATCAACAGGTGTACAGGTTCCTGAGCCTATTGGGCTCTATCATATCTACGCGTGAAACTGTGTATGGAGTCAGCCTCCACCACATCACATCCTAATGGATTCCTTTTGTCAACCACTCTGACACTAAAAAAGGATCTTTCTAATATCTCTGTGGCTCATTTGGGCACTCAGTTTCCACCTGTGTCCCCTAGTGCGTGTGCCCCTTGTGTTAAATAGCCTGTCTTTATCTACCCTATCGATTCCCTTGAGAATCTTGAATCTGCTGATCATGTCCCCCCTAAGTCTTCTGTCTTCCAATAAAGTGAGGTTTAATTCCCGTGGTCTCTCCTCGTAGCTCATACCTTTTAGCTCGGGTACTAGTCTGGTGGCAAACCTTTGAACTTTTTCCAGTTTAGTCGTACAGTTGACTAGATAATGACTCCATGTTAGAGCCGCATACTCCAGGATTGGTCTGACATATGTGGTATATAATGTTTTGAAAGATTCCTTTCACAAGTTTCTAAAGGCAGTTCTTATGTTAGCCAACCTGGCATATGCCGCTGATGTTATCCACTTGAATTGAGCTTCAGGGGACAAGTCTGGGGTGATATCAACCCCCAGGTCTTTCTCTCTGACTCTTGAAGTATTTCATCTCCCAAATGATACCTTGTATCTGGTCTCCTGCTCCCTACACCTATCTTCATTACGTTACATTTGCTTGGGTTAAACTCTAACAACAATTTATTCGACCATTCCTGTATTTTGTCCAGGTCTTCTTGAAGCCTCAAGTTGTCCTCCTCTGTCTTTATCCTTCTCATAATTTTGGGCTCGTCAGCAAACATTGAGAGGAATGAGTCTATACCCTCTGGGAGATCATTTACGTATATCAGAAACAGGATAGGTCCGAGTACAATCCCCCTGTGGGAGTTCACTGATGATTTCACGCCAATCTGAAGTCTCACCCCTCACTATAACTCTCTGCTTCGTATTTCTTAGGTACTCCCTTATCCACTGGAGCGCCCTACCAGTTACTCCTGCCTGTTTCTTCAGCTTATGCATCAGCTTTTTATGGGGTACTGTGTCAAAGGCTTTCCGACAGTCCAAAAAAATGCAGTCCGCCAATCCTTCTCTTTGCTGCTTAATCTTTGTCACCTGATCGTAAAATTCTATTAAGCCTGTTAGGCAAGATTTACCTTCCCTGATCCCATGTTGATGGGTTGTCACGAAGTCCCTTAAATATTCCCTCCAGATGTTTTACTAGTTTTTTTCTTATGATCTTCTCCATCACCTTGCATGGTATACAAGCTAAGGACACTGGCCTATTGATCAGTGCCTTTTGTCTGTCACCCTTTTTGTATATTGGGACTGCATTAGCCATCTTCTCTTTTTTTGGTAGGTCTCCTATTTCCAGTGACCTACTATACACTATATAGAGTGGCAAACAAAGTGCTCCTGCACACTCTATCAATACCAATGGTGAGATTCCGTCCGGACCAACAGCTTTTCTCACGTCCGGCTCCATCAGGTGCTTCTTGACCTCATCTCTTGTAATTTCACACACTTCCAAGGTCGCCTGGTTTGCTGACAGCTCTCCCAACGCCGTGACCTCTCCTTGTTCTCTTGTAAAGACCTCCTGGAATCTCTTGTTGAGTTCCTCACACACCTCTGTCATTCTCTGTGTATCTGTCCTCACCCGTCTTAAGTTTCATCACCCTGTTCCTTCACTGTTGTCTTCCTCCTGATGTGACTGTGTAGTAGCTGTGGTTCGATCTTGGCTTTATTAGCTATATCATTTACATAACTTTTCTCAGCTGCTCTTCTCACACTAACATACTCGTTCCTGGTTCTCTGGTATCTCTCTCTTCTTTCTGGTGTTCTGTTATTACGGAAGTTCCTCCAAGCCCTTTTGTTCAGCTCCTTTGCTTTCATACATTCCCTATTTAACCACGGATTCTTCTTTTGATTCTCGTTTTTTCTTGTCGGGCTGGGATAAACATGCTTGCAGCCTCCTGACACTTTTGTGTAACATAGTCCATCATGTCTTGTACAGATTTGGTTTTGAGTTGTGTGTCCCATTGTATATCCCTTAAGAATTTATTCATCTCTTCATAGTTTCCCTTTCGGTATGCCAGCCCTTTGTATCCCAGTTCCTTTTTGGGGGGGAGATAATTTCTAGTTCAACCAGGTACTCAAAGCTCAATACACTATGATCACTCATTCCCAATGGGGCTTCGAACTTAACTTCCCTTATATCCGACTCTTTTAGGGTAAATATCAGATCAAGTATAGCTGGTTCATCCTCTCCTCTCATTCTTGTCGGTCCCTTTACATGTTGACTTAGAAAGTTTCTTGTTGCCACATCCATCATCTTAGCTCTCCATGTGTCTGGTTCTCTATGTGGGTATCTGTTTTCCCAATCTATCTTCCCTTGATTGACGTCTCCCATGATTAGTAGTCTGGATCCATTCCTGCTAGCCACAGAAGCTGCTCTCTCTATTATATTGATGGTGGCCATGTTTTTTCTATCATATTCCTGTCTAGGTCTTCTGTAGTTCGGTGGAGGGTTACGTATGACTACAACTATAATATTATGTCCTCCAGTTGCTATGGTGTCGGATATGTAGTCACTGAAACCTTTACAGTTCTGATTTACCATGTCTTCAAAACTCCAACCTTTTTTTTATCAGAAAAGCTACACCACCTCCTCCTCTGCCTTCTCTCTCTTTCCTCACTACATAGTAGTCCTGTGGAAACACTGCACTTGTTATGGTTTTTGTTAGTTTTGTTTCTGTGAATGCTATTATGTCTGGGTTTTCTTCTGGACGGGTAAATCTCTTTCCTCGCGTTTAAAACAACATTCATATGCTATTCGTACAACTCAGCACTCCAGTGCATTGTATTTGCATTCCAGTTTATGTGATCATTCTGTCGACTTCACAGGGGCAAAATGTATTGTCAAAAGTAAGGGTTTCGTTGAACGAAATGTGAGCGAGTCTGCTCTGATCAAACATTGTAACAACAGCCTTAATGTGAGCCCCGGTATGTACAAGTTGGATCCCTATTTAAGCCTCAATATAGCACGTCAAAACAATATAGCAATCATTTAACCCATATGGCACTTGGGGATATTAATAGGAGCTGCCTTGTATGGGCCATCAGGCCTTCTGCAGTTACCTTCTTTCTTATATTTCCTTTCCTTCACTTATTCGTGTTGGTCAGGTAATCTGCCCTGGCGGATATAAAGGTCTAATTAGCAGCATTTCCTATCTTCATTCTACTTTGCTCTGATGAAGGCGAATTAGCCGAAAACGCGTTAAGCATTCTCTATTTTTCACATGTGGTTATTCTACATACTTAGATCAGTGTTTTTGTCATCATTGTTGAGTATATATATATATATATATATATATATATATATATATATATATATATATATATATATATATATATATATATATATATATATAGGGGGGTACCACCTCTGGTGCAATTATAGGGACCCACAGCCTCAGAGAAGGGAACACAGCATTCAGGGAAAAACTTGCCATTTAACTCTGAATACCAAAGAGTGTTCCCTTCTCCTACCACCCCCCTTTTTTTATTATGGTGTACACTTTATTAAGCAAGGTTATACAGTTACATATCTGATTGTATACAAAAAATGAACATTAAGAGGACACAAGAAAAAGTTCGCTTCCTAGAAGCTGTAGATTTCCTCGATCTCCTCCGACGCCGGGCAGGAACCGAGGATGCAGTGAGCATTCCCCCTCTGGATCGCGACACTGAGGCGCTGAAAGAGAAAACATGTCGCTCTAGGGTCTCTTGTGGTATCAATGAGCTAGGAATCAAGATCCTTAAGAAACCTTCTTGCACTCTCACCCCATGGGCCTAGGGTCTCAGACCCTATTGGAACGAAGTTGTACCAATGATCTAATTGCCTGTACTTGACTGACTTTTGTCTTTCTCTGTGTGTCGCTGCAGCTCCTGCAGTGCCGGCAGAGAGGGTGATGTATGTGGTTGCCAGGTTGGATACGCAAGTATAGTCCCATGCCAACTGTCTGCCACCCTTCCACGGACGCAGTGTGATTCCGTCTGGTCGGCCGGCAAAGCTAACAGAGTCACGGTTCAGTATGTTGCGGGGCTCTCCGCTGGACACTGAGCAGAGGCAAGGCTTCTTTTAATGATGTCATTGACTTCGTTGTGTCTAGTGTGCCAACCACCAGATTTTCCACAGTGCAGGCCATGCAATCCATATTCGTCAGCATCTGCCTCGCCGCAAATACACCTGTGAACAGTGTGGATAGGAGCAGCAAGACGAGAGTGACTGCAATACGGAGCTCCTGCGGATCAAGACGTCTGCCTGTCGCAGACATGGGGTCTGCCAAAAGGAAGTCCCCTGCATGGGGAGCCTGCACAGCTGTGAGGCGTGCACGATCACTGGGGGTTGTTGCTGCCTCCAGCAAAGCTGTGGCTTCTTTGT
>WNGS01167372.1:26540913-26543413 GCA_020271785.1 Procambarus virginalis | reverse complement strand
TCTTCTGTTCTTGAACATATCCCATAGGTCATCAAGCTGGGGATATAGCGTCTCTTCTTTGCTGTTAATTCTCTTGAGTCTGAGTCCAAGTGAGTAGGGTAGCGACTTCTTCAGGGCTAGTGGGTGGCTCGAGTCAAATTTCAGATACGTATGAAGGTTAGTCGGTTTATAGTATGCCTTCGTATGCAGATTCCTGGTTAGCTGGTCTATATATACTGTTGTATCTAGGAAATTAATCGTGGAGTCACTGTGTTCGAGGGTAAACTTAAGGTTCTCATGAACTGTATTTGACCATGAAAAGAAACCTTCTAGGCGCGGGAAACCGTCCTCCATTATTCCGAAGATGTCGTCTATGTAACGGAAATATACCTCCGGTCCGTCCTTCCTGTGGGATCGTTTCCTCTCGAACACTACATGCACAAATATTTCAGCGATTGCCACACTACTGGATGCTCCTATCGCTGTACCCTTGGTTTGCCGGTATGCCCGTCCTTCAAATTGCAAAAGGGTGTCTCTCATCACATGGAGGATGGCCTCCTCAAGAGTTTCTTTCGAGGGGGTCCTCCATACGCCTGCATCTTGAAGTTCCTGTCTGATTTTTGTTCTGTTATCTGTAAAAAAAGATGCTACTACCTTTGCAGCTTCTCTCTGTGGTATGCTCGGGTAGAGCGATACCCCATCCATGGAAAAAAGGCGGGCCCCTCTCGGGACGGGGCCTCTAATTTCTGCAATTTTCTTGAGGAAATCCGTCGTATCTTTGATTCTTTCCGGTAGTAGGCGTAGTAAGGGGTTCAGGAGAGCTGTGCAGATCCAGTCTACCGGCCTTGTTGGGGCCCGGCAGCCGCTTAGAACCGGTCTCCCTTGCCACGTTCCTGTTGTTTCTTCTAGTGCTTTATGGATCTTTGGTAAAAGGTAGAGGTGGGGAATGATGGATTCAAAGGCTAGGAAGAAATCTCTCTCGCCCTGCCTGCATGAGTCCTCCTTTCCCGTCCCCAGTCTTGTTTTCGAACAGCTTGAGGACTATCCTTTTACTCCTCGTTTGGGCGTTTCTAAGCGCATCGTCCTGGTTGTGTATCTGTTTGTAGGCTGCAGTGTCTGCCAGGTGCCTCTTCATCTCGTTCCTGTAGTTGTCCTTTCTCCAGGCGACGACAGCACCTCCCTTGTCCGCCGGCTTTATCACAATATCCGTGCGTCCTTTCAGCGTTGATAGGGCGTCCCTCTCCTCCCTTGTGAGATTGCAGTTGCGTCGTCGTTCCGCACCACGCTTGAGGTCGACCTTCATTTGCTGGATTACCGGTTTAAGGCCTACTAGGTTGTAGTTTGGGCACTGGACTGGTTTGCTGGGGTGGAGGTACCTAAAAGAGAGGGAGAGTTTAGTTCTCTTAATTGCTCCCTGTGACTTACCTTGCTCCGGCCGGAGGTTGCTCCAAACTTGGTTGATACTAGTTTCCAAGTTGTTGCACAGATCCTCTATCGCATCTTCTCTCTTCTTACGCGCCGGAGGGCCTATCACGAACGTAAGTCCCTTTTCCAACAGTTTCCTCTCCTGTTCAGTAAGGGGTACCTCAGAGACAACTGTCTGTTTCAATTGTCCTCTTTTCTGCCTTAATTCCTGTCGTTTCCTGAGTTTCTCCGATCTCCACCGTTCCACCCTCTGTCTCTGTCTCTTCCTTGTTGGTCTCGGTTCGTGCTGTTCCAGCGCTTGGGTCTGTTGTTGTTCTCCTGGTTCCGATTGTTGCCTCTGCCCCTGTTTCTGTTTCTGAAAAAAATTTATTATGGCCCCTATTATTATTATTATTATTACCTCCCTGTCTGTTGTCCCTGCTATTGTTGTTGTTCCAGGAGGGGTAGTCTCTGCTGTTATTGCCTCTGTTGTCTCCTGGGGTGATCCTGTTGTTCTGGCCTGTGTGGTCGCCGGTCCCGTTCCTGTTACACTGGCCTCGGTTGTCTCTGGATCTGTCCCTGTTGTTCCTCGTCTGGTTTCCACCCGGTTTGTCTCGTGATGAATTTCTCCATCCTTCTCGTGACCTGTCTCTGTTATTCCTACCTTGCCTGTTGTTGTGTTGTTCGCCGAGGTGTCCCGTTGGAAGTTCAGTCTCTTCGGGCTCTTCCTCCTGTTCGAATCTGTTCTGGGTGGGAAGGGGGGTTGTTGGGGGCAGGCTTGCCTAGAATAGGGGACAGAGGGACATCATCGTCATCGTTCATCAGGAGTACTGAACGTAAGGGTTTTGGGGCCGCTTGCTTTTGTTGTTGCTGTGGTTGCACTTGTTCTATGGCTCCTAGACCTAGGGCTTTGTCCACTGCTGTAGTCAGGCTCTGCAGCGTACCTTCCTGAGGGTTTGAGAAGAAACTTTCATACCTGTGTGACGTCTGTCCCGAGCACATCATCAGACTTCCATCGTATGGTCTTTCGAGGGTCCCTGGTTTCGGAGTTGTCTTTCGTCTGAAACCTTCCCATAGGGCCGTACCTATTCTTACCTGATCCCAACCTCGTATTAGG
>WNGS01167372.1:26490336-26502176 GCA_020271785.1 Procambarus virginalis | reverse complement strand
AATACATTCATTATTACAGGAAGAACAAGGTTAACGACCATGCCGGTCGTTAACGGTCAGCACGATGTGCCTCGTCAGGTGGCGGGAATTTGTTAGCCAATCAGAAGCACCGGGCGAGGTAATGAGGGCTCATCGGAGCAGGTGGAGAGACAGACATCTACTCTCCTCCATTCAGTCAACATGCTGTCGGCGTTGTCGGATGTGTGACCAACTGACCCATCTGTTAAGTGTGCTCCACCCTCACGAAGGAAGAGGACCGACCCATCTGTTAGGGTGCTCCTCCCTTACGAAGGAAGAGGACCTCGTTGCATGGTCGTAGTATCTCTCTCTCAATATATATATATAACCGTACTTATGTACAATGGCTCCATATATATAGACATGTTATATAGTGTGTATAATGTACACTCTTGTGTTTGCGATATAGATGAATATATCCATGATGAAGCTTTTAGATAAACTTATTTATTGTCCTTTGTCAGACCTCAGCACAAAGTGTGTCGCACCTGACAATAGGTCCGGCTGAGGCTGACACCTGATAAAGTCAATATACCCCGTTATATTACACAGAAATTTAAGGAAACGCTCAGAACAAATCAATTTTAAATGTGTTGGGTTGTCGACAGTTCGATCCCAACACAAGCTGCTGAGTGATGAGCTGCTGAGTGATGAGCTGCTGAGTGATGAGTTCTTGAGTGATGATTTTTGGGGAGTGATGATTTTTGGTGAGTGATGAAATTTTTGTTTATTGTTGTGATTGATGATTATAGATTGAGTTGTTGAGAAGGATGAGTTGTTGTGTGTGATGATTTGTTGAGTAATGCGTTTTAGTGAGTAATGAGCTGGGAGTGATAAGCAGCTGAGTGGAGATTTTCTGAGTGATGAGTTCTTGTGCATGGTGAGTTATAGTGATGAGTTCTTGTGCATGGTGAGTTATAGTGATGAGTTTTGAGAATGATGAGCTCTTGAAAATGATGATTTACATAACAGTAGCTATAAAACATCGTAACTTGTAAATTATGATGTTTTCCTCATGAAAGAGCAATATAACTGAGTGATGAATTATATATAGAATGAATATTTGAGGAGTGTCGTGCATTGTTGAGCATGAATAATTTTAGAGCGCAGTGATCATGAATCAGCTTATACAAACGTCTAGTCGCTGATAAGCTGCACAATACTACGTACTATATATATATATATATATATATATATATATATATATATATATATATATATATATATATATATATATATATATATATATATATATAAAATATGACCGAAAAAGTAAGATTAATAATTCTAACACGAATTTTCTCTATATTTCTTTTCACTGTCGATGGTAATTGAAAAATCAGTTCTCCAAAATTCATTTTTATTTCTAGTCTGACTCGACACTTGAACGCGTTTCGTAATAACTTACTACATTTTCAAAGACTTTAGTTCACACACACACAACTATACCCTGCAAACAGATTTCTTACTATGCTATAATTCAAACGGCTTTTCATTTTATATACCTGCATTTGGGTGAGGTGATATGTTACAAAAGTTTTGGATGAGGTGAAAACAAAACTTTAAACACAGGATAGAACACGAAATATAGGGTAATATTTTGGGTAAAGTTAAAGGGGAAGAATGGAAGTAACTGCAGAGGGCCTATTGGCCCATATTTCTTGATGCTTCTATATTGGTGTGGAGTCTTGAAGTGGGTAGAATATAGTTGTGTATTAATTGGCTGTTGATTGCTGGTGTTGACTTCTTAATGTGTAGTGCCTCGCAGATATCAAGCCGCCTGCTATCGCTGTATCTATCGATGATTTCCGTGTTTTTTGTTAAGACTTCTCTGGTGATGGTCTGGTTGTGGGAAGAGATTATATGTTCCTTAATAGAGCCCTGTTGCTTAGGTATCGTTAATCGCCTGGAAAGAGATGTTGTTGTCTTGTCTATATTCTTAGTTCTTTGAGGCTTACAGTCCCCATGTGGGCATTTGAAGGCATAGACGACATTGGTCTCTTTCAAAGCGTTGTGCTTTGTGTCTGGAGAGTTTCTCATAAGTAGGTTGGCAGTTTTCTTGGTTTTATAGTAAATCGTCAATTGTATCTTCTGATTTTTGTCTGTAGGGATAACGTTTCTATTAACAATATCTTTCAGAGGCAGAAGAGGAGACTGAAGAGACAACTAACACAACACCTATACCCCCTATTAGACTATTTTACAGGAACTTCTTTTCCACAGCTCATAAAACGGAGGAAAGGGTCCTGAAAGATATTGTTAATAGAAACGTTATCCCTACAGACAAAAATCAGAAGATACAATTGACGATTTACTATAAAACCAAGAAAACTGCCAACCTTCTCATGAGAAACTCTCCAGACACAAAGCAGAACGCTTTGAAAAGAGTCCAATGTCGTCTATGCCTTCAAATGCTCACTTGGGGACTTTAAGCCTCAAAGAACTCAGTATATAGGCAAGATAACAACATCTCTTTCCAGGCGATTAACGATGCATAAGCAACAGGGCTCTATTAAGGAACATATAATCTCTTCCCACAACCAGACCATCACCAGAGAAATCTTAACAAAAAACGCGGAAATCATCAATAGATACAGCGATAGCAGGCGGCTTGATATCTGCGAGGCACTACACATTAAGAAGTCAACACCAGCAATCAACAGCCAATTAATACACAACTATATTGTACTCACTTCAAGACTCCGCACCACTATAGAAGCATCAAGAAATATGGGCCAATAGGCCCTCTGAAGTTTCTTTCATTCTTCCCCTTTAACTTTTCGCAAAATATTACTCCATATTTCGTGTTCTATCCTGTGTTGAAAGTTTTGTTTTCACCTCATCCAAAACTGTTGTAACATATCATCTCACCCAAATGCAGGTATATAAAATGAAAAGCCATATACGAAAAACAGTTTAAAAACGAAATGAAAATCCAATGAAAAAAATAAACTTTACTCATGAAATGAATGGTAAGGTAAACAAAGCAGTTCAATTTCAACACAATGTTAGACAAAATAATTAAATCAAAATGAAAATAAATCGAAATCTATGAAAATTCAATTTGTCAATGCAATCTGAAACATTGAAATGGAATCGTAGCATATTTAGTATAGCGTGTGTTGCTCTTACGTGCAACAGATTTGGCTGTTTCTTAAAAAAAAAATTTACCTGTCACAGGTATGGCATCTATGCTTATACTAATGAAATGAACAGTATGGTAAACAACACAGCTCTATTCCAACGCAATGTCACAAAATATACTTAAATCAAAATTAAAATAAATCGAAATCTATGAAAATTCAACTTATCAATGCAATCAGAAATGGAAATTCTGAATCGGAATTGAAATGGAATTGGAACATCTTTTGTATAACGTGTGTTGTTCTTATATGCAACAGATGACACTGTTATTCAAAAGAAGCATGTTTTTACTTGTCATAGATCTGGCATTATTTAGTTGGTATATAAAAACACACGCGTATTTATATAGAACGTTGTGTCAAAATTTCAAAGCAGTCGGTGAAGAACTTTCGGAGATTACAGCGTGTGTTGCTCTTATGTCAAACAGATGGTGCTGTTTTTCAAAAAAGCATGTTTATTTCCTGTCACAGGCGAGGCATGTATAAAGTAGGTATATAAAAACACGCGCCAATTCGAATGCAACGTTGTGTTAAAATTTCGAAGCAATCGGTAAGGAGATTTCGAAGGTTACCCTCACATGAAAAACATATGAAAAACACAGTTTTTCAAAAAAAGCATGGTTTTTCCCATCACAGACGTGACATTTATATATTATGTATATAAAAATCAGTTCGGATGCGAATGGAACGGTGTGTAAAAATTTCAAAGCAATCGATGAGGAACTTTCGGAGATTAGCGATTTTGAACTAACGAACATTTCCATTTGTATTTATATAGATAGCTGACGTCTGAGTGTTCTTGGTTGAGAGAGAACCAGAGGAATTATAGTGAATCAGTCAATCAATGTCTGCACCATGTCTGTCTTTTTCTGTCTGTTCTCTATGTTCATTCTTCCTATTTATGTCTCTTATATCCTATTATTATATCTTATGTCTCTTATAGCTCTCCAAATGTACTCACTAGAAAGAAGACGAGAGAGATATCAAATAATATACACCTGGAAGATAATGGAGGGCCAAGTACCAAATCTGCACAGTAAAATAACGACGTACTGGAGTGAACGATATGGAAGAAAATGCAGAATAGAACGAGTGAAGAGCAGAGGTGCCATAGGCACAATCAGAGAACACTGTATAAACATCAGAGGTCCGCGGTTGTTCAACGTCCTCCCAGCAAGCATAAGAAATATTGCCGGAACAACCGTGGACATCTTCAAGAGGAAACTAGATTTATTCCTCCAAGGAGTGCCGGACCAACCGGGCTGTGGTGGGTATGTGGGCCTGCAGGCCGCTCCAAGCAACAGCCTAGTGGACCAAACTCTCACAAGTCAAGCCTGGCCTCGGGCCGGGCTTGGGGAGTAGAAGAACTCCCAGAACCCCATCAACCAGGTATCAACCAGGTATATCCCATTTCCTTCCCTCAATGTCTACGGGAACTGTGATTATTTAATAACATGACTTTTAGGATCTTGGAAATGAGCTCCTAATGCTGGAAATTCTCCCTGAGCGAAACACAGCAGTGAATGTTATTGGAAGGGTACAGAGGGATCACGGAGTGTCAGAGGTCAGCGGTCAGGTATGGAGTGCCAGGGGGTGAAACGAGGAGTGCCAGCGGTGAGGGGTGAGAGGTAAGGGAAGGAGTGCCAGGAGCGAGAGGGGAACAGGGCAAGGGGTGAGAGGTATGGGGAGGAGATCCAGGGGTGAGGGGAGGGCCCGAGAAGAGGGGGTGGGAGTTATAGGGAGGAGTGCCAGGGGTTAGGGGAGGAAGATCAAGGTGAGAGGCAAGGGGAGGAGTACCAGGGTGATAGGGATAGTGATGGGGTGAGTTCCAGGGTGAAGGGGATAGTGAAAAAGAAGAGTGCCAGACTAATAGGAAGAGTGAAGAGGGTGAGAGACAGGGTGATGGGAATAGTGAAGGGGTGAGTGCTAGGGTGAGGAGGATAGTGTAGGGGGTTAGTGCCAGGGTTATAGGGATAGAAAAATGGGTGAGTGCCAGGATGAAGGGGAGGGTGAAGGGGGTGAGTGCCCGAGTGATGGGAATAGTGAAAGATGGTAAGTGCCAATGTGAGGGGGATAGTGAAAGGGGGTGAGTGTCTGGGGTGATGGAGATAGGGAAGAGGGTGAGTGCCCGGGTGATAAGGATAATGAAGTTGGTGAGTGCCAGGGTGATGGGGATAATGATGGGGGAGTGCCAAGGTGATTAAGATAGTGGAGGGGGTAAGTGCCAGGGTGGAGGGGATAGTGAACAGGGTGAGTGCCAGGGTGATGGGGATAGTGATGGGGGTGAATGCCAGGGTGATGGGGATAGTGAAGGGGGTGAGTGCCAGGGTGATATGGATAGTGAAGAGGGTGAGTGCCAGGCTGGAGGGGATAGTGATCAGGGTGAGTGCCAAGGTGATGTGGATAGTGAAGGGGGTGAGAGCCAGGGTGAGGGGGGGATAGTGAAGGGGAGAGAGCCAGGGTGATGGGGATAGTAAAAGGAAGTGAGTGCCAGTGTAACAAGAGAGCAGTACATAGTAGTACAACATGAACATCATAACAGCATGAACAAGCCACGTGGAACATGAACAATCCACAGGCGTGGCGCCAGTCAGGTGGCGGCAGACAATAGAAAAGTTACACCTCTGTACAAGTTAACCATGGGGACAGGTCAAAGGTCACCGAGTCACGAGGAGGTCAGAGTTGATGCCGTCATAATAATCTACACGGATTAACCCCTCCACATCAAATGAAAATCCTCATGTTCAGCTGGGGAGCAGGAGATCCTGGAAAGAATACAGTAGAGTGGGTGAAGCCCAGTAGGACGGTGTGAGTGGACTCAGGGAGGGAACATCATCTCCAGGAGAACTGTCTTAACACCATACGAATAAGTACGGCTCTCTTGAACTAAAGCACCTCATTCAGTACTCTTTGCCTCTGGGAAAATAGTTAGGGAAGTGTCTATATAAGCATTTCAAATAAAGTCATATATTGTCAAGTGTTATTAAATGTGTATTAATGGTTCCTTGTCTTAGTGATATTGGGCCTATCGTCCCCTTTGCCCTAGTGACCTAGTGTCCTTACTTATCCAGTACTCCTCCCCCCGTCCGTACCTTGTTGATGTGTTAGTATTGGGTGTGTCCCGCCTTTTCTTGTGTACTATATAGTTCCCAAGTGGTGAGGATTATTCGAGTGACAGGCCAGGATCTTTGTACCACTCAATTGTCCCCCTACACCTGTCCTGGTAGGTTTATACCATCTGCAAGGCCTACGAATCTCACTTCGGTCCCCTGTCCGGTAACTCAGGGTGGTGGCAGCGTTACTTGGTACTCATACGAAGACTGTGACTATGAATATTTCTATCTTTCCATCTCACTCTTCCTCACTAGTTTCTCCCTCTCCCTCACTAGGTTCTCACTCTCCCTCGCCCTAACTCGCTCTCGTTCTCCATCCCTTGCTCTCGTTCTCGCTCTGCCTCACTCTTTTTCACTATCGTTTGTTTACTGGTTTACGTCCTCATATGACGGCCCGAGTGTTAACATCTTACATGATCGATAGAGCATCCGTTATTACCATAGAAGGAGCGGAGATTGCACTGTTATTTCAGTGGTAGTAGCGGGTTGCGCGTTCGAGATATACTGTATAAGCCTGGTCCATCTCATGTTGTTCCTGATGCATTAAGTAGGAACATTGCTATTGCCACCATCAATATGAATGTAAACATTGAAACGATTGCGAGCGATAAAATGAGAGAACTTCAGATGAGGGAACAGCGATGGAGGGAAATTATTGAATATCTGGAAGGTGGGAAATATCCTTCGAGAAAACAAAGTACCTCTTTAAATGACTTCGCACTCAAAGGAGGAGTGTTGTACCATGTAAATGCCCAGAATGACATGGCGTTGTTTCAGCTAGTTATCCTTGACGCATTAAAGCCTTCAGCATTAAAACTTGTGCATGCGTCAAAGATTGCAGGTCACCCGTGAGTATACAAAACTTACACAAAGGCGAAGTCATTATTTTATTCCCCAGGGTTATTATCACATGTAATTATGTACGTAAGGTCATGTGGGAACTGTCAACGCTGTCAAAGGCACAAGCGGAATTTCTCCAGGAATTTTCAGAGATAGCCGGACCCTTGGTTCGGGTGGGGGTTGATTTAATTGATTTACATAGCAGCAATTCAGGCAACAGATATGCGCTAGTTCTAGTGGACCACGTGTCAAGGTATACCACTCTAGTAGCCCTTCCCAGGAAAGACCCACAAACAGTGGCAGATGCATTTTTAGCTAGGTTTGTTACTGTGTTCGGTCCGCCTAATGTTCTAGTATCTGACAGGGTACAGGAGTTTATTGGTACGTTATTTCAGGAAGTATGTAAACTCTTAGAAACAACAACAGCACTAACGACAGCATACCATCCCTAAACAAACGGCATGGTGGAACGAACTAATTGAACGGTGAAGGATATGCTTGCCATTTTAGCATAGAATGACCCGGCCACTTGGGATGAACAGTTGCCCTTTGTTCAATTTGTAAAAACACCGCAGTGCATCAGTCAATAAATATTCAACCACTCTTGCTGTTTACTGGACACTCGTGTAATTTTGCGTCAGGTCTGCTTAACAAACATACTATTAGTCGTGGAGAGGATTATCCTTCTGAAATCCTCACCAGGATGAAGAATGCATGGAGGATAGCAGCTGAAGCATCAAAGAAAGCAAGGACACGGTATGCCCATTATTATGATAAGCAGGTACAACCATTAAGAGTGAAGGAGGGAAGCCTAGTGATGCGGTTGAATGAGCCAGCCCCCGCCAATCAGAGTAGGAAGTTAGCAGCTAGATGGCGAGGCCCTTATAGAGTAAAGAATAATTAAGAAACTAAGCCCAGTAAATTTCATAATCAAGGGTATATTTGAAGACCAGGTTGAGAGAACCATCCATATAAATAAATTGAAACTTTGTGTCAAGAGAGGAACTGGAATTACCTTCAGTAATTGCAGACCCCGAGAGAGAGTGGAGGGAATGGTTATTCTTGATGCTCAGTCAGAGGAGAATGATGACCTTCTGTCAACCTTACTTAGTAGCCAAGTTAGGCCTGGTCACCCTTTGGTCACCAGATCTCGCGTGCACGTGAGCGCACAGTAACTTAGTTAAACTGTCAACTGAGTTAATAGGTAGAGGCAAAGAATTGTAATATATGTGTTTAGTCAAGAGTGACGTACCTTTACCTACCCTGGAGGAGTTATCTTTCTTAAAACCTCCAGGGCAGACCCAGGTATCCACCAGACATGAGTTATGAATGTTTCTTTTCCCAGGTCTGCTTACATTGCCACACTGTCGGCCATATCTCCTCTCGACAATTGAAGCCAGAGTAGCATGTCACTGCTATTGTCTGGCGGGAACCAGGTTTAGTTCCCGAGGGACAGGAGGGGTCACGCTACATCACCCCCTCCATCCCTCCCCCCCCTACCCTTGTTAGTGGTACCTGCCATGGGGGGGGGGGGGGTCGGCAACAAGTCAAGGTCACAGCCGACACCTCATCACTTAATGTGGTTATGGAACTGCCAACGCTAGCTGTCATCTGGAGGACTGATTCAACATATCAGAGGAGACATTAATGAGGTTACCTGCCTTGCTGTGAAGAACACCGGTGATCGGAAGTGAACAGCCAAGAATAACGGAGTGGATTGGTCAACAGTTGCGGGATTACACAAGGTCTTGCCTACTCCTGAGGTTTTTGATGCGCCGAGCAACAAGATGTGAAACTTGGTGGCTACGTAAGAACAGCACGTTCCCTCTAGAGTGTGCACGATACGCCAACGCGGATGCATGATTTGCATCTTGGGCCTACAATCATGTGCATGATGGGATAACGAGGAATGTCGTAAAGGCCTAGTACGACGTAGCAGAAGAAACACCTGTAAGTGGATGGAACCCAAGAGCTGGAGCCGGGACCCGAGGGTTCTGCCGCCACGCCCCCCCCCCCCCCGCCTCAACGAACTGGAGCTGTTCACTCATCAAGCAAGACCTCGTCTGGCGTCAACGTCTCAGTACTTCCAGGAAGACATTATGTATGCGGCAGATAGAACATCGCCAGGAGACGTTCAGCGGGAGACATCTTACAAGAGGATGGAACCCAGGTACGCCAGAGTTCCCCCTGTGACCAGACAGCAAGTCAGTCATCGCTGTCAACACCGACGTCATCGCCTCGTCGACGACCCGGAAGGATGGACCAGCAGCGCGGATGTACTGCGGATTGTGGACTAGATCAGTGGAAGACTCTAGTCAGGAGGGAAGTGGATCTCATCTCACCGCAACTGACACCATCTGAAGAACATCGTTGGTGAAGAACACGACGCAGCGTTGCAGAACTACAGCGAGAATACTGCAATGGGCGAGTCAACAACATCGTGACAACGGACTTGTCAGGAATAAAGACTATTTGTTATTTTTTATAAACAATGTTTTTTTTACAGTTCAGAAAACTTGGTGTTCACCGTTAAAGAGAAAATAAGTTATGATTGACAACTTTTCTGTAGACTCTGGTGAATTGGGGAACCAGCGGAAAGATGGTTCCAGTATAAATTTAATTGTTTATCATGAATTGTGTGTTTTTTTTTAATGATGTTTAGGTGTCATCTGAGAGGATTCCTGGGCTGCCATGGCAGGTATGGTCAGCCTGGATTTCGAGTTACCATGGTAACTGTTATTGTTAAGAGTTTTTTTTATAAATATTTCTCGACTGTGAGATGTATATATTTAGATAGGGTAGTTATTTTTTTCGAGGTATGTGCTAGTTCCTTTATGGTCTGGGATAAGAAAAGCCATGTTTGAGTTCCTCGCCCACGGCTTTTCTTAAACCGGGACATTGGAGGATATGTAACAAGAGAGCAGTACATAGTAGTACAACATGAACATCATAACAGCATGAACAAGCCACATGGAGCATGAACAACTCACAGGCGCGGCGCCAGTCAGGTGGCGACAGACAATAGAAAAGTTACTCCACTGTACAAGTTAACCATGGGGACAGGTCTACGGTCACCGAGTCACGAGGAGGTCAGAGTTGATGCCGTCATAATAATCTACAGGGATTAACCCCTCCACATCAAATGCAAACCCTCATGTTTAGCTGGGGAGCAGGAGGTCATAGTAAGAGATCTTACCATGATCTCTACCCCCTCTTACCATGATATCATGGTAAGAGGGGGTAGAGTGGGAGAAGCTCAGTAGGACGGTGTGAGTGGACTCAGGGAGGGAACATCATCTCCAGGAGAACTGCGGAACACCATAGGAGTAAGTACGACTCTCTTGAACTAAAGCACCTCATTCAGTACTCTTTGCCTCTGGGAAAATAGTTAGGGAAGTGTCTATATAAGCATTTCAAATTAATTCATATATTGTCAAGTGTTATTAAATGTGTATTAATGGTTCCTTGTCTTAGTGATATTGGGCGTATCGTCCCCTTTGCCCTAGTGACCTAGTGTCCTTAATTATCCAGTACTCTTCTTCACACTAGTTTGTTTACTGGTTTACGTCCTCGTATGACGGCCCGAGTGTTAACATCTTACATGATCGGTAGAGCATCCGTTATTACCATAGAAGGAGCGGAGATTGCACGGTTATTTCAGTGGTAGTACCGGGTTGCGCGTTCGAGATATTACACCAGGGTGATGGGGATAGTGAGGGGCGAGTGTCAGGGTGAGAATTATCGTGAACGGGGAGAGTGCCAGGGTGATGGGATAGTGAAGGGTGAGTGCCAGGATGAAGATAGTGAAGGGTATAGTGCCATGGTGAGGGGGTTAGTGCCATGGATATAATAGTGAAAGGGTGAAGGGGAGAGTTAAGGGGACTAGAGCAAGGGTCAAGGGGGGATAGTGAAAGAGGGTGAGCGCCAGTGCAAGGGGGATAGTGAAATGGGGTGAGTGTCTGGGGTGATGGGGGATATGGAAGGGGGTGAGAGCCAGGGTGAAGGGGGAGTGAATGACACGGTAAGGGGGGGACTGTGATGAAGGGTGAGTGCCAGTGTGAAGGGATAGTAAGGGGTGAGTACCAGGAGAGGGGGATAGTGAAATAGGTGAGTATCAGGGTGATAGGGATAGTGAAGAGGGTGAATGCCAGGTTGAGGGGGATAGTGAAAGGGGCGAGTGCCAGGGTGGGGGTATAGTGAATGGGGAGAGGGCCAGTGAGTAAGGATAGTGAAGAGGGTGAGTGCCAGAATGATGAAGATAGTGAAGGGTGAGTGCCAGAGGGATGGGGTTAGTGAAGGGGGAGAGTTTCAGGGTGATTTAGATAATGAAGAGGATGAGTGCCAGGTTGAGGAAGTAGTGAACAGGGTGAGTGCCAAGGTGATGGGATTGTGAAGAGGGAGTGCCATGGTGCCATGGTGAGGGAATAACAAAGGGGGAGAGTGCTAGGGTGATTGGGATAGTGAAGGGGTTGAGTGCCAGGTTGAGGGGGATTGTGAACGAGGGTGAGTGCAAGGATGATGTGGCTTGTGAATGGGGTGTCAGGGTGAGGGGATAGTGAAGGAGGGTGAGTCGTAGGGTTATTGGGATAGTGAAGAGGTTAGTGCCAATGTGAATTGGAATAGTGATGTGTGTGAATGCCAGGTAAGAGGATAGTGAAAGGGTGAGGGCGAGGGTGATGAGATTGTGAAGAGGGTAGTGCCAGGGAGAGGGGGAAAAGTATAGGGG
>WNGS01167372.1:26466757-26482445 GCA_020271785.1 Procambarus virginalis | reverse complement strand
CTTCCAGTTAGGTCAGGCTGCTGAATAACTCTCAAAGGGTGAGACTCGTTTCTCCTGCAGGCTGAGATCATAACACTCCCCTCCCCTTATTTTTGAGAGTTATTCTAGTGGCAAGCTCGGGATAATACATCCGCCACCGCACTGTCTCGTTCTCCAACCGATTGGTTCGACCGGTTGATCTGCTCACGTACTCTTCAGAGTCTACAACTACTTCATTGCACCTTGCAACATCTGGCTCACAACTCGCCCGAAACATGATCTTCTCACAAACGATTTGACTTCCCTGACACCTCTTGGCTAGGCTGTCCTCCTTGGACGCCTGCACTCCATCGGTCAACTCTACTTATTGTTTCCACCCTCCGTTTCCTTGTCTTCTTCTCTTCACGTCCAGAGTCAGACATCTACTGTCTGTACCTCCTCTGTCGTCTTCACACTTCCATATACTGCCATTATACTTTCGTCTCCTGCCATCATACTTCACTCCCTCGTCTTCACCGACGATCCTCCCTTTCGTCTCCTCATTTATCCGAGACCTCATCCTGTTTGACTTCCATCGAGTCCTCGGCTTTCTTCTACTCCTCCATGCTTGTATCATCATCCTCTTCTCACACTTCTCGCCTCTATACAACTCCATTTCTTCTCCTTCAACTCTTCTTTGTTCCCTGGAAGTTTCTCCGAGCCCTGTACTACATCCAACAGCACTCGATCGTACATGTTGCTTTACCTCTCCTAGAGTGCTCGTAAGCATCTCTCCACACATACTGTCTCTTCTCCTTCCATTTTCTCGGCTATCATTCTTCTTCACTATCTCTCCTCCGCGTTTTCTGTGAAACATGTCAACTCCTGACATCTCAAACAACTTAACTCTACTATCCAAATGCCTCTGTGCTCGTGGACCACTTGACGCTCTACTCCCGTCCTCAGTATGTCCACATCCTTCCTCACTTCTGCTCAGCACAGTTGCATTCACCTTCCGACCCTTATTTCAGCAGGCTGGGGTCTACTCAGGTTCGCTCTCTTCACATGATTTTTCTTTGGCTGGGCCATCTTCACTTTTGGCCTCACCGAGACTTCATCTTCCTGAGCTGGACCTTCATCAAACAGCCACGCTATATCTACGTCGATATCTTCTACCGGCTGAATAGACACTGTCTCATCTTCTCCAGCGTCTTCCTCGTCGGCCACCTCTGCCTTCATCACTACCGAGACAGGGTACTCAATGGCTTGGCGGTCTCCTGACTCATCTCCTCGGATGTCAGTCAGGTTCACACTCTCAGGTGTCCCACCCGTGCCGTGGCCTTCTGGGCACTCCTCTGGCACAGTCTCCGCTATGACTCTTGGCAACACCTTTGTCCCGCACAAGTCATTCCCCAGGATCATTTGGACTCCTGGAACAGGTATGTCGGGGCACACTCCCAACATCACCTCCGCCGACACATATTCCGACCTTAGCTGGACAGTACAAACGGGCATGTCACTCTCAGACAATAACCCATATACTTTCATCTTTCTCCTGCCAGCTAACCGTCGATCATTCCCAATCAGGCTTCTCGCAATCACGCTCTGATTAGCTCCGGTATCTCTTAAGATACCAACTTCTACCTCAGGTTGGCCTCCTATACTGATCCAACCTTTACTTATGAACGGCCTATACCTCTCGTTCACTAAGTTCACCATCTGTGGTTTGTCTCGGAACACATTAGTATATTTACTTCGGGGGTCACACATGGCCAGGGTCACAATTCTCTTGCCCTGCCGACAATCTCGCATCACGTGACCCAATCCGTTACAGTTGTAACATCGCACCTGGGAAAAGTCTCTTCTATATGTACCAGAGTGGTTCTGACTTTGTCCACTCGCATGAGAGTTCCTCGGGCCAGGTACACTACTTGCACTCTGTGGGGCTTTACTGGACTCTTGATTTCCTGGATAATGATTTGTCTCTCGTTTAGCTCCTTCATCTTCACTTTCAGACGAAGTGCGCGACCTACTCTTCTGAGTTTTAGGGTACTTACGTTTATCTGCCCATTTATCAAAATTCTTCTCACCCCAGACTCTTCTGGGTCTTTCGTAATTTCTTCCTCCCCAGGCTCCACTGGATCTGCCATTGCTGCGTCTCACCTCATTCTTCACTCTGTTCTCCCTCAAGCTCTTATATGCTTCCGTAATCATGTCCGCCCTATCTGCGGCATCTCTCACCTCCTTTATCCCTGCTTCTTGGATCTTGAACTTTGTTTCGGGATGCATCATCTCCAAGAACTTCTCCATGACCATCAATTGCTTCAGGTCAGCGTAAGATCCAACTCCAGCAGCTTCAATCCACTTCTGGAATCGTCTTTCCAGATCCCTTGCTGTCTCAGCAAACGTACATGCTCCACTTTGATCATCTCTCTGAAACGCTTCCTATAAGCTTCTGGGGTTAACTGGAACGAGCGCAATATGCTGCTCTTTACTGTGGCATAATCCTGGCACTCTTCTAGAGACAATTGGGTGTAAGCCTCCCTGGCTGCACCGGTCAATCTTAACTGGACCAGCTGGGCCCATTCCTCCTGTGGCCATTCCTTGATGCTGGCCACCTTCTCAAAGTGCTCGAAAAAGCTCTCTGCCTCTTCTGGAACAAACAAGGGAATGTCCTTCTCCCTAACCCTAACATCTGGTGAGCGTGATACCTGGGTGGTGCTCTCTGGCAACCCATGTTCGATCCTTTGCTCAGCCAAGGTTCTATTCGCTTCTATTTGCATTTGTTTTGTTCTCTCTTTTTCGACCTCTAGTCTTGCTTTCTCCTTTTCTTTCTCCTGTTCCAACTCCAGTTCCCTTACTCTGGTTTTCTCTTTTCTTTTTCCTGTTCCAACTCCAGTTCCCTTACTCTGGTTTTCTCTTTTCTACTTCAGCCTGGTTTTCTCTTTTTCTACTTCCACCTGGTTTTCTCTCTTTTCTTTCTCGGCTTCATTTTTCATCTGGATTCTAACTTCATCTTTTCCAGCTGGAACTGTCTCTCCTCACGCTGCATCTGGAGCTCTAACTGGAATCTCTCCAAGCTCCTATTCCGGCTACTCCTGCTACTGCGGCTACTCTTGCTGCTCCTACTCGATCCCTGGGATCTCACTTCATCCTGCCCATCATCCTCCTTTCCACTTTCAGCTCCTCTCTGGGCTCCTAGCTCTGCCGCTTCGCTTTTGGCTCTTAACTGCCTAAGGATCTCATCCTTCATCCCAGCCACTTTAGATGCTTTCAACCTAAAGCCACACTTTTCTGCTATTTGTTTTAATTGATCCCTCGTGCAACCTTCCAAGTCCTCAGGCTTGCCTGATTCCACAAATGCTTGCACCTTATCCATCTTGTCCTGTGAGTCTTCCAAGAGAGAGAATATACACCTGCGGTCACACAGTTATCTATTTCAGCAAGGGTGTACAAATCCACTCTTGGACAGGGTGTGGGTGTGTCAGTTCACTCTCCCGGACAGGCCCCCAATTTTGTTGCGGTGGTGGATTTGGTGGTGTTACCGCTGACGGACCACCCAACCCACAACTCGACAAATGCTCATATTTCACTAGGAGATCACACTAGGCACTTCTGGCTCTTGGAGAGGGGCTCAACGTCACACGTTTAGGGGATGCGGCTCCAACACGCAGCCTTGTTGTCACGTGCACACACCCACTCGAGCCGCTGTGACTCCCCACTCTCTCCTTATGGAATATGACCTCCTCAATCCCCTTTGTCTTACTAGACTTCTGTCTTACCCTGTCCACAGCAGTGGTTCCTGTTTCTTGCTCTCTCTCTCCTTCTTTCTATTTCCTGGGAAGCCTCACTGGGACAAGTGCAAACACCAGCAAATTTGAATACATTTACTGGACGAAGTACATAACAATACACGCATACATATAATAATAATGATGAATCCTATACTCTGTACTATTATAATCAGGTTGCACTCCAACACCATCAGAACTCTATCCTCAGCTTGCTAAGTGGTATCCTATCTCTTGGTATTACCTTATATCAACCTCCTCAAGTAGATTAAGTCTTACAATATAATGTTACACTACCATCAAGAGAATGTATACATATATATATACCTATAAACACATATAAGGCAAATCAGCATTTGAAAGCAATAACATACATATATATATATCAGTATAAATGATCCGTGCCACACAACGAATCAATCGACCATTCTATCAGTCTTAGAATACATATATATCTGTAGGTACTCCTGCCTACGTCTGTAGCTCTAAACTTCAATATACACTTCTTGGCACATAAATAGCAAACGATCACTCACCTCTCACTGCGTCGTTCACGCTAATGACAAACACTCTCACCTCCATACAAGTGATCAGTTAGAACTATTTCACTACCCTGACAACTTCAGGTTCCTCAGGGCTTAAACACCAGGATCCTCTGCAGCTCCTCCAGGCTGCTACCATGAAGATTCCTTGAACAACTATGGTGCCTCCCTACTCCTACTAGGGTCATCCACAGCTCTCCTGGCTGCTGCACCATAAATTTCCTCGAATAACTGTGGCACTTCACCACCTCTGCAGAAGCACGTGACACTCCTCCTCACTGCTTCTTCATAGCTCGGGGTCCTCTCCTCCCCTGCCTTGGAGTCTCATCAACCACTCCCTCTGTGCTGGCTTCCAAGTCCTCAGCAACTTCTTCCCCAAAGAACAAACCTGCAACCCATTTGCATTCCAATAAATTGTTTCCTTTTTAACACATAAACAAAATAATCATCAACAAATCTTTGTCTCCAATCTCTATCTGTCCTCTACATTTAATGAGAGTGGACTCCCCCGTGGGCGAGTCCATGCGCCACCTCGCTGGGCGAGCCTCACTCACGCTGGGAGGGGCCTCCTCCCTCAGGAGCCGGGCTCCTTCAGTTGCCCGCCAGCGCTCAGAGAAGACGGACGTCGCTCAGCGCTCCTCCCACTTCACTCTCTTATTTTAGGCTTTCTGCCATACCAAAACATTTCTAATTTGAAAATAAACATCGCTACTGTCGCTGGGCACACGACCAACTACAAGCAAACACTATGAACTGGCTTAAATCGGGCTTACCACAGATTATCTGGTCGAGGGCGCTTCTCCCTCTGACACGTCTGACCAGGGCGCTTGTCACAGCCACAAAACTGTCTCTGGGCGGCTTAATACTCTCTCCTCGCCGTCCAGGACTTGAGACCATACGTCCTCAGCTCGACTCAACAGCTGGAACGTCTGCACCTTCTCTTCTCTTGGAGATAATATCGCTAGGGGTCCCTTCTGGCGGGAGCTCGACGAAGCGCGGCCTCTCCCTGCGATGTCTGGCCTCAAGTGAGGTCATCGCCCTCCACAAGCGAGCCTCACGCCTCCCAGTAACTCGTCCACATCTTCCAACAAGTCATTTATCTGTTTTTCTAGTCCATTGCCCATAATCTCAAACTTTTATATAAATGCAACACACTATTTTACATCTGTGTATCGCCTCTATAATTCCTGGACCTTCCAGTTAGGTCAGGCTTGCTGAATAACTCTCAAAGGGTGAGACTCGTTTCTCCTGCAGGCTGAGATCATAACACATAGTAGGCCCAAAAAGTGAGTTCTGGCTACTAGGTACGACATATATATATATAATTATATATATATATGTGTGTGTGTGTGGTGTGTGTGTGTATACTCTCCTAATTGTGCTTGCGGGGGTTCAGCTCTGGCTCTTTTGTCCCGCCTCTCAACCGTCAATCAATAAGTGTACAGGTTCCTGAGCCTATTGGGCTCTATCATATCTACACTTGAAACTGTGTATGGAGTCAGCCTCCACCACATCACTTCCTAATGCATTCCATTGTCAACCACTCTGACACTAAAAAGTTCTTTCTAATATCACTGTGGCTCATTTGGGCACTCAGTTTCCTCCTGTGTCCCCTAGTGCGTGTGCCCCTTGTGTTAAATAGCCTGTCTTTATCAACCCTATCAATTCCCTTGAGAATCTTGAATGTGGTGATCATGTCCCACTTAACTCTTTTGTCTTCCAGCGAAGTGAGGTTTAATTCCTGTAGCTCTCCTCGTAGCTCATACCTCTCAGCTCGGGTACTAGTCTGGTGGCAAACCTTTGAACCTTTTCCAGTTTAGTCTTATCCTTGACTAGACATGGACTCCATGCTGGGGCTGCATACTCCAGGATTGGCCTGACATATGTGGTATTCAAAGTTCTGAATGATTCCTTACACAAGTTTCTGAATGCCGTTCTTATGTTGGCCAGCCTTGCATATGCCACTGATGTTATCCTCTTGATATAGGCTGCAGGGGACAGGTCTGGCGTGACAACAACCCCCAAGTTTTTTTCTCTCTCTGATTCTTGAAGAATATCATCTCCTAGATGATACCTTGGATTTGGCTTCCTGCTCCCTACACCTATCTTCATTACATAACATTTGCTTGGATTAAACTCTAACAACCATTTGTTTGACCATTCCTTCAGCTTGTCTAGGTCTTCTGGAAGCCTCAAGCAGTCCTACTCTGTATTAATCCTTCTCATAATTTTGGCATCGTCAGCAAACATTAAGAGAAATGAATCTATACCCTCCGGGAGATCATTTACATATGCCAGAAACAAGATAGGACCGAAGACGGAGCCCTGTGGGACTCCACTGGTGACTTCACGCCAATCTGAGGTCTCACCCCTCACCGTAACTCTCTGCTTCCTATTGCTTAGGTACTTCCTTATCCATTGGAGCACCTTACTAGCTACACCTGCCTGTCTCTCCAGCTTATGTACCAGCCACTTATGCGGTACTGTGTCGAAGGCTTTCCGACAATCCAAGAAAATGCAATCCGCCCAGCCTTCTCTTTCGTGCTTAATCTTTGTCACCTGGTCGTATAATTCAATTAAGCCAGTCAGGCAAGATTTACCCTCCCTGAACCCATGTTGGCGATTTGTCACGAAGTCCCTTCTCTGCAGATGTGTTACTAGGTTTTTTCTCACGATCTTCTCCATCACCTAGCATGGTATACAAGTCAAGGACACTGGCCTGTAGTTCAGTGCCTCTTGCCTGTCGCCCTTTTTGTATATTGGGACCACATTCGCCGTCTTCCATATTTCTGGTAGGTCTCCCGTCTCCAGTCACCTACTATACACTATGGAGAGTGGTAAGCAAAGTGCCGCTGCACACTCTTTCAGTACCTATGGTGAGATCTCGTCTGGACCCACAACCTTTCTATATTCCAGGTCCAGCAGGTGTCTCTTGACCTCCTCACTCGTAATTTCGAACCCTTCTAAGGCCGCCTGGTTTACTTCCCTTTCTCCTAGCACAGTGACCACACCTTGTTCTATTGTGAAGATCTTCTGGAACCTCTTGTTGAGTTCTTCACACACCTCTTTGTCATTCTCTGTATACCTGTCCTAGCCTGTTCTAAGTTTCATTTCCTGTTTTTTCACTGTTGTTTTTCCTCCTGATGTGACTATGGAGTTGCTTTTTTCGGTCTTGGCTTTGTTTGCTATATCATTTTCATAATTTTTCTCTGCTTCTCTTCTCACCCTAACATACTCATTCCTGGTTCTCTGGTATCTCTCTCTGCTTTCTGGTGTCCTGTTTTTCTGGAGTTCCTCCACGTGCTTTTGTTCAGTCCTTTTGCTGCCATACATGCCCTATTATACCATGGATTCTTCCTTTGCTTCTCGGATTTTTCCCTTTGGGACGGGATGAACCTGTTTACTGCCCCCTGACACTTTTGGGTTACATAGTCCATCATATCTTGTACAAACATATCTCTGAGATCTGTGTCCCAAATTATTTCCCTTAGGAAACGTCTCATCTCCTCATAGTTCTCCTTTCGGTGTGCCAGCCTTTTGTTTCCTAGTTCTTTTTTCGGAGAGATAATTCCTAGCTCTACCAGGAACTCAAAGTTTAATACACTGTGGTCACTCATTCCCAATGGTGCTTCCATCTTAACTTCCCTTGTATCCCACTCATTTAGGGTAAATATTAGATCGTGCATGACTGGTTCATCTTCTCCTCTCACTCTTGTTGGTTCCTTGATGTGCTAGCTTAGAAAGTGTCTTGTTGCCACGTCCAGCAGCTTAGCTCTCCATGTTTCTGGTCCTCCATGCGGATCTCTGTTCTCCCAGTCTATTTTCCCGTGGTTGAAGTCTCTCATGATTAGTAGTCCAGATCCATTCCTGCTGGCAACTGAAGCTGCTCTCACTATTATGTTAATGGTGGCCATGTTATTTCTATCATATTCCTGTCTGGGTCTTCTGTCATTTGGTAGTGGATTATATATGACTATGACTATAATTTTTTGTCCTCCAGTTGTTATGGTACCTGCTATGTATTCACTGAAACCCTCACAGCCCTGAATAACCATCTCCTCAAAGTCCCAGCCCTTTCTTACCAGCAGAGCTACACAACCACCACCTCTTCCTTCTCTCTCTTTCCTCTTAACATAATATTCCTGTGGGAACACTGCATTTGTTATCGTTTTCGTTAGCTTTGTTTCTTTGAGTGTTATTATGTCTGGGTTTTCCTTAAGTAAACCTTTCTCCAAGCTCATTTGCTTTCTTTGTAATTCCAGCTATATTAGTGTACATTGCCCTTAGGCTCACTTTCTTCTGTCCCTTCTCAAATTGCCTCCTTGGTGAGTGTTCTGCTGCTGCAGGAAGCTGTTCCATGGGTGTGAGGATTTGTGAGGTGGATAACAGGGTCTCAGAGGATACTGGGGTGAGATTCGGGGGATCAAGCGAAGGGGGGTGGGGGACAGGGAGGGTTTGGGATGAAGGGGGAGGGAGGACCGGAAGGAAAAGGGGGTAGGGGAACATGGCAGGAGGAGGGGTGGAACTATCCCTATCAAGGCTGACCCAAGACTGTGTGTGTGTGTGTGAGGGTACCACCTTAGGTGCAATTGTAGGGACCCATAGCCTCGGAGAAGGCTATGAGTGGCACTTAAATATTTTCTTCTTCTACCACCCCTATACCATATATATATATATTTATGAACTTTTATTACAGTTTCTCTAAATGTCAACAGGCAACAAAACATGAGCTCTAGCAATGATAATTTATAAGCACAACAAGAGTTAGCAGCTAAACAAAAGAGCAAGGGTGTTGCGACCAGGTTAAGAGCCACGTTTTAGATGAAAGGCAACACTGTGCCAGGGGCATAAAGATCTCGGAGACAAAGGTTTACATAAGCTACGCTGCTACACCGTCGTGTTTATGTATTAAAAATAATGTAAGCTGGAATAGCAGGCAGACAGGCTGGCACAAGGCACCAGGATGTGGAATTATTAGACACGTATGAAACGGAGTAAGGAGCACTAGTGGATGAAGTGGAGGAGTAGAAGTTGTAGGAGGAGGAGGAGGAGAATGTAGTGCCGAACGCGGTGGAAGAGGAATAAGAATGGGAAGGGGTAATGCCCGAAGTGGGAGAGGATGAAGAAGAGGAGGAGGAGGAGAGTGGGGCGAAGATGTAGTACCAGATGAGGAAGAGAAACAAAAGGAGGAGGAGCAAGAGTAGGAGGAGGACGAAGATTAGGAAGGGAAAATGTAAGACGAAGAGGAGGAGGAGGACTAGAAGAACTAGTTTAAGGGAAGAGTATAAGAAAACTGAAGGTCGACTCACCCATCCAGGTGCTGTTGGTGATGATCTGGAGGATGCTGGCGGGATCCATGATGAATAGTTGATGCTCCCAACTATATCTCACTCTTCTCAGCAATCATTAACGATCGTTTCAGGTGCTAAGGTCTAGTTGCATCACTAAGAACCTCCCGAGCTCACTAGGCCTCAGCATGCTGGAGTTTACAAATCTCAATGTACAATGGGTAAATCCGAGAGATTTTTATATAAATTATGTTTTCAAATCCAAGATTGTTTTCGAATACTTGCTAAAATGTCGATCGCAGGAGTGTATGTACGGCTCATCTCCCTGTCGGAGTAATTCAGATTAACACTCCACCACTTACGATTTTTGAAAATGAATATATTGTTTTTTGTTAATCTTATTCAGTATTTTTTCCGTCTAATACACTATTCACAAGTTATCTTCCAGTTGTTTACTGCCTCAATCAATGTGTCGCTCGTAGAAATAATTTACATCATGGTTTTCTGCTGAATAGTGAATGTCATTATGTTCATAAAACTTTAAAGATAAATTATATATCTCTTCTTATATATTAAACACAGTTATATATCAACACTTATATATTACCCGTTATAACAAGTAAAATACAAAATATTTTCACAACACTATCCGTGCAGGTTTTCTAATACATTTTTGTTATTATTTGATTGTGCATAAATATATCATAATAACTTCTACAAGGTGATCTACCCAATATCAGACCAGCACTGGGATATGAAACACCGGTGAGGAGTCCGCACCTTGTGAAGCACAAAATAAACACTGGAGAGTAGAGGGGTTAGCAACAAGAAGAGTGCCAGAGCTAAGAGAATTAAGCTACCAAGATAGTTTAATGGAACACAATACCTCAACTATGGAGGAGAGACACAGATCACAACATACAAGATACCTAGAGTCAGGGACAAAGTAGACAAGAAAAACGCTCTTTGAACTGAAATAAAAAAGTACGAGCGGGTATAGGTGGACGCTGGAAACGCAAATTAGACGGAGATTTACATGAGATTTGCCCAGTGCGATGGCCAACATTTTGAAGGCACTAAAAGAAGAAGTTTCAGAAGTCACCTCCATTTATAACGTTAAGATCAGATTCGACGAAGAATTTAAAGGCAGGGAAGGATGCATTATAATGGAAAAGGTTCACCAATGCTTGTTCACTAAGCCATAAATAGTTTGACCTCACTTCTCTTAATCACTGTTAGGTAAGTAACAGTACAGATAGATACACACACATACACACACACACACACACAGGGCTACTACGTAGTAAGGAAAATTCCTCACAAATAGGGCTACTATGTAGTGAGGAAAGAGAGAGAAGGGAGAGGAGGAGATGGTGTGGCTTTGCTACTAAGAGAAGGTTGGAGTTTCGAAGTGATGGTAATTCAGAACTGTGAAGGATTCAGTGACTACATATCAGGCACCATAGCAACTGGAGGACAGAAAATTATAATAGCAGTCATATATAACCCCCCACAGAATGACAGAAGACCCAGACAGGAATATGATAGAAACAATATGGCCACCATCAATATAATAGAGAGAGCAGCTTCTGTGGCTAGCAGGAACGGATCCAGACTTCTAATCATGAGAGACTTCAACCATGGGAAGATAGATTGGGGGAACAGAGACCCACATGGAGGCCCAGACACATGGAGAGCAAAGCTGCTGGATGTGGCAACAAGAAACTTTCTAAGTCAACACGTCAAGGGACCAAAAAGAATGAGAGGAGGGGATGAACCAGCCTTGCTTGATCTGATATTTACCCTAAATGAGTCGGATATAAGGGAAGTTAAGTTGGAAGCCCCATTGGGAATGAGTGATCATAGTGTATTGAGCTTTGAGTACCTGGTTGAGCTAGGAATTATCACCCCCAAAAAAGAACTGGGAACCAAAGTGCTGGCGTACCGAAAGGGAAACTATGAGGAGATGAATAAATTCCTATGGGATATACATTGGGACACAGAACTCGGAACCAAGTCCGTACAAGACATGATGGACTATGTCACCCAAAAATGTCAGGAGGCTGTAAGCAGGTTTGTCCCAGCCCGACAGGAAAAAACAGAGAAGCAAAGGAAGAATCCGTGGTTTAATAGGGAATGTATGAAAGCAAAGGAGCTGAACAAAAGGGCATGGAGGAACTTCCGTAATAACAGAACACCAGAAAGTAGAGAGATACCAGAGAACCAGAAACGAGTATGTCAGTGTGAGAAGAGCAGCTGAGAAAAGGTATGAAAATGATATAGCTAATAAAGCCAAGACTGAACCAAAGCTACTACACAGTCACATCAGGAGGAAGACAACAGTGAAGGAACAGGTGATGAAACTTAGGGTGGGCGAGGACAGGTACACAGAGAATGACAAAGAGGTGTGTGAAGAACTCAACAAAAGGTTCCAGGAGGTCTTTACAATAGAACAGGGAGATATCACGGCGCTAGGAGAGGTGGCAGCAAACCAGGTGACCTTGGATAGGTTCGAAATTACAAGAGATGAGGTCAAAAGCACCTATTGGAGCTGGATGTGAGAAAAGCTGTTGGGCCGGATGGAATCTCGCCATGGGTATTGAAAGAGTGTGCAGGAGCACTTTGCTTACCACTCTCCATAGTGTATAGTAAGTCACTGGAAACGGGGGACCTACCAGAAATATGGAAGACTGCTAATGTAGTACCAATATACAAAAAGGGTGACAGACAAGAGGCACTGAACTACAGGCCAGTGTCCTTAACTTGTATACCATGCAAGGTGATGGAGAAGATTGTGAGAAAAAACCTAGTAACACATCTGGAGAGAAGAGACTTCGTGACAACCCATCAACATGGGTTCAGGGAGGGTAAATCTTGCCTTACAGGCTTGATAGAATTCTACGATCAGGTGACAAAAATTAAGCAAGAAAGAGAAGGGTGGGCGGACTGCATTTTTTTGGACTGTCGAAAGCCTTTGACACAGTACCCCATAAAAGGTTGATGCATAAGCTGGAGAAACAGGCAGGAGTAACTGGTAGGGCGCTCCAGTGGATAAGGGAGTACCTAAGCAATAGGAAGCAGAGAGTTACAGTGAGGGGTGAGACCTCAGACTGGCGTGAAGTCACCAGTGGAGTCCCACAGGGCTCTGTACTTGGACCTATCCTGTTTCTGATATACGTAAATGATCTCCCAGAGGGTATAGACTCATTCCTCTCAATGTTTGCTGACGACGCCAAAATTATGAGAAGGATTAAGACAGAGGAGGACAGCTTGAGGCTTCAAGAAGACCTGGACAAGCTGCAGGAATGGTCGAACAAATGGCTGTTAGAGTTTAACCCAAGCAAATGTAATGTAATGAAGATAGGGGTAGGAAGCAGGAGACCAGATACAAGGTATCATTTGGGAGATGAAATACTTCAAGAGTCAGAGAGAGAGAAAGACCTGGGGGTTGATATCACGCCAGACCTGTCCCCTGAAGCTCATATCAAGAGGATAACATCAGCAGCATATGCCAGGTTGGCTAACATAAGAACGGCCTTTAGAAACTTGTGTAAGGAATCTTTCAGAACATTATATACCACATATGTCAGACCAATCCTGGAGTATGCGGCTCCAGCATGGAGTCCATATCTAGTCAAGCATAAGACTAAACTGGAAAAGGTTCAAAGGTTTGCCACCAGACTAGTACCCGAGCTGAGAGGTATGAGCTACGAGGAGAGACTACGGGAATTAAACCTCACTTCGTTGGAAGACAGAAGAGTTAGGGGGGACATGATCACCACATTCAAGATTCTCAGGGGAATCGACAGGGTTGATAAAGACAGGCTATTTAACACAAGGGGCACACGCACTAGGGGACACAGGTGGAAACTGAGTGCCCAAATGAGCCACAGAGATATTAGAAAGAACTTTTTTAGTGTCAGAGTGGTTGACAAATGGAATGCATTAGGAAGCGATGTGGTGGAGGCTGACTCCATACACAGTTTCAAGTGTAGATATGATAGAGCCCAATAGGCTCAGGAACCTGTACACCTGTTGATTGACGGTTGAGAGGCGGGACCAAAGAGCCAGAGCTCAACCCCCGCAAGCACAACTAGGTGAGTACAACTAGGTGAGTACAGCTGAGGGCCTGAATGGATAGCGCTTCGGGTTCGTAGTCCTGAGGTTCCGGGTTCGACCCGCGGTGGAAGCGGAAAACATGAGCAGAGTTTCTTTCACCGTGATGCCCCTGTTATCTAGAAGTAAATATGTACCCGAGAGTTAGACAGCTGCTTCCCGTGCGTGTGGTGTGTGTGTGTGTGTGTGCTCACCTAGTTGTGCTTGCAAGGGTTGATCTTTGACTCTTTGGTCCCGCCTCTCAACCGTCAATCACTGATGTACAATGTGTGTGTGTGTGTGTGTGTGTGTGTGTGTGTGTGTGTGTGTGTGTGTGTGTGTGTGTGTGAAAAATCCGTTGATTGATTAACAGTTGAGAGGCGGGCAAAAGACCCGAGCTGAACCCCCGTCAGCACCATTAGGTGAATGCAAATAGGTGAATACACATGACGTGGGGGGAGTCTGCTGTGGTTGAGTAGACAGCACTTTGGACTCGTAATCCTAGGGTCCGGGTTTGATCCCCGGCGATGGCAAAAACAAATGGGCGCCGAGTTATTTTTCTCCCCTGATAGGCAGTAAAAAGGTTCCTAGGAGTTAAACAGCTACTACGAGCTGCTTCCTGGGTGTGTGTTTGTGTGTGAAAAAAATCATTTGATTGACAATTGAGAATTGAGCGGCGGGCTGAAAAAGCAGAGCTCAACCCCTGAAAGCACAACTAGGTGAATACACAGCGTTCATGATTTTCATTTCACGCCTTCGAGTTCGATATATATCCTTATATACCGAATATATAGCGATATAGTTTGCCTTATATCTTATAAGATTCTTATAGCCATTGACCAAGTGGATAGAAACGAAATGATTAGGATGAACACGAGTAAGACGAGAGGACATGGGGGAGAAACTCAAAAATCACATAATCTAAAGAAATTCAAGAAAGCCGCTTTTCAGTGTAAGAAAGGGTATGAAAATTAGATGTAAAACGAGGGGGTTGAAGCCCCCTAAGAAGTCTAATGGATTCAAGAGTAGATATGATGTAAAAGTCAAAGAGGGTTGGGAGCCAATGAATAATGGCCAATTATTATTCTTAACATCCTTATTGGCAAAGTTCACACACAATTTGGCCTAATCAGAGTAATTCAATTAGGTCTTATTACAGTGATGATGTTGCTTATATTGACTGCCACACAGACCAGATGATCATGCACAAGACATAAGGTCCAAATGGTAGATTTGAAAATATATATTTCATGAGGTTAATATGTACATTATCAGATATTGTACATGTTTCAATATACGAATTTGAAAGGCAACCACACAATGCACGGCTGGATTCATAAGAGATGCAGCTGAAAGAAAAAATAACTTTCTTTAATATGGACAAGCAAATATAGATAAATGCTTTGGATGTCTTTCAGTATATCAGGTTAAACGAAATAGTTACATAGTTGATTGTAGAATAGACCAGAAGGTCTAAGATCTTTTACGTTTCTCCTTCAATAATGTAGTGTTCAAGTGAATGCCTTAAAGGTAGTTCATAGAGTTTACAAGGTGAATATTGTGGTAGTGGCTCAGTCTCACTAACTTGCCAGATGTGCCGCTAGCCAAGGCGAGTGACCGCAATGAGTACACCACATTCTTTGGTGATGTAGTTTGGTGTTCCTTGGTGATCACATTGTTTGGTGGCGACCATTTATATACCTTTTATTAAAAAAGTTGTCGTAGCTTTTAATACCGCAACTTTTAGGTCTTTGGTCATGTACTAATTCTTCTAAATCTGAAGTAATCTCTTTAATTGACTTGTTTTCAATAACTGCATTAGATGGATCAACGTCATAATGTACGTCTCCGTTCTTCTTTAGAAGAAGACCAATCAATAGGATGATTATAATCCCTATTGATTGGTCTTCTGTCATGTCATCCCTTTGTTCTGTCATTTTAGGGATTTTAATCAACCTATTGATTGGTTTTCTAAAAAATGTTTCCTGCCTCTACTCTTCAGAGACGTCGTCTT
>WNGS01167372.1:26449117-26464030 GCA_020271785.1 Procambarus virginalis | reverse complement strand
CGCCTCATTAAAACTCATCCTTCTCAGCAACTCACAAACTAAACATCATCACTACAGGTCATAACACAGCCACTCACCAGACCAGGTACACAGACGTGACCTTCCAGCCGCTGACACAGATTTATACGCTACCAAAGCAAAAAAGTGCATTGAATGGCGGGATCAAATGGAATGTCAGGCCACTGTGGCCAACAAGATTTGTTGCCGCTGTGATATCAACCCAATTCACAATATTCAGCTGAATGAGCCGTCCCTACGCTCCACAGTTGGGTAAAGTCGACCCTATTTAGTGAGCCGGCCCTACGCTCCACAGGTGGGTAAAGTCGACCCTATTTAGTGAGCCGGCCCTACGCTTCACACGTGGGTAAAGTCGACCCTATTTAGTGAGCTGGCCCTACGCTCCACACGTGGGTAAAGTTGACCTTATTTAGTGAGCCGGCCCTACGCTCCACACGTGGGTAAAGTTGACCCTATTTAGTGAGCCAGCAATACGCTCCACACGTGGGTAAAGTTGACCAATTTAGGGAGCCGGCCCTACTCTCCACACGTGGGTAAAGTTGACCCTATTTAGGGAGCCGGCCCTACGCTCCACACGTGGAGAAAGTTGACCCTATTTAGTGAGCCGGCCCTATGCTCCACACGTGGATAAAGTTGACCCTATTTAGGGAGCCGGCCCTACGCTCCACACGTGGAGAAAGTTGACCCTATTTAGTGAGCCGGCCCTACGTTCCACACGTGGGTAAAGTTGACCCAATTTAGGGAGCCGGCCCTACGCTCCACACGTAGGTAAAGTCGACCCTATTTAGTGAGCCAGCCCTACGCTCCACACGTAGGTAAAGTCGACCCTATTTAGGGAGCCGGCCCTACGCTCCACACGTAGGTAAAGTCGACCCTATGTAGTGAGCCGGCCCTACACTCCACACGAAGGTAAAGTCGACCCTATTTAGGGAGCCGGCCCTACGCTCCGCACGTAGGTAAAGTCGACCTTATTTAGGGAGCCGGCCCTACGCTCCACACGTGGGTAAAGTCGACCCTATTTAGTAAGCCGGCCTTGTGCTCCACACGTGGGTAAAGTTGACCCTATTTAGTGAGCCGGCCCTACGCTCCACACGTGGGTAAAGTTAAACCTATTTAGGGAGCCGGCCCTACGCTCCACACGTGGGTAAAGTCGACCCTATGTAGTGAGCCGGCCCTACACTCCACACGAAGGTAAAGTCGACCCTATTTAGGGAGCCGGCCTTACGCTCCACACGTGGGTAAAGTCGACCCTATTTAGTGAGCCGGCCCTACACTCCACACGAAGGTAAAGTCGACCCAATTTAGGAAGCCGGCCCTACGCTCCACACGTAGGTAAAGTCGACCCTATTTAGGGAGCCGGCCCTACGCTCCACACGTGGGTAAAGTCGACCCTATTTAGTAAGCCGGCCTTGTGCTCCACACGTGGGTAAAGTTGACCCTATTTAGGGAGCCGGCCCTACGCTCCACACGTGGAGAAAGTCGACCCTATTTAGTGAGCCGGCCTTACGCTCAACACGTGGTTAAAGTCGAGCCTATTTAGTAAGTCAGCCTTACGCTCAACACGTGGTTAAAGTCGACACAATTTTTGTCAGCGCCACGAGAGAGAGTCCTGATTCCCCCCATCCTTCTGCTTTAGAGCACTGAAGGCTGCTCCGAAAAAGAGAGGTCTGATGGACTCAGGTATGCAGAAGGCCAGGCACATGTTAGAGAATCTTGTCAGTTTTAACCAGAGGTGTTTTTTGCAGCATCTCCAAGGGCTGGAGGTAGCGCTACTGTTACCTGCTGGTGTCTTAGCTTTGTTAAGCTACCTGCTAGACCAAGTGCACAATACATGGAATTTTTATGTATTTCAGAAACTTCAACAGTTAACGATTTTGTTCAAATGCGGTTTTCTTGGGCATCATTTATGCTGCCTGAAGCTCTGTCTCATTGGAGAGGTGAGGGAGGGAGGGAAGGGTTGAGAGGGTGGCTTACGTGCCTCAGGTGCGGTAATTACCTGCCCATTTCCTTCTTGATCTGATGTATATGAACGAACAAGAGTAGGGGAGATGGGACAGAAAAATGGAATAATGAGAGGAACTATGTATTTTTGGTGGAGTGAATAAGAGAGTGGGGTGGATTCAGGGAGATGTGGATTGTGGGTGGTGTGCATTGAGGGAGGAGGTTGGATAGAGGGAGAGGGCGGACTGAGAGAGGGGGTGGATAAGGAAGAGAATGGAATGAGTGAAGGTGTTGTGAAAATATAAAGTGATTGATGAAGGAATTAGTTAGGGTTGGGTGGTAGGTGCAATCGGGAAATGGGTGGAGAGTTTAATGCAAAATAAATTTGTTGGAGAATATGATAGGGAGTGTATGGAATACGGACACCTCGAAGTACAACGAACGAGGAGACACAGTGCTGAGGGAATGAAGGAGAAGACTGGAGAACTAGGGAATGATGAGTGGGTGGGTAGAGAAATAAATGAAGCTGGGCAAAGGAAGAGTAGGTAATAGGTGAGATAATAAGGGTAGAGGAGGGAGGGAAGTAGGAAACCCCAACTAAAGAAATGAGGGCTCGAGGAAAATGAGAAATAGACGACATGAATGATGGGTTTTAATGGGAATGAAAGAGTGCCTAATGTTTGAAAGAGAGGAGAGAGAACAAGGCAATGGGAGCATGATAGATGATGGAAACAGTACGCGGGGTTTCGAGAGAATGAGGGACGTGGTAGACTGAAGCATCATAGGTATAGATAAATGGATAATAGAGAGGTAAAGAAGAATAGGAGAACGAAGGAAGTGGAAAATGGAAATATGTCATTGGTGGATGGATGAACACAGCAACAAAGGAAAGGAAGTATAAGAGACAGAGGCGTGAGAGAGGAAAGGACAGACGGAGTGACTGCGGAAAATAAGGCTGAAATATGTTGAATGAAATCTAGATTCGGAGTTGAGGGGAAGTTACGGGTAGGTGAGCAATCTGTCCAAAATACATCGCATTTTGATGTTTAAATTTCCAACGGAAAAAAATATGTACTATAAATCATATCTGCTCACAAATATTCGCCTTTTATATGCGTGGGTCACTCGGTTAGGTTAGGGTGTTTTAGTACACATTTTTCTGCCTGTTGTGATGAGCAAGCCACACACTAGACAGTGAGGAGACGACGACGTTTCGGTCTGTCGTGGACCATTATCAAGTCCATTATGGTGGGAGCGTGGTGGTTGTTGTTTTAGATTCAGTTACTCGAAACCAAATGTGCATGTAGCACGGACTATGGTGAGCCCGTAATGGGAGCAAGGGAGGCGCGGGCATTAAGTAAGGCAAGAGAGAGGTGAGGAGCAGGTAAGGCAGGTAAGAGGAGGTAATTCCTAGATGAAGGTAAGAGCAAGGCGAAAGGCAAGAACAAGAAAACGGTACGAATGGAATGGGTGTAATAATGGGGTGTAAGATGGGAGTAATGATAGGGTGTAAGAATGGGAATGTAAGAATGGTAGCAAGAAAAAGAAAGAAAAAGGTGTGTAGGCTTATGTCAGGTCACATTTGTAAGAAAGTTAAGAGCATCAGAGTAAGTACTGTGAAAGGGAAGAGTCAACAACAACAAAGCCAGGACTCAGGTTCATGTTGTGTAGGTTGTGTGTCAGAGCCGATTATACAAGACGACGTCTCTGAAGAGTAGAGGCAGGAAACATTTTTTAGAAAACCAATCAATAGGTTGATTAGAATTCCTAAAATGACAGAAGAGGGATGACATGACAGAAGACCAATCAATAGGGATTATAATCATCCTATTGATTGGTCTTCTAAAGAAGCACGGAGACGTACATTATGACGTTGATCCATCTAATGCAGTTATTGAAAACAAGCCAATTAAAGAGATTACTTCAGATTTAGAAGAATTAGTACATGACCAAAGACCTGAAAGTTGGAGTATTAAAAGTCACGACAACTTTTTTAATAACAGGTATATAAATGGTCGCCACCAAACAATGTGATCACCAAGGAACACCAAACTACATCACCAAAGAATGTGATGTACTCATTGCGGTCACTCGCCTTGACTAGAGGCACATCTGGCAAGTTAGTGAGACTGAGCCACTACCACATTATTCACCTTGTAAACTCTATGAACTACCTTTAAGGCATTCAATTGAACACTACATTATTGAAGGAGAAACGTAAAAGATCTTAGACCTTCTTGTCTATTCTACAATCAACTATGTAACTATTTCGTTTAACCTGATATATTGAAAGACATCCAAAGCATTTATCTATATTTGCTTGTCCGTATTAAAGAAAGATATTTTTTCTTTTAGCTGCATCTCTTATGAATCAAGCCGGGCATTGTGTGGTTGCCTTTCAAACTCGTTTATTGAAACGTGTACAATATCTGATATAGTACATATTAACCACATGAAATATATGTTTTCAAATCTATAATTTGGACCTTATGTCTTGTGTATGATCATGTGGTCTGTGTGGCAGTCAATATAAGTAGCATCATCACTGTAATAAGACCAAATTGAATTACTCTGATTAGGCAAAATTGTGTGTGAACATTGTCAATAAGGATGTTAATTTGTTAGTTGATGTGTCCATTGACTCCCAACCCTCTTTGACTTTTACGTCATATCTAATCTTGAATTCATTAGACAGTTGGCTTCAACTCCCTCGTTTTACATCTAATTTTCATAACATTTCTTACACTGAAAAGCGGCTTTCTTGAATTTCTTTAGAATATCTGATTTTTGAGTTTCTCCCCCATGTCGTCTCGTCTTACCCTTGTGCATCCTAATCATTTCGTTTCTATCCACTTGGTCAATGGCTATAAGAATCATACAAGATATAAGGCGAACTATATCGCTATATATTCGATATATAAGGATATATATCGAACTCGAAGGCGTGAAATGAAAATCATGAACGCTGTGTATTCACCTAGTTGTGCTTTCAGGGGGTTGAGCTCTGCTTTTTCAGCCAGCCCCTCAATTGTCAATCAACTGATTTTTTTCAAACACAAACACACACCCAGGAAGCAGCTCGTAGTGGCTGTTTAACTCCTAGGTACCTATTTACTGCCTATCAGGGGTAAAAAAAACTCTGCCTATTTGTTTCTGCCATCGCCGGGGATGAAACCCGGACCCTAGGATTACGAGTCCAAAGCGCTGTCTACTCAGCCACAGCAGACTCACAGATGTCATGTGTTTTCACCTAGTTGCATTCATCTAGTGGTGCTTGCGGGGGTTCAGCTCAGCTCTTTTTGCCCGCCTCTCAACTGTTAATCAACTGATTTTTTTTTTCACACACACACAGACTATCAGTTGATTGACGGTTGAGAGGCTGGACCAAAGAGACAAAGCTCAACCCCCGCAAGTACAACTAGGTGAGCGCGCACGCACGCGCGCGCACACACACACACACACACACACACACACACACACACACACACACACACACACACACACATACACATACACATACACACACACACACACACACGCGCGCGCGCAGGAAGCAGCCCGTAACAGCTGTCTAACTCTCGGTTACCTATTTACTGCTAGGTAACAGGTGCATTAGGATGAAAGAAACTCTGCCCATTTGTTTTCGGCCTCCACCGCGGGTCGAACCCGGAACCTCAGCACTACAAATCCGAAGCGCTGTCCATTCAGGCCCCTCTCAGCTGTGTTGTACTCATCTAGTTGTACTCACCTAGTTATGCTCACGGGCGTTGAAATCTGGCTCTTTGGTCCCGCCTCTCAACTATCAATCAACTGGTGAGTGTGTGTGTGTGTGTGTGTGTGTGTACTCACCTATTTGTACTCACCTATTTGTGCTTGCGGGGGTTGAGCTTTGGCTCTTTGGTCCCGCCTCTCAACCGTCAAGTGTGTGTGTGTGTGTGTGTGTGTGTATCTATTTGTACTGTTACTTACGTAACAGTGATTAAGAGAAGTGAGGTCAAACTCTTTATGGCTTGGTGAACAAGCCTTGGTGAACCTTTTCCATTATAATGCATCCTTCCCTGCCGTTAAATTCTTTGTCGAATCTGGTCTTAACGTTACGAATGGAGGTGACTTCTAAAACTTCTTCTTTTAGTGAATTCAAAATGTTGGCCATCGTACTGGGCAAATCTCATGCAAATCTCCGTCTAATTTGCGTTTCCACCGTCCACCTATACCTTCTCGTACTTTTTTATTTCAGTTCAAAGAGCCTGTTCTTGTCTACTTTGTCCCTGAGTCTAGGTATCTTGTATGTTGTGATCTGTGTCTCTTCTTTATAGTTGAGGTATTGTGTTCCATTAAACTATCTTGGTAGCTTAATTCTCTTAGCTCTGGCACTCTTCTTGTTGCTAACCTCTCTTATCTCCAGTGTTTATTTTGTGCTTCACAAGGTGCGGGCTCCTCACCGGTGTTTCATATCCCAGTGCTGGTCTGATATTGGGTAGATCACCTTGAAGAAGTTATTATGATATATTTATGCACAATCAAATAATAACAATAATGTATTAGAAAACCTTCACGGATACAGCTGTGAAAATATTTTGTATTTTACTTGTTATAACGGGTAATAGTGTTGATATATAACTGTGTTTAATATATAAGAAGAGATATATAATTTACCTTTAAAGTTTTATGAACATAATGACATTCACTATTCAGCAGAAAACCATGATGTAAATTATTTCTACGAGCGATACATTGATTGAGACAGTAAACAACTGGAAGATAACTTGTGTATAGTGCATTAGACGGAAAAAATACTGAATAAGATGAACAAAAAACATTATATTCATTTTCAAAAATCGTAAGTGGTGGAGTGTTAGATCTGAATTACTCCGACAGGGAGATGAGCCATACATACACTCCTGCGATCGACATTTTAGCAAGTATTCGAAAACAATCTTGGATTTGAAAACATAATTTATATAAAATTCTCTCAGATTTACCCATTGTACATTGAGATTTGTAAACTCCAGTATGCTGAGGCATAGTGAACTCGGGAGGTTCTTAGTGATACAATTAGACCTTTGCACCTGAAACGATCGTTAATGAATGCTGAGGAGAGTAAGATATAGTTGGGAGCATCAACTATTCATCATGGATCCCGCCAGCATCCTCCAGATCATCACCAACAGCACCTGGATGGGTGAGTCAACCTTCAGTTTTCTTATATTCTTCCCTTAAACTAGTTCTTCTAGTCCTCCTCTTCCTCTTCGTCTTACATTTTCCATTCCTCATCTTCGTCGTCGTCCTACTCTTGTTCCTCCTTTTGTTTCTCTTCCTCATCTGGTACTACATCTTCGCCCCACTCTCCTCCTCCTCCTCTTCATCCTCTCCCACTTCGGGCATTACCCCTTCCCATTCTTATTCCTCTTCCACCGCGTTCGGCACTACATTCTCCTCCTCCTCCTCCTCCTCCTACTACTTCTACTCCTCCACTTCATCCACTAGTGCTCCTTACTCCATTTCATGCGTGTCTAATTATTCCACATCCTGGTGCCTTGTGCCAGCCTGTCTGCCTACTATTCAAGCTTACATTATTTTTATACTAATCTCGACGGTGTAGCAGCGTACCTTATATTAACCTTTGTCTCCGGGATCTTTATGCCCCTGGCACAGTGTTGCCTTTCATCTAAAACGTGGCTCCTAACCTGGTCGCAACACCCTTGCTCTTTTGTTTAGCTGCTAACGCTTGTTGTGCTTATAAATTATCATCGCTAGAGCTCATGTTTTGTTGCTTGTTGACATTTAGAGAAACTGTAATAAAGGTCATGAATATATGTAAAAGGTATAGGGGTGGTAGAAGAAGAAAATATTTAAGTGCCACCCATAGCCTTCTCCGAGGCTATGGGTCCCTACAATTGCACCTAAGGTGGTACCCTCACACACACACACACACACAGACACACAGTCTTGGGTCAGCCTTGATAGGGAGCAGACGTATAAGGGCAACGGTCCGCGTATACCGAGGGATCAATAGGGTCAAGTGATCGGGTGTACTGTGCAGTTGGAATCAGGACAGCATAAATCGAACAGTGGCATTGTAATGCAACACATTGATCATATCTCGTGGTGAATTATCTTAGTAAATTTAGAAAAGATAGCTCGTGAAGATCGATTCCTTGAGGCAGCATCAGTCGCACCAGCCGGGACCCACGTGGAGACCTGAAGACCACACAGGATAACCGACGACCCACCGTGTATTCACCTAGAGTGCTTGCGGGGGGCTGGCTAGTAAGTCTCTCTCTGTAAGTCTTCAACAGTGTGCAAGGTTTATATATATCATATCATAAACACTAATACATTTCATTCAATAATACAATCGTAAGTGGTAGTCAGATAACAAGGACAACACTGTGTGCTCACTGGGAACCCAGATAAGCTGCTAATCCCCCCGCTGTAATCTGAAGACAACACCTCACCCACCCACCAGTGTGGGCTCACTGGGCACCCACCAGCAACCACGCGCACACTCCTGAGGTATTACTTCCCCCCCTTCCTTCTCACTTCCTCTGTAGCATACCAGATATTTCCCCCTNTTTCTAAGAGTTTACATACTTCCTGAAATAACGTACCATAAACTCCTGTACCCTGTCAGATACTAGAACATTAGGCGGACCGAACACAGTAACAAACCTAGCTAAAATGCATCTGCCACTGTTTGTGGGTCTTTCCTGGGAAGGGCTACTAGAGTGGTATACCTTGACACGTGGTCCACTAGAACTAGCGCATATCTGTTGCCTGAATTGCTGCTATGTAAATCAATTAAATCAACCCCCACCCGAACCAAGGGTCCGGCTATCTCTGAAAATTCCTGGAGAAATTCCGCTTGTGCCTTTGACAGCGTTGACAGTTCCCACATGACCTTACGTACATAATTACATGTGATAAACCCTGGGGAATAAAATAATGACTTCGCCTTTGTGTAAGTTTTGTATACTCACGGGTGACCTGCAATCTTTGACGCATGCACAAGTTTTAATGCTGAAGGCTTTAATGCGTCAAGGATAACTTGCTGAAACAACGCCATGTCATTCTGGGCATTTACATGGTACAACACTTCTCCTTTGAGTGCGAAGTCATTTAAAGAGGTACTTTGTTTTCTCGAAGAATATTTCCCACCTTCCAGATATTCAATAATTTCCCTACATCGCTGTTCCCTCATCTGAAGTTCTCTCATTTTATCGCTCGCAATCGTTTCAATGTTTACATTCATATGATGGTGGCAATAGCAATGTTCCTACTTAATGCATCAAGAACAACATGAGATGGACCAGGCTTATACAGTATATCTCGAACGCGCAACCCGCTACTACCACTGAAATAACAGTGCAATCTCCGCTCCTTCTATGGTAATAACGGATGCTCTATCGATCATGTAAGATGTTAACACTCGAGCCGTCATATGAGGACGTAAACCAGTAAACAAACGATAGTGAAAAAGAGTGAGGCAGAGCAAGAACGAGAGCAAGGGATGGAGAACGAGAGCGAGTTAGGGCGAGGGAGAGTGAGAACCTAGTGAGGGAGAGGGAGAAACCAGTGAGGAAGAGTGAGATGGAAAGATAGAAATATTCATAGTCACAGTCTTCGTATGAGTAGCAAGTAACGCTGCCACCACCCTGAGTTACCGGACAGGGGACCGAAGTGAGATTCGTAGGCCTTGCAGATGGTATAAACCTACCAGGACAGGTGTAGGGACAATGGAGTGGTACAAGGATCCTGGCCTGTCACTCGAATAATCCTCACCACTTGGGAACTATATAGTACAAAAAAAAGGCGGGACACACCCAATACTAACACCTCAACAAGGTACGGACGGGGGGAGGAGTACTGGATAATTAAGGACACTAGGTCACTAGGGCAAATAGGACGACAGGCCCAATATCACTAAGACAAGGAACCATTAATACACATTTAATAACACTTGACAATATATGACTTTATTTGAAATGCTTATATAGACACTTCCCTAACTATTTTCCCAGAGGCAAAGAGTACTGAATGAGGTGCTTTAGTTCAAGAGAGTCGTATTTACTCGTATGGTGTTCCGTAGTTCTCCTGGAGATGATGTTCCCTCCCTGAGTCCACTCACACCGTCCTACTGGGCTTCTCCCACTCTACTGTATTCTTTCCAGGATCTCCTGCTCCCCAGCTGAACATGAGGATTTGCATTTGATGTGGAGGGGTTAATCCGTGTAGATTATTATGACGGCATCAACTCTGACCTCCTCGTGACTCGGTGACCTTTGACCTGTCCCCATGGTTAACTTGTACAGAGGTGTAACTTTTCCATTGTCTGCCGCCACCTGACTGGCGCCACGCCTGTGGGTTGTTCATGCTCCACGTGGCTTGTTCATGCTGTTATGATGTTCATGTTGTACTACTATGTACTGCTCTCTTGTTACACTGGCACTCACTTCCATTTACTATCCCCATCACCCTGGCTCTCTCCCCTTCACTATTCCCCCTCACCCTGACTCTCACCCCCTTCACTATCCACATCACCTTGGCACTCACCCTGATCACTATCCCCTCCAGTCTGGCACTCACCCTCTTCACTATCCATATCACCCTGGCACTCACCCCTTCACTATCCCCATCACCCTGGCATTCACCCCCATCACTATCCCCATCACCCTGGCACTCACCCTGTTCACTATCCCCTCCACCCTGGCACTTACCCCCTCCACTATCTTAATCACCTTGGCACTCCCCCATCATTATCCCCATCACCCTGGCACTCACCAACTTCATTATCCTTATCACCCGGGCACTCACCCTCTTCCCTATCCCCATCACCCCAGACACTCACCCCCTTTCACTATCCCCCTCACACTGGCACTTACCATCTTTCACTATTCCCATCACTCGGGCACTCACCCCCTTCACCCTCCCCTTCATCCTGGCACTCACCCATTTTTCTATCCCTATAACCTGGCACTAACCCCCTACACTATCCTCCTCACCCTAGCACTCACCCCTTCACTATTCCCTCACCCTGACATTCACCTCTTCCAATCTCCATCATCCTGGACTCACCCCTTCACTATCCCCATCACCCTGTCTCTCACCCCTTCACTATCCTATTAGCCTGGCACTCTTCTTTTTCACTATCCCCTTCACCCTGGAACTCACCCCATCACTATCCCTATCACCCTGGCACTCCTCCCCTTGCCTCTCACCTTGATCTTCCTCCCCTAACCCCTGGCACTCCTCCCTATAACTCTCACCCCCTCTTCTCGGGCCCTCCCCTCACCCCTGGATCTCCTCCCCATACCTCACCCCTTGCCCTGCTCCCCTCTCGCTCCTGGCACTCCTTCCCTTACCTCTCATCCCTCACCGCTGGCACTCCTCGTTTCACCCCCTGGCACTCCATACCTGACCGCTGACCTCTGACACTCCGTGATCCCTCTGTACCCTTCCAATAACATTCACTGCTGTGTTTCGCTCAGGGAGAATTTCCAGCATTAGGAGCTCATTTCCAAGATCCTAAAAGTCATGTTATTAAATAATCACAGTTCCCGTAGACATTGAGGGAAGGAAATGGGATATACCTGGTTGATACCTGGTTGATGGGGTTGTGGGAGTTCTTCTACTCCCCAAGCCCGGCCCGAGGCCAGGCTTGACTTGTGAGAGTTTGGTCCACTAGGCTGTTGCTTGGAGCGGCCCGCAGGCCCACATACCCACCATAGCCCGGTTGGTCCGGCACTCCTTGGAGGAATAAATCTAGTTTCCTCTTGAAGATGTCCACGGTTGTTCCGGCAATATTTCTTATGCATGCTGGGAGGACGTTGAACAACCGCGGACCTCTGATGTTTATACAGTGTTCTCTGATTGTGCCTATGGCACCTCTGCTCTTCACTCGTTCTAGTCTGCATTTTCTTCCATATCGTTCACTCCAGTACGTCGTTATTTTACTGTGCAGATTTGGTACTTGGCCCTCCAGTATCTTCCATGTGTATATTATTTGATATCTCTCTCGTCTTCTTTCTAGTGAGTACATTTGGAGAGCTATAAGAGACATAAGATATAATAATAGGATATAAGAGACATAAATAGGAAGAATGAACAGAGAGAAAAGACAGAAAAAGACAGACATGGTGCAGACATTGATTGACTGATTCACTATAATTCCTCTGGTTCTCTTTCAACCAAGAACACTCAGACGTCAGCTATCTATATAAATACAAATGGAAATGTTCGTTAGTTCAAAATCGCTAATCTCCGAAAGTTCTTCATCGATTGCTTTGAATTTTTACACACCGTTCTATTCGCATCCGAACGGATTTTTATATACATAATATAAAGATGCCACGTCTGTGACGGGAAAACCATTCTTTTTTTTTTAAACTGTTTTTCATATGTTTTTCATGTGAGGGAAATCTTCGAAATCTCTTAACCGATTGCTTTGAAATTTTAACACAACGTTGCATTCGAATAGGCGCGTTTTTATATACCTACTTTATACATGCCTCGCCTGTGACAGGAAATAAACATGCTTTTTGAAAAACAGCGCCATCTGTTTGACATAAGAGCAACACACGCTGTAATCTCCGAAAGTTCTTCACCGACTGCTTTGAAATTTTGACACAACGTTCTATATAAATACGCATGTGTTTTTATATACCTACTAAATAATGCCAGATCTATGACAAGTAAAAACATGCTTCTTTTGAAAAACAGTGTCATCTGTTGCATATAAGAGCAACACACGTTATACAAAAGATGTTCCAATTCCATTTCAATTCCGATTCAGAATTTCCATTTCTGATTGCATTGATAAGTTGAATTTTCATAGATTTCGATATATTTTAATTTTGATTTAGTATATTTTGTGACATTGCGTTGGAATTGAGCTGTGTTGTTTACCATACTGTTCATTTCATTAGTATAAGCATAGATGCCATACCTGTGACAGGTAATTTTTTTTTTAAGAAACAGCCAAATCTGTTGCACGTAAGAGCAACACACGCTATACTAAATATGCTACGATTCCATTCAATGTTTCAGATTGCATTGACAAATTGAATTTTCATAGATTTCGATTTTTTTCATTTTGATTAATTATTTTGTCTAACATTTTGTTGAAATTGAACTGCTTTGTTTACCTTACCATTCATTTCAAGAGTATAGTTTACTTTTTTCATTGGATTTTCATTTCGTTTTTAAACTGTTTTTTCGTATATTTCAGTGACGGGAAAGTCAGACCATTTGATGTTACCAATTTTTTTGTGGAAATGTCAGATCATGTGGGAATGCATCGGACGACTGAGTGGAGAATGGTGGGGAGGACGAGGGGACGGGGGGTTGGAGGTTAGTTGTGAGGACGAGGGGATAGGGGAGGGGGTAATGGTGGGGAGGACGAAAGGACGGGGGAGTTGGAGATGGTGTGGACGAGGGGGCAGGGGAATGGAAAATGATGCAGAGGAAAAGGGGACCGGGGAGTGGGGGATGGTGGGAACAATGAGGGGACGGGGGAAGGGGGGAATGGTATGGAGGACCAGGGGACGGGGGAGTGGGCGATGGTGGGGAGGACAAATGGACGGAGGAGGGGGGTAATGGTAGGGAGGACGATGGGACGGGAAGTGGGGAAAGGTTGGGAGGATGTGGGGATGGGGGAGTGAGGAAGGTTGGGAGGACAAGGGGACGTGGGAGGGGTGAATGGTGGGAGAACTGGGATTCAGGGAAAGATGCTGTGGTTGTGGCTAAGCAACACACGTGCGTTGCTGAGCCACAACAATGCGTGGCCGGGTACAGCTACTTGGTAATAAAAACGTAAATTTTAAACAATGCTAATAAGATTGTATCAAATCAGACGCTGAGGTGACCCAGTAGCAAGGGATGTATGCACCGCGGGGTATTTAACATGTTCTTGGTTTATTAACACTGAGAAAATACTTTAGTCCTGCACTAATTTTTTACTGCGAAAGTATATGCATTCTGATGATTGATCAGTACGCTACTTTGGTTGCCCTAATAACCCTCTGCTGTTGATAAGCTTCAAACTTAACGCAAAACAAGTTTCAGAATGTTCTGCTCTGTTCACTAAATAAAAAATTTAGTTAAACGCATCAGTGAAACTTCAGTTGTGTGGGAGTGAATGACTGAAACATCTTTCACTGGTTCACTAACAAGGCCACTGACTGCTCAACAAATAGCACTAACAACAATAAAGCTTAATATATACAATAATATAAAATTGAAAACAAATTGTATATGGTGAATAACAATATTTTAATGAAAGTAATCTGTATATAAGATACAGTAAAGTTTAGTCTACTAATTTCCAAAGGCAGATCCAGTCCAAATCTCGGTGACTCACAGTGGTTGTATGATTGTGTGTGGCCTCAGGTGTTACTGCACCTTGTTAAGGGGGCGGTCCAGTTATGTAGAAAAGTTGTTCAATGTCAACCAATATTATTTGACTAGTTGTATATGAAAAGTGCTGAAATTGTCCCAAGTTTCAGTACTGCAGCGTAAATAGAAAAAGATTTTTTTTTTTTTTTTTTCAACGTTTTTTACACATTTTCAAGTCTACACTTCTTCACACACGTTTCAGATATAATTATTCTGTGACGCTTTTCTGACACATTAGCATATAATAAATGATTGTGTGATTTAGGATTTCCAAAACATCTTTAGTTTTCCTAATACAAATGTTCAAAGTTCCACCCAAAAAATTATGCAAAATGGCATGTTTATTGCTATTATAAAATCAATAATGAACTTAGAGAAAAGTGAAATATCCACATGTAGAGACATGCCCTCCACATATACTGTGTAAGTTTCATGTAAATTGAATAAAAAATTATTCAGTTTTGTAAACATTTGTGTCAATTGAAAAAAAAACAGAAATTAATGAAGTCTAAGGTTCTAAAATCTGTGGCTGAGGTTGACATCAACCAAATTTTCTCCAAA
>WNGS01167372.1:26408481-26420743 GCA_020271785.1 Procambarus virginalis | reverse complement strand
CAGGAGGCACTGAACTACAGGCCAGTTCCCCTAACCTGCATACCATGCAAGCTGATGGAGAAGATTGTGCGAAAAAATCTAGTGGAGCATCTGGAGCGAAGGAACTTTGTAACACAGCATCAACATGGGTTCAGGGATGGAAGGTCCTGCCTCACAGGGTTACTTGAATTCTACGACCAGGCACAAAAATAAGGCAAGAAGGAGAAGGGTGGGCAGACTGCATATTTACAAAACAAAAAGAGACAAAAAAAATGATGACTGCGTGGCTGTTGCCTCCTGTGGTCAAGTATAAGGAAAAACATGCAAACAAATCGTATGAACAATGAAATTTTAATTTGAAATCAAATATGAACAAAGATAATATTCCCTTGGTTATGTACAGTGCGAAAAACAATATTTCAAAGTCAAAAAATAATAATATAAAATAAAATGATGGTTACGTTACTTTACAATGAACAAGAAAAAAATTAATTAAGGTGCTGAGAATAATGCGCTGGCTGATAACATCCACTAATAAACAGAGCGTATATCAGGTAGGTGTAACAGCTTTAAGAGCACAGGATATTCTAACTCCAGTGGCTAGTGCACGCTCAGTCATCGGCTATGTAGATGGCGCTGAAGTAGTGGGCAGACGATGATTCACCAATAGGACGCATGCTGGCTGGAAGTGGTGGTTTGGTGATCGACGAAGGAGGAGGGGGGAGGTGGAGAGCGAGTGTCTGATACGCATGCGCCTGGCAGAAACATATTTTACTAAATAAGTGTTACACTTGCTTGTAGTATCTAGATGTTGTAGATGTACTGAAGTAACATGATAGGAAAGAGCAGGCCAAATCTCTCTTGAAGGAGATTATCGTAACAGCTCTCTCCCGAAGCCTGCTCTTACAGGTTAAGTTACTTCAGTGCCGGGTGTAGAGGTAGGAGTAGCTGTCTCTACCTCGTAGACTCTGGAGAGGGCATCGGCAATGATGTTGTCCGTACCCTTGATGAAGCAGATCTCCAGTTTAAAATTCTGCAAGTACAGAGCCCAGCGTAGAAGACGTTGATTGCTGAATTGGGCCTGTTGTTGGAACCGCAGAGGATTGTGGTCTGAGTAGATGGTAATAGACCGATTCCCCTTTATGTAAGGTTCGAAATGTTGCAGATTCAGGACGATGGAGAGGAGTTCCTTTTCTATAGTGCTATAGTTCTTTTGATGGGGCTTCAACTTGTAGCTGTAGTAGCTGACAGGAAGAACCTCTTCGCCTCTTTGTTGCATTAGGACGCCCCCGATGCCAGTGCCACTGGCATCGACATTGATGATGAAGGGCTTCGTAATATCTGGAGAGGCGAGAATGGGATCAGAACATAGCAGAGGAGCATTATTACAGTCCTGTAAATATTTAGGAAGATCATTAAGGATTTCTGAGTTGGAAGGCACTGACTCAGAGTTAGTGCTTTCCGGCGGAGAAACAGGGAAGGTCTGACTGTGTAGGTATGAATCTTTGAAAGTGGAGAGTGATATTAGCACAGTGGGGGGAATACCTTTATACTCTTTTAGCAGATTGACGTGGCACAACTGGGTCCTCCGCCGCCTATCTGGAGTCTCAAGAACGTAGGTGTGGTTGTTTCTGCACTCCTGGATGCGGTAGGGTCCTGAAAACTTATTTTACAATGGAGAACCTGGGACCGGAAAATATGCCAACACGAAGTCTCCTGTTTAAATTTTCCTGATTTTGCTGTGTTGGTCAAAATGAGTCTTCATCCTATCTTGAGCTTACAATAAATTGTCATTAGCAAATTTACGTACTCTCTTTAGAATGTGGTTTAAGTTTTAAAGAAACTGGGGCACATGCTGAGGGTCACTGAAGGTGGCATTACGCAGAGTCTTTAAAAGCTTTAAGAGGAGTACGGCACTTACGTCCGTAGAGCATCTCATAAGGAGATACTCCTAGAGACTCATTTGGGAGACTTCTGAAAATGCACATGATGATGTCAAGTTGTTTATCCCAGTCTTTCATGGTTTCATTGCAAAATTTCTTAAGGAGTGATTTTATCGTTTGATGACGACGTTTAAGAGAACCCTGTGAAGCAGGATGATAGGGGCTGGACAATACCTGAGTGATGTTGAATTCTTCCAGTGTCTTCTTGAAGAGATCACTGGTGAAGTTGGTGCCACAATCACTTTGAATCTCCCGAGGAAATCCATATTGGGTAAAGATCTTCAATAGTTGTTTTACCACCATAGCAGCCGTAATGTTCTTTACAGGAACTGCTATGGGGAATCTGGTGGTTAGACACAGGATGGTTAGTATATATGCGTTGCCAGAACTGGTCTGGGTAAAGGACCAACACAGTCTATGATGAGTCTGTGAAAAGGTTCCGAAGGCACCGGGATTGGAATCAAAGGAGCCTTGGGAATTGAGATGTTAGGTTTTCCTGCCATCTGACATGTATGACATTGTTGCACATAACGTTTTACATCTTTAACCATACCTGGCCAGTAGTAGTCTTGTCTAATTCCATGATAGGTTTTGTTAAAACCATAGTGAGAAAGCGCTCCGTGGGCCAGGTGTAGAATATCGGGCCGTAGGCTGGTGGGAACTACTAGTTGGTCGACATTAGCCCAATCGTCATCCTCTGTCAGCTTACTGGGTCTGTACCTTCGGTAGAGCAACTGATTCTCTAGGAAGAACCTAGGGATACTGTCAAATTGAGTCTCGACCTGGAAGAATAATGGTGTTAATGTAGGGTCCTCCCTCTGTAACTTATGGAACTCCAACATAGTAAGATTTGGTGGTAGATTCAGATGGTCTTGAGGGACAGCTGCTGTAGTAGAGTCAGCTGGTTGCGGGCGTGCAGCTTGTGCACGGGTTGTCACCAAAACCGGAGGAGAGACTTCCTCACTTTCTTGGACCTCTGCTGGAACATACTTCAAGATGGGGTTGTCCACTACAGAGTCACATACCGGGGGTTTGTCCATGATGATCAGGTTGGAAGGTTGCAGATCTTCTGCCAAGTCGTTGCCAAGGAGAAGTTGTACCCCTGACATGGGAAAAGGCTTTTCTCTGATTGCTACTTGGACTTCACCGGTCACGAAAGGACAATCCAGGTGGACTCTGGGGAGTGGATATGGAGTGGTAGCAGTGAGGTCAGTGATAAGGACGGTTTCCCCGGTGTAAGTGATGTTAGGCACAGCCGATTTCAATATTATTGACTGAAGAGCCACTGTGTCGCTCAAGATCTTCAATTTGAAACGTCCCTCCGAATCTGTACTGTTGGCAGAGACAGTTCCAGGGTACAGGTGTTTGCTGGAGAAAGATCATTAACAGGAACACCAACATTCATCACAGGCTTACCGGATTTAGGAGGAGTCGGTTTGGGTTTAGGAGTTTCACTATAGCCTTTGTATTGGGCTTTTCCACATTTATCTATGGTATGTCCATGGAGCTTGCAATACTTACAACACAATTGAGAGCTCGCTTAATCAGTACTCACTTTGTGTTAACTAGACCAAGACTTCTTACTGGAAGGTGGGTCAGGTGTTAGCCGGTGTATAAGACTGTAGGTGTCAGCCGACTTCACACATCTGATGTAGTCGGTTTCTTCTTTGTCTGCTAAATATAAACGGATGGAAGGGGGAGCACGTCTAAAGATTTCCTCAACTAGAATGAGGTTGACGAGTTCTGAAAATGTAGAGACATATGCTGCTTCCAGCCATTTCATGAAATATCTTTTCTTTGTATTGGCAAATTCTAAAAAGGTGGTGGTACTTGCCTTTAGATTATCACGGAATTTTCGTCTGTAGCTTTCGGTGGAGAGAAGGTAGGCGTCTAAAACTGCTTGCTTTAGGGTCTGGTAGTCATTCTCAGACGTTAAGGTACTGAGAGTAACCACAGCTCTACCTGTGAGATGCACTCTGAGAAGAGTAGACCATTGATCTTCAGGCCAGCTAAGTTTTTTAGCTAGGGCCTCAAAAGTAGTAAAAAACACATCTATCTCTGTCTCAACGAATGGTGGCATTAACTTACTTGCCTGGTAGACATTGAAGCTTACTGGAAGACTAGCTGTAGCTTGTTGGCGCTGATTGTGATGTGTAGTTTCCAGGTTGAATTCTTGTTGACGATAAAATAGAGCACTCTCAGCGTGCTGTTCTTCGTGCTCACGTTGTATCTCCAGGTCACGGTTTCTTGTTTCAAGCTGTACCCTCACACGCTCACGTTGTATGGCAACCTCTCGTTCCTGGTCTTCTTTCTTTAGGGCAGCCTCTTCTTTCTTTAGGGCAGCTTCGCTTTCCCTTAGGGCAGCCTCTCGTTCCTGTTCTTCTTTCTTTAGGGGAGCCTCTTCTTTCTTTATCTGGAGAGCTTCTTTTTGTTATTCCCGTTCGATTTTAGCTAGTTCGAGCTTTAACTTTATAGCCGCCAGAGCATGCCGATCTGCAATAGAATAGTTGTCATGAGAATCAGAGTCTATAATTCCTTCCTCTAAGAGGTGATCCAGGATAATATTGTGCAAGTCACTTTTGGTGGCTCCATGGGGAACATCTAGTCGGTACTCATGTGCTAGAGTTTGTAATTCTGTCCTCTTGGCACGAATTAAGTTCCCTACTTCACTTGCTGGATCACTATGAAATGCTAGGAGACGAAACATTTTGAGATAGCAAATAAATGTACAACGAATATATCTGTGATATTATAAGTGTCAGTAACAGGATGATGTGGCTACTGGTAACTATCCTGTGGATATTTTAATCGTTAATGTAAAAACAATTAACGTTAATATTAGATGGTAAATGATTAGTCAATCAAAACCGAAGGAAATCTTGTACCCGGTACTCAATATAAGAGAATAAGGGCAAGAAAATCCTACTAAATAATTGAAACCGATAGTTTCAAGAACAAATGAAACTTTTAATTGTTTCAAAAGTGAAAGGGTAGTACAAGAATGTAGGGATACCTTGCCAGGTCTCTATAGGACAGAAGCAAGGGTTTTCCTACTTAATTATATGATACTTACAGAATTAGCGTTCTTTGTGCTCTGAAAAAAGAAAGCTAATTCCCTACCTGAGTAAATATCATCATCTCTGACCGACGTGTAGGGATGCGAGTGTCAACTGGTGACGAGAACTGTTGTTGAGGTCCCAACTCAACAGCGTAGTCCGTGCTAGAGAAACTATGGCCCTCTGTATCCTCCTTAGGTCAGATTGCAGAAGATAGGGTATGTGTCCTGAAGACAAATGAAAGTACCACGGTACCAAAGGGGATGATCTGTTGTAAAGGAGAAATATCCTAGGGATGAAAAAAGTGGAATACACGAGTAATAACACTGAGGGATGAACGACCAATTAAGAGAGTGACTGAGGTCTCTAGTCACCACGTAATCCAAAGTTATCCAACACTCACAATATGTTACCCTCGGAATGCACAAAATACACAGCACGATATAAAGAGTAAAAGTTATTAAAATATTGAAAAGCAACTGTATCAAAACCAAGTACACTTACCACAAATTGATGTTCTAGTATCAGTACCTGAGTGAGGCTCCCGGACAGGCCTCCATTAAATGGGATGGAAAAAAGGGTGTAGGTGTTCGGCAGTCCTTCCAATGGTTGGTGTCAATGCGAATCACATTTACAAAACAAAAAGAGAGAAAAAAGATGACTGCATGGCTGTTGCCTCATGTGGTCAAGTATAAGGGAAAAATATGCAAAACAAATCATATGACAATGAAATTTAAATTAATTTGAAAACAAATATGAACAAAGATAATATTCCCTTGGTCATGTACAGTGCGAAAAAACAAGATTACAAAGTCAAAAAATAATAATATAAAATAAAATGATGGTTACATTACTTTGCAATGAACAACACAAAAATTAATTAAAGGTGCTGAGAATAATGCACTGGCTGATAACATCCACTAATATACAGAGCGTATGTCAGGTAGGTGTAACAGCTTTAAGAGCACAGGATATTCTAACTCCAATGGCTAGTGCACGCTCAGTCATCGGCTATGTAGATGGCGCTGAAGTAGTGGGCAGACGACGATTCACCAATGGGACGCGTGCTGGCTGGAAGTGGTGGTTTGGTGATTGACGAAGGAGGAGGGGGGAGGTGGAGAGCGAGTGTCTGATTCGTATGCGCCTGGCAGAAACGTATTTTACTAAATAAGTGCTACACTTGCTTGTAGTATCTAGATGTTGTAAACATACTGAAGTAACATGATGATAGGAAAGAGCAGGCCAAATCTCTCTTGAAAGAGATTATCATAACAATATAATAATATACGACCTTGCCTCAGTAAATGTCTAGGGGAAATAATGCAACTGATACTAACAGAGCAATATACTTTTAGATAGGGGTAACAAAGAAACATACAAATAACATACATGGAAAAGTGCAGGTAGCCAGAAATATTCTTACTCCATTAATTAATCTTACAATAGCAATGTATAACTTAAATCACTTCATATCAATACAAATGAATAGGTGGGTAATCACATAATAGTCTAACCAGAAAATCAGCCTTGTAAGCTAAGAAATAAAACAAAGATCCACCAACTTAACTCAAACATGTCTCCACCCACCAGCTGTACCCACGCGACTGGCAAAATCTTGGCTTGCCAGGGCGCCGTTCCAACATATCAACTAAGCTTCTACTTAAACTATTGTGAAAACTCTACTAAAGAAATGTAGTACTAATTATCAAATCATTATTAATCTTAAGAGTATATAGTATTGTTACAGTAGTCAATTGAATTGCACACTAGTTTCTTTATCAGCTATCTCACCCTGTCAGAGTAAATGAGACGAATGTCTGTGAATGCATGTGTGTATATATGTATATGTGTGTGTGTATATATATGTATGGGCATAAAATATATATGGAAGCTGATCAGAATTATATTTCACCTTTGTAAATGTACATTAATGACACTATGTAAAAGACACATTGAACACTTTATGTAAGGCATACGTAAATCTGTGTATCTATGTATTTACGTATATAGGTTAGCTTAGCATTTTAAAAGCACCGACTCACCTTCAGTGGTTGATTGTTCAATAAACCCTTGAAATATATGTTTAACACATCTCTAACCCTGTCCATGGAGGACAGAAGAAAATGTATATATGCTGGTTAGCATTGTAAATGTGTGGCTACGTCTGTGGTAGAAAATAATTAAAAAAAATAAAAAAAAGTCAATTGAATTTAATGGCAAAGAATAATGAGAATTAATCAAGGTTGAAATATAAACACTCGCTTGACAACAAGTTCCCACACTGGCCACATCCAAATATGGTCATCCCCCCACACGGAAAAACACACTCCCTTCAACAGGAATTAACTTGCAAAAGCCTCATACGATTTAATACAACTCAGGCACACAACAGCATGCTACAATATATAACATACAATAGTCTATAATCATACAACTGGATACTACACTGATTATAGAACAAGACAATAAAGTAATATGAGCATCAAGAGTAATGTTAGAATCCTTGTAAGATTCGTAACATCCCTCCCGTCCACTAAGAAAAAAATGAAATTAACTGAAGGTTGAATTAATTTTTGACTGCATGAAATATAACATGAAAATTCAGCATGAAAATACTTCAACAAAAATCAAAGTACAAAGCAACGAAATTTCACACAGAAAAAAAATAAAAAAATTTACATACATCTTATGAATAAAGAACACTACATATGTTTCACTGGAGTATGCAAATTTATCTCTCCAGGGTACTATCTCATTTATATCACTTAGTTTCAGATCATATTTCACACTCTTATCAACAACATTATTAGTATTAGCATGAATATAACTGTCAAATAATGTAACTGTTTCCACACAGTCAGTAAGGCAATTTATCTTTCCATCTGTTTCTACTATTTCTCTGCGATCAGTCCCATATTTCCAATTGATCCATTTTCTATATGGTGACATTTTCTAAGACAGACTCCATTTTCCATTTCTACTTTTTCTGGAGCTGAACTGCTTAATTGAAGCTGACTGGATGTAAAGTAGATTAGGGACTTCTTCTGGGTATGCCCTAACAAATACATCTGCTTCTCATCACACATGATCCTCTGTGGAACACATACTCTCGCCCAATGGATACTAAAATTAGAGAAATTAGCGTTAAACCTCACAATTACATATAAAACTTCTTCACCCATAGAACCTTCAGAAACACAACACAACGACTTAGCAAACCTTTGACCTCGAAACCAATAAACACAACCCAAGATAAGTGCAAAGACTACCTGATCGAACTGACTCAATTGATCCTTAAGAAACACGTAAGCCAATTTCCTCATAACTCTGTCATGACGATCAGCGAAATAAAACAAGCTTATGCCTAGGCACTATATCTCAATCACAACTCCAAAAATAGGTTTACCCCCTCTGATGGTGGACTAGAACACAACACACACACAGTCATAAACCTTCTAGTCTTCCAAGAAACTAACAAAAACATGCTGAAACCTTGACAGCCCTTACGATGGATTTCACTTCCCAAGTGATTTCCTTCTGGTGACAAACAATCAAACAAGAGGTTTAAGGGTTTAATCATCTTGAAGATGCACAGCAGATTACCTGGGAACCACCCGAATACAATCTGTAACCCTTCACTATTATTACAACTAGGTAGGATAACCTTGTCCCCCAACTTGAAACACACACCTGGAGCCTCAACCATTTGCTCCCAAGTATGATTAAATCTTTCAACACCAATTTGACTCTGAAAGTCAACACCACACTTGAGTGGAACATACATGTTGTTCACTACTCGTACATCAAAATAAGTTGAATTTGAAATTAGACACAATGCTCTAGTATGACTTACCACTTCCTCAGAACAATTGGATGTATAACTTACTGGAGTAAACTCTCTTTGTTCAACAACAAGGCTGGACAAAGATGTCCCACAGTCCATTACTTCAAGAGAGAATGGCTCCTGCGGAATATAAGTAGATTGCAAGAACATCCTACACACAACTTTTCCCAACGCAGATGCACAACTTATTGGAGTAAACTCTCTTTGTTCAACAACAAGGCTGGACAAAGATGTCCCACAGTTCTTTTCTACAAAAGAGAATGGCTCCTGCGGAATAACAATATATTGCAAGAACACCCTACAAACACTGACTCAATTTACACAATGACAAATAATCCCCTTGGAATAAGAATCACAAGCCACAAAACTGCAACTTAGATCCAAAAGATATTTTATCACCCTTAAAGGTTTTACGCCATTTACCAAAATTTCCTCCCATGACATCTGGAGCTGCTTTGAGTACTGTCTGTTCACAATCAATAACACTACCAAGCTGGGTCACATCCTCACAGACAACTGAAGAGGGAGGCTCATTAGGTCTCCATCTGCTCGACAGAAGCTGATCCTGTGGCTGATTTCCCACACTCTCCAGACTTGGATCTACAATACAGACTGTCTCCTTGCTTCTCTCTGAAATCTTGGGGTCAGTTTTACTCAACTTACATAAATTAATTGACTCTGAATCTGAAACGAGCGGGCAAGTAACAAGTAGTTTGACCTCCTCCCCTTTACTATCACTGTAGGGAAAACCTGACTCCAATAACTAATAACTTGTTTAAGGCTCTGAGATCTAGTAACTAATAATTAAATAAATGTAAATATATATACTTCGATAGCTATGAAGGACCACCACTTTTTGAGAAAAAGTGGAAAACAAAGAGACAATGGAAAAAACTGATCTTAGGAACTAGTGTCCTATGGATCTTGTTAAAACTGTAATGATTATATAAATGGAGTCAAATTCACTACACAAAATTGGGGGGTTACATGCTAAAAGATTAATACATCCCTAGCATTATTCTGGTGCTGGTTCTTCACCAGAGTAAATTAAATGTGTGAGTAAAAATATAGAATATAATATTGATGGAGGTAAATGCACCTCAATATACTACTGAAATGTTGAGCAACATCAGTAAAACAAAGGGTTAGTATAATTGATCTCGTTAAGAGATCACTACTGTAACTATGAAGTTATTGCTACTGATGAAAATGGACAGCTTAGCTGTGAATCTAGGAAGAAGTGATCGGTTGCTACACTCCACCGACGACGTGTTGCATAGGGTAAATTGTTGCACAGAACGGTGGGGAAGCCTAGCACCTCGGTTGAAGTCGCCTTGGTACTGAAAGGCAATTACATTGTAGAAATCTTCTACACAATAGGTAATTACATTTACATCCTAAATCATGAGGATGACGGTAGTAAATTATCAGCTAATGTCTGAACAATTTGTATCATAGAAATAAACTGATAATCATATAATTAGATGGCAAATTTAATTAAGACACGTACTATATTTTGTTGGTTTGCATTCGGCCTAACGACTGCCTACCTAAATGTTAAAAGTGGCCACATAATAACAAAAAGGGTAAACTTAGCAGCCGAGCCTCGTGTCGTTGATGTGAAGACTTGAGCAACTCTTCGTCCTCCAGCTGCTGCTTGAAAGACGTTGACTTTGGAGATGCTCGTATAATAGTCTATGACACGGCTATGTTGTGCCAGATAACGCGGCACCGCTCAACTGATCGTGGGAGCGAAATAAATAGGTCGAAACAGCTCTGCTACACGCTGTTAATGGCGTCCGTGCTCTCGTTCACGTGTCAAGTGACGCTCTCCCTTCTTCCTCCTGCTCCTTAATGCACATGCGCGGCTTTCGAGCGTAAATGAATATGTATTTATTGCAATTGACTAAGGAAGGAAGAGGTAATAGCAAGTATTAATATCACATTAAATTCTTCTACGATAAAATAGAAGTTCTAGTAACATAAATTGGCTTACTAAAAGTTGTGCAGCCAATCGAGGAAATTAATGTAAATCATTTGCATCAAGTAATTTCCTCTAGAATGTTTAAATGTTAGTTAAATAAGGAAGCTCCAGTAAGTAATAGTATACTACAAATCAAAGTTAACTATTTTTAGTAAAGGAAATGATAAACTGGACTCTTGTTATAAATCCAACTAAATGTGGAGAAAATTCATGTTGCTGCCTGTTGTTCCTCACGTACTAGGAAGAATTTGGCAATGAATAAATCATGATAATGATTAAATCTACAAGTTAGTAATTTTAGTAACTACTTTGGTTGTATAAATACAATGATGTATAGAACTGTTGGTTATTTCCAACATAACTCCGGGGAGAGAAAACTCGGGTCGTAGTTCAGGTATTTGTACTAACGGACACCTGTTTCTCTATCCTGAAGTTATATTCATGGGTTAGTAGGTTAGTACGTACCTAACGAATGTCCCGAATCTGTGGTAGATGACTAAGTCAACATGGGGACGTAAATAAACATTGAAAATTATTGAATAATTCCTTTGTAAGATACAGAAGGAAACTAACAAAAATAATTATGAATAGTTGATTCATTTAAGATTAAGGAGACCTCATCAATACAGTGAGGCTACTGTCCAAGGTCACTATGACTCGTAACTAATTACTGGACATCAACTCATCACTGCATCAGTATGGTCACCTCAAGTTTAAATGATAAATTATCTACTCTTGAATTGAATCAAAATATTGTTTAAGTTTCTGTTTGCAGTTCTGAGCAGCGACTCTTGATGGTCTCGTGCTCGGTTGAGTAGAATCATTGTTCTCTGAAACTTGGGTTACAGGTATATTTGTAGAACACTCGTGTTCTGCTAACTCTAAAGGTACTAATTTCTCTAGTGTTTTCAAGGTAGTAGTACCTCGACACTGAACTTTAACAATTCGTAATACACCATGGCGGTCAGGATGGATATCAACAATTTTACCTATAGGCCAATCTGACCTGGGTCCATCACTGTCTACTAGGACAAGATCACCTGGTTTAAGTTGAACTTTATTGTATGGGCTTGCAGCTCCATAATGATATTCTCTTAAAGCAGTTAAATATTCACGTGTCCAGACCTCATTCCTTCTCTATTACTCTTGAAAGATGTCTATAACTCTCCACTAAGTCACTTGCTTTGACACACGAAGGGTCAGCTGGATCCTCGTCTCCTAGAGATATTAGAGGGCTCAGAAGACCACCATGAATCAAATGAGAGGGGCTTAGGGGTTCTCTTTGAGAGAAATCTTCTGTTAAATAGGTTAGAGGTCTGTTGTTGACTCGTGCTTCAATTTCCACGACAAGGGTCTGTAACTCGGTGAGATTAATTTTTCTGCCTGTGTAAGGTTTTTTAGGCATTTCTAACAGTTCCACCATTCTTTCGTAAAACCGCCATGCCATGTGCTCTTG
>WNGS01167372.1:26356064-26369837 GCA_020271785.1 Procambarus virginalis | reverse complement strand
GCCCGTGCCTCCTTCGCTCCAATTACGGGCTCACCATAGCCCGTGCTACTTGCACATTTGGCTTAGAGCAACTGAATCTAAAACAGCAACAACTTCCTCCTATCACAATGGACTTGAGAATGGTGCAGGACGGACCGAAACGTCGTCGTCTCCTCATTTTCTAGTGTGTGGCTTGCTCATCACAACTGGCAGAAGTTTGTGTACTAAAACACCCTAACCTAACCAAGTGACCCACGCATATGAAACGCGAATATCTGTGAGCAGATATGATATATATAGTACATCACATTTTTGTCCGTTGGGAATTTTGACGTCAAAATGCGAAGTATTTTCGACGGGTTGCTCACCTACCCGTAACTTTCCCTCAACTCCGAATCTAGCTTTCATTAAACATATTTCAGCCTTATTTCTTGTATCCATTCCGTCTGTCCTTTCCTCTCTCACGCCTCTCTCTGTCTCCTATACTTTCTTTCCTTTGTTGCTGTGTTCATCCATCCACCGATGACATATTTCCATTATCCACTTCCTTCGTTCTCTTATTCTTTTTCACCTCTCTATTCTCCATTTATCTATATTTATGATGTTTCAGTCTACCACGTCCCTCATTCTCTCGAATCCCCGCGTACTGTTTCCATCATTTATCATGCTCCCATTCCCATGTTTTCTCTCCTCTCCCTCCTCTCCTTCAATCATTAGGCACTCTTTCATTCCCATTAAAACCCATCATTCCTGTCGTCCCATTTCACTCGAGCCCTCATTTCCTTAGTTGTGGTTTCCTACTTCCCTCCCTCCTCTACCCTTATTATCTCACCTATTACCTATTCTTCATTTACCCACCTTCCTTCATTTCACTACCCACCCACGCATCATACCCTAGTTCTCCATCCTTCTCCTTCATTCCCTCAGCACTGCGTCTCTTCGTTCGTTGTACTTTGGGGTGTCCCTATTCCATACACTCCCTATCATATTCTCAAACTAATTTATTTCGAATTAAACTCTCCACCCATTTCACGATTGCACCTACCACCCAACCTTAACTCATTCCTTTATATTTTCACAACACCTTCACTCATTCCATTCCTCCCTCAATCTACCCCCTCCCTCAGTCCACCCCCTCTCTCAAGCTACCCCTCCCTAAACGCACCCTTCTCTCACTCTAACCCCTCCCTCAATCCACCCCTCTCTCAATCCACCCCCTCCCTCAAGCAACCCCTTTCCTCAATCCACCCCTCCCTTACTCCAACCCCTCCCTCAATCCACTCCTCCCTCAACCCACCCATTCTCTTATTCACTCCCCCCAAAATGCATAGTTCCTCTCATTATTCCACTTTTCTCTCCCATCTCCCCTACCCTTGTTCGTTCAAATACATCACATCAGGAAGGAAATCGGCAGCTAATTACCACACCTGAGGCACGTAAGCCTCCCTCTCAACCCTTCACTCCCTCCCTCACCCCTCCAGTGAGACAAACAGAGCTCCAGACAGCAGAAATGATGCACAAGAAAACAGCATTTGAACAGAATCGTTAAATGTTGAAGTTTCAGAGATACATATAGCTACCATGTATTATGCACTTGGTCTAGCAGGTAGCTTAACAGGCATAAGACACCAGCAGATAACAGTATTGCTACCTCAAGCCCTTGGAGATGCTGCAAAGAACACCTCTGGTTAAAATTGACAAGATTCTCTAACAAATGCCTGGCTGCCTGCATCCCCGAGGCCATCAGACCTCTCTTTTTTCGGAGCAGCCTTCAGTGGTCTAAAACAGAAGGATGGGGGAATCAGGGCCATTGTCATAGGCAATGGGTAATAGTCTCGTAGGTAATGTTGTTGCAGGTCAGCCAGCCAGGTAGCTACCTCCAAGTTGAAACTCAATTAGCTTATGTTTGGGACGCATACAGGAAAACACACGCAGGGGGGAACACACAACACACACAAACGAATGTTTTATAAACTGATTAAAGAAATTCGATTTAAATTACAAAATACGGCGTTTGTGAGAGCTGTGTGATGTACTGACCAGGTCATAACTCCTGGCGTCTGTGACCTTGCAGTGACGATCATGCTCGCTCACTATATTGGGTCGACTGACCTCGTATTGGCCCTCGTGGCGCTGACAAAAATTGTGTCAACTTTAACCACGTGTTGAGCGTAAGGTCGACTCACTAAATAGGGTAGACTTTATCCATGTACTGGGCCTAAGGCCGGCTCTCTAAATAGGATCGACTTTAACCATGTGTTGAGTGTAAAGCCGACTCACTAAATAGGGTCGACTTTACCCACGTGTTGACCGTAAGGCCGGCTCACTAAATAGGGGTCGACTTTACCCACGTATGGAGCATAAGGCCGGCTCACTAAATAGGGTCGACTTTACCCACGTGTGGAGCGTTGGACCGGCTCACTAAATAGGGTCGACTTTACCCACGTGTGGAGCGTTGGACCGGCTCACTAAATAGGGTCGGCTCATTCAGCTGAATATTGGGAAATGGGTTGATATCACAGCGGCAACAAATCTCGTTGGCCACAGTGGACCTGACATTCCATTTGATCCCGCCATTCAATGCACTTTTTTGGTTGTGTGTAGCGTATAAATCTGTGTCAAATGCTGGAGAGGTCACGTCTGTGTACCTGGTCTGGTGAGTGGCTGTGTTATGACCTGAGGTGATGAATGTTTAGTGAGTGATGAGTTGTTGAGAAGGCTGAGTTTTAGTGAGGCGTGAATGTTTAGTGAGTGTTGAGCTGTTGTGCGTTATTGTGATCTCTTGAGTGAAGAGTTTTAGTGAGTGATGAATTGTGGGTGACAAGGTGCTGAGTGATGAGCTGATGAGTGGTGAGCTGCTGAGTGATGAGTTCTTGAGTGATGATTTTTGGTGAGTGGTGATTTTTGGTGAGTGGTGAAATTTTTGTTTATTGTTGTGATTGATGATCATTATACATTATTGCGGTGTTGAGAAGGATGAGTTGTTGTGCGCGATGATTTGTTGAGTGATGCGTTTTAGTGCGTAATGAGCTGGGAGTGATAAGCAGCTGAGTGGAGAGTTTCTGAGTGATGAGTTCTTGTGCATGGTGAGTTGTAATGATGAGTTTCGAGAATGATGAGCTCTTGAAAGTGATGATTTACATAACTGTAGCTATAAAACATCGTGAATTTTAAATTATGTTGTATTCCTCATGAAAGAACAATTATACTTAGTGATGAATTATATATCGCATAAATAACTGAGGAGTGTCGTGCATTGTAGAGCATGAATAATTATAGAGCACAGTGAACATGAATCAGCGGAGCATTCAACCATGAATCAGCTCATTCAAACATCAGGTCGCTGACAAGCTGCACAATACGTACTATATATATATATATATATATATATATATATATATATATATATATATATATATATATATATATATATATATATATATATATATATATATATATATATTACTAAATATGACCGAAAAGTAAGATTAATAATTCTAACACGAATTTTCTCAATATTTCTTATGTTTCTTTTCACTGTCGATGGTAATTGAAAAATCAAATCTCCAAAATTCATTTTTATTTCTAGTCTGACGCGACACTTGAACGCGTTTCATAATAACTTATTACATTTTCAAAGACATTAGTTTACACACACACAACTATAAACTGCAAACACTAAACAGAGTTCTACTATGCTATCATTTAAACAGCTTTCATCTTATATACCCGCTTTTGGGTGGGGTGATATGTTACAATAGTTTTGGATCAGGTGAACAAAACTTTCAACACAAGACAGAACACGGTGCAATGGGTATAAATTGGGAAAATAAAAGGGAAGAATGGAAGTAACTGCAAAGGGCCTATTGGCCCATATTTCTTGATGCTTCTATATTGGTGCGGAGTCTTGAAGTGGGTAGAATATAGTTGTGCATTAATTAGCTGTTGATTGCTGGTGTTGACTTCTTGATGTGTAGTGCCTCGCAGATGTCAAGCCGCCTGCTATCGCTGTATCTATCGATGATTTCTGTGTTGTTTGTTAAGACTTCTCTGGTGATGGTCTGGTTGTGGGAAGAGATTATATGTTCCTTAATGGAGCCCTGTTGCTTATGAATCGTTAATTGCCTGGAAAGAGGTGTTGTTGTCTTGCCTATATACTAAGTTCTTTCAGGCTTACAGTCCCCAAGTGGGCATTTGAAGGCACAGATGACGTTGGTCTCTTTTAAAGCGTGCTGCTTTGTGTCTGGAGAGTTTCTCATGAGTAGGTTGGCCGTTTTTTTGGTTTTATAGTAAATCGTCAATTGTATCTTCTGATTTTTGTCTGTAGGGATAACGTTCCTATTAACAATATCTTTCAGGACCCTTTCCTTCGTTTTTTGAGCTGTGGAAAAGAAGTTCCTGTAAAATAGTCTAATAAAGGGTACAGGTGTTGTGTTAGTTGTCTCTTCAGAGGTTGCATAGCATTTCACCTTCCTTCTTATGATGCCTTCAACGAAACCATTGGAGAAGCCGTTGTTGACTAGGACCTACCTTACCCTACAGAGTTCTTCATCGACTTGCTTCCATCCTGAGCTGTGGCTGAGAGCACGGTCTAGATAAGCGTTAACAACACTCCTCTTGTACCTGTCAGGGCTGGCACTGTTGGCATTGAGGCACGTTCCTATGTTTGTTTCCTTAGTGTAGACTGCAGTGTGGAAACCTCCGCTCCTTTCCATGACTGTTACATTTAGAAAGGGCAGCTTCCCATCCTTCCCATCATATATATATATATATATATATATATATATATATATATATATATATATATATATATATGTAAATATATATTGGGGATGTAAATAGCCGAGGCTATTTACATCCCCCTGCCGGCACTCGGTTGGTAATCTTGGGCATGGTATTTTATCAAATGACCTCATTCTTTGGGGCACACGTGAGGAACACAAATGCGAACAAGCCTGAATGTCCCCAGGACTATTTGCAACTGAAAACTCACACCCCAGCAGTGACTCGAACCCATACTGCCAGGAGCACTCTGCTGGCGTACAGGATTCCTTTACCGCTCGACCAACACGACCGGACAAAAGAGGATGGTAGCCGAGGCTATTTCCATCCCCCCGCTGGTTATTTGATGGAAATAGCCTCGGCTACCATCCTCTTTTGTCCGGTCGTGTTGGTCGAGCAGTTAGGGATCCTTTACGCCATCAGAGTGCTCCTTGCAGTATGGGTTCGAGTCACTTCTGGGGTGTGAGTTTTCAGTTGCATATAGTCCTGGGGACCATTCAGGCTTGTTATATATATATATATATATATATATATATATATATATATATATATATATATATATATATATATAATGAACGCTGCTTAGAGACATTTATACACAGACGTATAAATGAGTTTCGGAAACAAATCTGGGATCTGGTTGATGTACTATATTACAGAAAGCCTTTTTTCACCTCTGGAGGTAAATTGGGCTGTTCATATCTTTATTGTCCTGATCTGTGATCCTGTAGCTTCTCCGTGCTGCTTGAGGATACTCTGCCTCTACACAGGACGCCTACACTCCCCCACACTCCACCAACATAACAACCAAACTCCATCACGACGACCACATTCCAACACACCCTTCAATAGGACGGCCACATTCCAACACACCCTTCAATAGGACGGCCACATTCCAACACACTCTTGAATAGGACGGCCTCATTCCAACACACCCTTCAATAGGACGGCCACATTCCATCACACTCTTCAATAGGACGATCAAACTTCCTTGTACATTCATTGCACAATGGAAAACATACCTAAAACCCTGTCCACAGAGGACAGAACAAATAATATAATGCTGGTTAGCATTGTATTAATGAATGACCATGTCTGTGTTTGAAAATATTTATGGTGTTCAACGCTAAACGTTCACACATTCCTTGTCTGTGTACTACAAAAATCACTGGTCAATTTCCCAGTGTTTCATATACACTTTCGGTCGAGATTTTACTTTATACGCTAAGCACTTTAGTTACTAAAGAAATTCTTCTATAATTCTTGCTCTTGCTTCATTTTTCTTTATATATAACACTGATACATTCAGTTATATAATCATAGGACACAGTTTCACATTCTCGTGCCTTCATAAAAAATCTGCTCACCAACTCCATTCATTAATTTATGTACATTGAATAGCTTGAATATGCATATTTCATCGAAACCTACAGCTTGCCCTCACTTCAGCTTCACTGATATACTTTCCGTCAACATATCAGTTAAGATGATCTGGTCCATATCGCTACTCTAAGTTCTATATAAATATGAGGATGGGCTGATGATTAACATATCTAAAGGAATGCCTCTGTTCAATCGCTTTTCCTTCTCATATGCACAATTTAAATTATAATGTGAACAAGATTCGTCTTCTTCTACATCATGTTCTTTCTATTTTTTACGATTCTTACGATGGATAAGACCTTTCTGCCATCTTTGTAACTCAAAGATGGCAGAATCTTTGTAACCATCTTTGTAACTTTGTAAATGTGAGTGAATGACTGGTAGAGGGGGTGTTTTTAAGACTATGAGAGGGAGTGAGTGCATGACTGGGAGAGAGGGGGATATGTGTATGATTGGAGAGGGGTGAGTGTATGACTGGGAGAGTAAGAGAGTGTATATCTGGGAGAATATGCGAGTGTATGACTGGGAGAGTAAGCGAGTGTATGACTAAGAGTGATATCGTGACCATGGAAGCATGTGTAGCTCCACTTATTCATTCCTCTCATCCTCATTTTCAAATGACTCCCTTTCTTTTCCTCTCCCCACCTGTCTTGTTCCTCCACTGCACCCTCCTTCTCCTTCCCAATCCCCTTTATCTTTCCGTCTTAAACCTCCAAATACCTCCCTCCCTCTCTCCCCTCCATCAACTGACACAAGTCTTAAGAGAACCCGGAACTCATACATTTATCCTGTTCTTCATCTATCAGAATGAGGCATCTGCATGTTCCGTAATAAACGTTTCTTGTTCAGCTGAGAAAAGGATAGAGAGCGAGCAGGTGAGGAGAGAATGCTGATAAAAGTTGGGAGATTGAGTACACGCAACGAGTGGGCTGAGATTAGGATGGTGGCGTGAACATAGTCTGAGAGAGAGACCCGAGCCAAGAGTGTGGGTGTGAACACAATCAGAGTAGCAGCTGACACAAGCATATAGGGACTTTGATCTGTATCTGCTCTTGATCCTCAGCCCTCCGCTGGTTTTATTTAGAAATAAAACAGTAGGCTTGAGGCTTCAGCTCGGACAAGTGGCTTATCAGAGGCGCAGTGACGTTCAGGTAAGCTGCCTTAACAAGGTGCAGTAACACCTGAGGCTCACACACAATCATACAACCACTGTGAGTTACCGAGATTTGGACTGGATCTGCAGTTGGATATTAGTCGACAAAACTTTACTGGATCTTATATTCAGATTACTTTCATTAAAATGTATTGTTATTCACCATATACATATTTGTTTTCAATTTTATATTATTGTATCTATTAATCTTTATTGTTGTTAGTGCTATGTGTTGAGCCGAGTCAGTGGCCTTGTTACCGCGGCAGTGAGTAACAATCATTCACTCCCACACAACTGATGTTTCACTGATGCGTTTAACTATATTTGTTATTTAGTGTACAGAGCAGAACATTCTGAAACTAGTTTTGTGTTAAGCTTGAAGCTAATCAACGGCAGGAGGGTTATTAGGGCCACCAAAGTAGCGTACTGATCAATCATCAGAATGCATATACTTTTCGCAGTAAAAAGTTAGTGCAGGACTAAAGTATTTTCTCAGTGTTAATACACCAAGAACCTGTCTATATCCCACGGTGCATACATCCCTTGCTACTGGGTCACCTCACCGTCTGATTTGATACGATCTCTGATTAGCGTTGTTTAAAATTTACGTTTTTATTATCAACTAGCTGTACCCGGCCACGCGTTGCTGATGCTCAGCAACGAATGTGCGTTACTGAGCCACAGCCACAGCGTCTTTCCCCTGTATCCCAGTTCTCCCCACCATTCACCCCTCCCACGTTCCCTTGTCCTCCCAACCATTCCTCACTCCCCCATCCCCTTGTCCTCCCAACCATTCCCCACTCCCCCGTCCCCTCGTCCTCCCCACCTTTACCCCCCGCTCTCCTTGTCCCTCTGTCCTCCCCACCATCCCCCACTCCACCATCCCCTCGACCTCGTAACCATTCCCCATTCCACCATCCCCTCGTCTTCTCCCACCATCTCCCACTCCCCCGTCCCCTCGTCCTCCCTACCATTTCCCCCTTCCCCCATCCCCTCATACTCCAACCGTCCCCCACTCCCAGGTCCCCTTTTCCTCTGCACCATTTTCCATTCCTCTTCCCCCTCGTCCACACCATCTCCAACTCCCCTGTCCTCTCGTCCTCCCACCATTACCCCCTCCCCTATCCCCTCGTCCTCACAACCATCCCCTACTTCCGTCCCCTCGTCCTCCCCACCATTCTCCACTCCCTCATCCGATGCATTCCCAGATGATCTGATATTCCCATCAGAAAATTGGTAACATCAAATGATCTGATGTTCCCGTCACTGAAGTTTAAGAAAAACAGTTTAAAAACGAAATGAAAAACCAATGAAAAAAAAACTATACTCACAAAATGAACGGTATGGTAAACACAACAGCTCAATTCCAACACAATGTCAGACAAAAAAATTACATCAAAATGAAAATAAATCAAATCAATGAAACTTCCATTTGTCAATGCAATCTGAAACATTGAAATGGAATCGTAACATATTTAGTATAGTGTGTGTTGCTCTTACGTGAAACAGATGGGGCTGTTTCTTAAAAAAAAAGAATTTTACCTGTCACAGGTGTGGCATCTATACTTATACTTATGAAATGAACAGTATGGTAAATAACACAGCTCAATTCCAACGCAATGTTACTAAAAATACTTAAATGAAAATAAAAAACAAAAATCTATGAAAATTCAACTTATCAATGCAATCAGAAACATTGAAATGGAATCGTAACATATTTTGTATAGCATGTGTTGCTCCTATATGCAACAGATGGCGCTGTTTTTCAAAAGAAGCAGGTTTTTATCTGTCACAGGTGTGGGATCTATACAGTAGGTATATAAATATACATGCGTATTCAAATGGAACGTTGTGTCAAAATTTCAATGCAATCGGTGAAGAACTTTTGGAGATTACAGGTTGTGTTGCTCCTACGTAAAACAGATGGCGCTGTTTAAAAAAAAATGTTTGTTTCCTGTCACAAGTGAGGCATGTATAAAGTATACAAAAACACAAGCCTATTCGAATGCAACGTTGTGTTAAAATTTTAAAGCAATCGGTAAAGAGATTTCGAAGATTTCCCTCACATGAAAAACATATGAAAAACAGTTTTTCAATTAAAGCACGTTTTTCCCGTCACAGACGTGACATCTACATATATTATGCATAAAAAAACCTGTTCGGATGCGAATGGAACGGTGTGTTGAAATTTCAAAGCAATCGATGAAGAACTTTCGGAGATTATCGATTTTAACAAACGAACATTTCCATTATTATCTATATAGATAGGTAACGTCTGAGTGTTCTTGGTTGACAGAGAACCAGAGGAATTATAGTGAATCAGTCCATCAGTCAATCAATACCTGCAACATTTCTGTCATTATCACACTGTCTCCTCTCTGGTTTTTTGCCTATTCTTCCTTTTTCTGTCTTTTCTCTCTGTTCATTCTTCCTATTTATGCCTCTTATTTCCCATTTCCTTCCCTCAATGCCTAGGGAAAACTGTGATAATCTAATAACATGACTTTTAAGATCTTGGAAATGAGCTCCGAATGCTGGAAATTTCCCCTGAGCGAACCCCAGCAGTGAATGTTATTGAAAGAGTACAGAGGGATCACGGAGTGTCAGAGGTCAGCGGTCAGGGATGGAGTGCCAGGGATTAGACGAGGAGGGGCAGGGTGAGGGGAGGATTGCCAGAGGTGAGACGAAGAGTTCCAGTAATGAGGGGTGAGAGGTAAGAAAAGGATTACCAAGGAGTGAGGGGAGCAGGGCAAGGGGGTAAGAGGTATGGGGAGTAGTTCCTGGGGTGAGGAGAGGGCCCGAGAAGAGGAGGTGAGAGTTATGGGGTGCCAGGAGTTAGGGGAGGAAGGTCAAGGAGAGGTAAGGGGAGGAGTGCCAAGGTGATAGGGATCGTGAAGGGGTTTAGTGCCAGGTTGAGGGGGATAGTGAAGGAGGGTGACTACCAGGGTGAGGAGGATAGTGAAAGGGTTAGGATGGTGAGGAGGATAGTTATTGCCAGGGTTATAGGGATAGAAAAATGGGTGAGTGCCGGAGTAAAGGGGAGAGTGAAAGAGGGTGAGCGCCAGTGTGAGGGGGGATAGTGAAAGTTTTTTTTTTTTTTTTTTTTTACCACAGACGTGGCCACTCATTTACAATGCTAAGCAGCATATATACATTTTCTTCTGTCCTCCATGGACAGGGTTAAAGATGTGTTAAACATATAGTTCAAGGGTTTATTGAACAATCAACAACAGAAGGTGATTCGGTGCTTTTAAAATGCTAAGCTAACCTACATACGAAAATACATAGATACACAGATTTACGTATGCCCTACATAAAGTGTTCGATGTGTCACTAATGTGCATTTACAAAGGTGAATGTAATTCTGATCAGCTTCCATATATACTTTATACACATACATACACACACACACACCCTCAACCCCCAAAACCTACCCAGCCCTCACCCCTCCTCATCCCCTCTCCTTCCATGTGACCCCCCACCCTTGCAAGGGGGGTGGGAGGTTCCTCCCACCCCCTCTATCCTTCCCCCTCCCGACCTTTCAACCTCTATCTGACTCCCAACCTTACGTTATCTCCCAACCCCTCTATGCCTATCAGACCCTCCCCAATCTTCAGACCCAGTATGCCCTTCCTACCCAGGCCCTACCCCAAACCCTCCTACCTACCTCCCTAGAAGCCCAGCCCCCAGTAGCCCCCCCAAGCACCCCTCCCGACCTCTTTCACCCCCCATACACACCCCGGACCCCCCCTTACACCCCCCGGATCCTCCCGGACACCCTCCCCACCCCCAGTCATCCCCAAGACACCCCCAGATCCCCCAGGTCCCCCCTGCCCCCAGTCACCCCCCAGACACCCCCCAGATTCCCCCAGACCCCCAGAGACAGGGGGAACCCTGGTACAGGAGTTTCCATGAAGAGTCTCAAGGTATGGTACACCAATGCTGATGGGGTATCTAATAAAGCAGAAGAGATAAATGAAAGAGTGAGTGAGGCAGATCCTGACATAGTTGCAATTGTGGAAACTAAAATTAATGACATGATCTCAGATGCAATCTTTCCTGAAGGGTACCAGGTGATGAGAAAAGAGAGGACACAGAGACAGGGAGGGGGAGTGGCACTTCTAATAAAGCGGAAATGGAAGTTTGAAGACCTGGGAAATCGGGTTACCAATGAGTGCACAAGCTTCATACATGGCACTCTGACACCAGATGGGAGGAAGATTGTGATCTTGGTAATCTACAATCCCTCACCAAACAGTAGAAGACCCAGGCAGGAGTATGATGACAACAACAAGGCATGCATAGATGAACTGCAGAAGGCAGCAACACTAGCCCGCAGAATGAGAGCGAAGCTGCTGATCATGTGGGACCTAAATCATGGAGAGATAAATTGGGAATCAAGGAATCCCCATGGAGGGGACGAATCGTGGGGAGCAAAATTGGTAGATGTTATAGACAGGAATTTCCTAACACAACATGTGAAGGAAGACACAAGGGAAAGAGGAGGAGATGCACCGAGCCTATTAGACCTAATTTTCACCCAGAACCTAGAAGATATCGAGAATTTGGAGCATGAAATACCTCTAGGGGCCAGTGACCATTGTGTCCTAGTCTTTGACTACATGATGGAATTCAAACTTATGACGATGGGACAAGAGATCTGGGAAAGGAGAGTTGACTACAGGAAAGGGGACTATAGGAGGATAAGGGACTATCTGGGAGAAGTGCAGTGAGAGGAAGAAATTAGAGGAAAAACAGTCCAGGATATGATGGACCTAGTCATACAGAAATGCCAAGAGGCCGAGGAGAGATTTATACCAACAGTAAAGGGAAAAAATAAGAAGGAATATAATAACCCATGGTTTAATAGACAGTGTCAGGAAGCAAAAATGGCCAGCAGGCGGGAGTGGAGGAAGTACAGAAGACAAAGGACAGAGGACCACAGGATCAGATGCAACAGAGCAAGGAACGATTACATTAATATAAGACGAACATCGGAAAGGGACTATGAGAACGATATTGCAATCAAAGCAAAAAAACAACCTAAGCTACTACACAGTCATATAAGAAGAAAAATGTCGGTGAACGACCAATTGACAAGACTAAGGAAGGCAGAGGGGGCATATACTGAAAGTGACAAGGAAATCTGTGAGGCACTGAATGCCAGTTTCCATGGAGTGTTCACTACCGAGCCTGAGCAGCTCCCATTGTTGGAAGGGGTTACCCTAGATGAAAGACTATCAGATATAGAGGTGACAGCAGAGGAGGTAATGAAACAGTTGACAACTCTAGATGCATCTAAAGCAGTAGGACCAGACAAAGTATCACCGTGGATACTAAAAGAGCGGCGCAGGCCCTCAGCGTGCCTGGCAATGATCTTTAATGAGTCACTTATGTCGGGAGAATTGCCCAGTTGCTGGAAGAAGGCAAATGTCGTGCCGATCTTCAAGAAAGGCGATAGGGAGGAGGCACTTAACTATAGACCTGTATCACTGACAAGCATCCCCTGTAAAATACTGGAAAGAATAATTAGGCTACGAACTGGTTGCACACCTGGAGAAATTAGGTTTGTGAACAAACATCAACATGGGTTCTGGACAGGGAAATCGTGCCTAACAAACCTTCTGGAATTCTATGATAAAATAACGAGGATAAGACAGGACAGAGATGGTTGGGCAGACTGCATATTTCTGGACTGCCAAAAAAGCCTTTGATACAGTACCGCACATGAGACTGCTATTCAAACTCGAGAGGCAGGCGGGGGTAGGGGGAAAGGTCCTAGCATGGATAAGGAACTACCTAACAGGAAGGAGCCAAAGAGTTACGGTAAGGGGCGAGAAGTCGGACTGGCGAACAGTAACAAGTGGAGTACCACAAGGATCGGTGCTGGGACCAATTCTATTTCTTGTATATGTTAACGACATGTTACGGGTGTAGAGTCCTACATGTCGATGTTTGCGGATGACGCAAAGTTGATGAGAAGAGTTGTGACAGATGAGGATTGCAGGATCCTCAAGAGGACCTGAACAGGTTGCAGAGATGGTCAGAGAAATGGCTACTGGAATTCAACACGAGCAAATGTAAAGTTATGGAAATGGGACTAGGAGATAGGAGACCAAAGGGACAGTACACAATGAAGGGGAAACAGCCTACCTGTGACGACGCGCGAAAGAGACCTGGGTGTGGACGTAACACCTAATCTATCTCCTGAGGCACATATAAATAGGATAACGACAGCAGCGTACTCTACCTGGCAAAAGTTAGAACATCATTCAGAAACCTAAGTAAGGAGGCATTTAGGGCTCTTTACACTGCCTACGTGAGGCCAGTCTTAGAGTATGCCGCCTCATCATGGAGTCCCCATCTGAAGAAGCACATAATGAAACTGGAAAAGGTTCAGAGGTTTGCAACGAGACTCGTCCCAGAGCTACGAGGGATGGGGTAGTATGAGGAGCGCCGGGGGAACTGTGCCTTAC
>WNGS01167372.1:26259463-26295127 GCA_020271785.1 Procambarus virginalis | reverse complement strand
ATATATATATATATATATATATATATATATATATATATATATATATATATATATATATATTACTTATTGTGCAGCTTGTCAGCGACCTGATGTTTGAATAAGCTGATTCATGATTAAATGCTTCGCTGATTCATGTTCACTGCGCTCTATAATTATTCATGCTCTACAATGCACGACACTCCTCAGTTATTCATGCAATATATAATTCATCACTCAGTATAATTGTTCTTTCACGAGGAATACAACATAATTTAAAAGTCACGATGTTTTGTAGCTACAGTTATGTAAATCATCACTTTCAAGAGCTCATCATTCTCGAAACTCATCATACACAAGAACTCATCACTCAGAAACTCTCCACTCAGCTGCTTATTACTCCCAGCTCATTACGCACTAAAACGCATCACTCAACAATCATCACGCACAACAACTCATCCTTCTCAACAACTCAATAATCTATAAAGATCATCAATCACAACAATAAACAAAAATTTCACCACTCACCAAAAGTCATCACTCAAGAACTCATCACTCAGCAGCTCATCACTCATCAGCTCATCACTCAGCAGCTCATCACTCAGCAGCTCATCACTCAGAAGCTCATCACTCAAGAACTCATCACTCAGCAGCTTATCACCCACAATTCATCACTAACTAGAACTCCTCATTCAAGAACTCATAATAACGCACAACAGCTCAACACTCACTAAAAATTCACGACTCATTAAAACTCATCCTTCTCAACAACTCATCACTCACTAAACATTCATCACCACAGGTCATAACACAGCCACTAACCAGACCAAGTACACAGGCGCGACCTCTCCAGCCTTTGACACAGATTTATACGCTACACACAACCAAAAAAGTGCATTGAATGGCGGGATCAAATGGAATGTCAGGTCCACTGTGGCCAACGAGATTTGTTGCCGCTGTGATATCAACCTAATTCACAATATTCTGCTGAATGAGCCGTCCCTATTTAGTTAGCCGGCCCTACGCTCCACACGTAGGTAAAGTCAACCCTATTTAGTGAGCCGGCCTTACGCTCAACACGTGGGTAAAGTCGACCCTATTTGGTGAACCTGCCTCACGGTCAACACGTGGTTAAAATCAACTCTATTTAATGGACCGGCTTTACGCTCACCACGTGGTTAAAGTCAACCCTATTTAGTGAGCCGGCCTTACGCTCAATACGAGGTGGAAGTTGACCCTATTTAATGGGCCAGCCTTACGCTCAACACGAGGTTGAAGTTGACCCTATTTAGTTAGCCAGCCTTACGCTCCACACATGGTTAAAGTCGACCCTATTTAGTGAGCCAGCCTTACGCTACACACGTGGTTAAAGTCGACCCTATTTAGTGAGCCGGCCTTATGCTCAACACGTGGTTAAAGTTGACCCTATTTAGTGAGCCAGTCTTACGCTCCACACGTGGTTAAAGTCGACCCTATTTAGTGAGCCGGCCTTACGCTCAAGACGAGGTTAAAGTCGACCCTATTTAGTGAGCTGGCCTTACACTTAACACGTGGTTAAAGTCGACCCTATTTAGTGAGTCGGCCTTACACTCAACACATGGTTAAAGTCGAGCCTATTCAGTGAGCCGGCCTTACGCCCAACACGTAGATAAAGTCGACCCTATTTAGTGAGTCGGCCCTACGCTTAACACGTGGTTAAAGTCGACCCTATTTAGTGAGCTGGCCTTACACTTAACACGTGGTTAAAGTCGACCCTATTTAGTGAGTCGGCCTTACACTCAACACATGGTTAAAGTCGAGCCTATTCAGTGAGCCGGCCTCACGCTCAACGCGTGGTTAAAATCGACCCTATTTAGTGCGCCGGCCTTATGCTCCACACCTGGTTATAATCGACTCTACTTAGTGAGATGGCCCTACTCTCAACACGTGGTTAAAGTCGACACAATTTTTGTCAGCGCCACGAGGGCCAATACGAGGTCAGTCGACCCACTGTAGTGAGCGAGCATGATCGTCACTGCAAGGTCACAGACGCCGGGAATTATGACCTGGTCAATACATCACACGGCTCTCAAAAACGACGTATTTTGTAATTTAAATCGAATTTGTTTAATCAGTTTATAAAACATTCGTTTGTGTGTGTTGTGTGTTCCCCCTGCGAGTGTTCCTGTATGGGTCCCTAGCACAAGCTAATTGGGTTACAACATGGTGGCTGCTACCTAGCTGGCTGATCTCGTAACAGCATTCTACACGAGTCTATTACCCATTGCCTACGACAATGGTCCTGATTCCCTCCATCCTTCTGTTTTAGAGCACTGAATGTTGCTCCGAAAAAAGAGAGGTCTGATGGCCTCAGGGATGCAGGCAGCCAGGCACATGTTAGAGAATCTTGTCAGTTTTAACCAGAGGTGTTCTGGGAGCATCTCCAAGGGCTGAAGGTAGCTCTACTGTTACCTGCTGGTGTCTTAGGCCTGTTAAGCAACCTGCTAGACCAAGTGCATAATACATGGAAACTTAATGTATTTCAGAAACTTCAACAGTTAACGATTCTGTTCAAATGCTGTTTTCTTGGGCATCATTTCTGCTGTCTGAAGCTTTGTCTCATTGGAGGGGTGAGGGAGGGAGGGAAGGGTTGAGAGGGTAGCTTACGTGCCTCAGGTGCGGTAATTAGCTGCCCATTTCCTTCATGATCTGATCTATATGAACGAACAAGAGTAGGGGAGATGGGAGAGAAAAATGGAATAATGAGAGAAATTATGTATTTTGGTGGAGTGAATAAGAGAGTGGGTGGATTGAGGGAGAGGTGGATTGTGGGTGGTGTGCATTGAGGGAGGGGGGTGGAGAGAGGGATTGGGCGGATTGAGAGAGGGGGTGGATTGAGAGAGGGGGTGGATGAGGAAGAGAATGGAATGAGTGAAAGTGTTGTGAAAATATAAAGGGATCGGTGAAGCAATTAGTTAGGGTTGGGTGGTAGGTGCAGTCGGGAAATGGGTGGAGAGTTTAATGAAAATTAATTTGTTGGAGAATATGATAGGGAGTGTATGGAATACGGACACCCCAAAGTACAACGAACGAGGAGACACAGTGCTGAGGGAATGAAGGAGAACTAGAGAATGATGCGTGGGGTGGGTAGAGAAATAAAGGAAGACAGGCAAAGGAAGAGTAGGTAATAGGTGGGCTAATAAGGGTAGAGGAGAGAGGGAAGTAGGAAACCCCAACTAAAGAAATGAGGGCTCGAGTGAAATGGGAAATAGACGACAGGAATGATGGGTTTTAATGGGAATGAAAGAGTGCCTAATGATTGAAAGAGAGGAGATAGAACAAGGCAATGGGAGCATGATAGATGATGGAAACAGTACGCGGGGTTTCGAGAGAATGAGGGACGTGGTAGACTGAAGCATCATAAATATAGATAAATGGATAATAGAGAGGTGAAGAAGAATAGGAGAACGAAGGAAGTGGAAAATGGAAATATGTCATTGGTGGATGGATGAACACAGCAACAAAGGAAAGGAAGTATAAGAGACAGAGGCGTGAGAGAGGAAAGGACAGACGGAGTGAATACGGGAAATAAGGTTGAAATGTGTTGAATGAAAGCTAGATTCGGGGTTGAGGGGAAGTTACGGGTAGGTGAGCAATCTATCCAAAAAACATTGCATTTTGTGGTGTCAAAATTTCCAATGGAAAAAAATTATACTATAAATCATATTCTGCTCACAAATATTTGCGTTTTATATGCATGGGTCACTCGGTTAGGTTAGGGTGTTTTAGTACACATTTTTCTGCCAGTTGTGATGAGCAAGCTACACTAGACGATGAGGAGACGACGACGTTTCGGTCTGTCGTGGACCAATATCAAGTCCATTGTGGTGGGAGCTTGGCGGTTGTCGTTTTAGATTCAGTTACTCGAAACCAAATGTGCATGTAGCACGGACTATGGTGAGCCGTAATGGGAGCGAGGGAGGCACGGGCATTAAGTAAGGCAAGAGAGAGGTGAGGAGCAGGTAAGAGGAGGTAATTCCTAGATGAAGTAAGAGCAAGGCGAAAGGTAAGACAAGAAACGGTATTAATGGAATGGGGTGAAAATATGGGATGTAAGATGGGAGGTATGGTAGGGGGTGTAAGAATGGGAACGTAAGAATGTTAGTAAGAAAAGAAAATTAAAATGAAAAAGAAAGAGAAAAAAGTGTGTAGGCTTATGTCAGGTCACATTTGTAAGAAAGTTAAGAGCATCAGAGTAAGTACTGTGAAAGGGAAGAGTCAACAACAACAAAGCCAGGACTCAGGTGCATGCTGTGTAGGTTGTGTGTCAGAGCCGATTATACAAGACGAACGTCTCTGAAGAGTAGAGGCAGGAAACATTTTTTATAAATCAATCAATAGGATGATTAGAATCCCTAAAATGACAGAAGAGAGGGATGACATGACAGATGACCAATCAATAGGGATTATAATCATCTATTGATTGGTCTTCTTCTAAAGACGAACGGAGACGTCCATTATGACGTTGATCCATCTAATGCAGTTATTTTAAACCAGCCAATTAAAGAGATTACTTCAGATTTAGAAGATTAGTACATGACCAAAAACCTAAAAGTTGCAGTATTAAAAGCTACGACAACTTTTTTTAATAACAGGTATATAAATGGTCCCCACCAAACAATGTGATCACCAAGGAACACCAACTACATCACCAAAGAATGTGATGTACGCATTGCGGTCCATTCGCCTTGGCTAGACGCACATCTGGCAAGTTAGTGAGACTGAGCCACTATTACACATATTTACCTTGTGAACTCCGAGACCCACTATAACGGTGGGTCACGGAGACACTACATATTGAAGGAGAAACGTAAAAGATCTTAGACCTTCTGGTCTATTCTACAATCAACTATGTANTTCAGAATAGCACTCAACCACTTCATTATCCCTCTCACAATGGCGCTCAATCACTTCAATATCCCCTCACCCTGGCACTCTCCCCCTTCGCTATCCCATCACCCTGGCACTCACCCTTCACTATCTATATCACTCTGGCACTCACCCCTTCACTATCATATCACTCTGGCACTCACCCCTTCACTATCCCCCCTCACCCTTTTCACTATCCCCCTCACCCCTGCACTCACTCCCCTTCACTATCCACCTCTAGTGGATTCGCCCCTCTTCACTATCCCCCCTCACCCTAGCACTCACCCCTTCACTATCCTCCCTCATACAGGCACTCACCTCTTAACCTTGGCGTTTATCCCCCTTCACTACTATCCCCCCCTCACCCTGGCACTCACCCTTCACTATTATCTCATACTGGCACACACCCCATCACCCTGGCACTACACCCAGTTTGGGGAGCCGGTCGGCCGAGCGGACAGCACGCTGGACTTGTGATCCTGAGGTCCTGGGTTCGATCCCAGGCGCCGGCGAGAAACAATGGGCAGAGTTTCTTTCACCCTATACCCCTGTTACCTAGCAATAAAATAGGTACCTGGGTGTTAGTCAGCTGTCACGGCTGCTTCCTGGGGGTGGGGGCCTGGTCGAGGACCGGGCCGCAGGGACACTAAAAAGCCCCGAAATCATCTCAAGATACCACCCCCCCCTTCACTATCCCTATCACCCTAGTTCTCACTCCTTCACTATCCTCATCGCCCTGGCCCTCCTCCTCTTAACTATCCCCCTCACCCTGGCATTCTCCCCCTTCACAATCCCCATCACCCTGGCACTCATCTCCTTCCCTATCCCCCCTCACCCTGGCACTCACGCATTTCACTTTCCCCATCAGCCTAGCACTCACCCCCTTCACTATCCCTTCACGTTGGCACTCACCCCTCTTCACTATCCCCCTCACCCAGGCATTCACCCTTTCACTATCCCCTCACTCTGGCACTCACTCTCTTCACTATCCCATCACCCTGGCACTCACCCCCCTTCACTGTCCATTTCACACCTGGCACTCACCCCATTCGCATTCCTTGTCACCCTGTTACTCGCTTCCTCCCTATTCCCTGACACTGGAACTCATCTGACTCCTTTCTCTCGCGCTGGCATTCATCTTGTTCACCATTCGCTCATTGTGGTTCTCATCTCACCCTATACGCGCGAAGGAAGCTCATCTCGTTCCTATTCCTCATCCTATATTCTCCCTGGCACTCACTCCACCCCTCACCTCTGGCACTCCTCCCCACACCCCTTTCCCCTGGCACTCCACCCCTTACTCCTGGTACTGCACCCCTCACCCCTGGCGCTCCTCCCCTCACCCCTGACACTCTGTGATCCCTTTGTACCCTTCCAGAGCCGGTCGGCCGAGCGGAAAGAACGCTGGACTTGAGATCCTATGGTCCTGGTTTGATCCAGGCGCCGGCGAGAAACAATGGGCAGAGATTCTTTCACCCTATGCCCTGTTACTTAGCAGTAAATAGGTACCTAGGTGTTAGTCAGCTGTCACGGGCTGCTTCCTGGGGGTGGAGGCCTGGTCGAGGACCGGGCCGCGGGGACACTAAAAAGCCCCGAAATCATCTCAAGATAACCTCAAGATTCCAATAACATTCACTGCTGGGGTTCGCTCAGGGGAATCTCCAGCATTCGGAGCTCATTTCGAAGATCCTAGAAGTCATGTTATTAGGTAATCACAGTTTCTTCTAGACTTTGAGGGAAGGAAATGGGAAATAAAGACATAAATTGGAAGAATGAACAGAGATAACAGACAGAAAAAATAAGAGGCAAAAAACAAGAGAGAGACAATGTGGAACAGACAGACATGTTGCAGGTATTAACTGAATGGTGGACTGATTCACAATAATTCCTCTGGTTCTCTTTCAACCAAGAACACTCAGGCGTCACCTATTGACAATAAAAATATAAATTTTATATAACGCTAATAATAGATCGTATGAAATCCGACGCTGAGGTGACCCAGTAGCAAGGGATGTATGTACCGTGAGAGGGTAGCCAGCTTCTGGGTGTAATAACACTGAGAAAATACTTAGACCTACACTATTGTTTTACTACGAAAAGTATATGCATTCTGATAATTGATCAGTACGCTACTTGGTGGCCCTAGTAAACCCCTGCGGTTGACAAGCTTCAAGCTTTACACAAAAAGTTTCATAATGTTGTGCTCTGTACAATAAATAACAAATATAGTTAAACGCATCAGTGAAACTTCAGTGGTGTGGGGGTGAATGATTGAAACACCTCTCACTGGCGCGGTAACAAGGCCACTGACTGCTCAACAAATAGCACAAACAACAATAAAGCTTAATTGACACAATAATACAAATTAAAAACAAATATTATATATATATATTGCATAAACACAGTGTCTTCCCATATTCAACAGGGACTTGATGAAAAAACGTAAAATTTGACCCTCAACTTGCCCTGGTGCTCTTGGGAGATGGTGGTTGAGGTGTTGAAATGCCCCGAAATACCATATCTTTTAGGGTCTGAGCGTGGTGTAGTGGTTAAGGCGTTACCTGTCATGCGGTGGCTGGAAGGCTTCTGTGCTGGCTAGGGTTCGAGTCTCCTGGTGGGAAAGTGTTCTATAGTTGAATAACTACTCTGCGTGTTTAGGCAAATTGGGCATTGCATAGACAGAGTGTCTTCCCATATTCAACAGGGACTTGATGAAAAAACGTAAATTTGACCCCTCACTTGCTCTAGTGGTCTTGGGAGATGGTGGTTGAGGTGTTGAAACTTCTGATTTAGGGCTTGCTATCCCTCTAACTATTTTCTTAGCATGAGGGCTTAGCTGAAAGATGAATTCTCCAAAACTCATTTTCGTTATTTGAAGGGGAAGAAAAAATGAATTACTATAGAATGTATTACACCTATTTATACAATTTGCACAACGTTTCGAACCTCCATGGTTCATTCTCAAGAAAATGAAATTACAGGACTCGTTGATTTATACCCGTACGGAGTCAGGTGATAAGACAAGCACAATAAAGGTAAAAACAAGGGGGACACATAGGGGATAAATGGGGACGACGAAGCACATGAGAACATAAGAATAAAGGTAACTGCAGAAGGCCCATTGGCCCATACGAGGCAGCTCCTTTTATACAAAGATTAATCTGGTGTAAATATACAATGCTAACCAGCATATATATATTTGGCCTGTCCTCTGTGGACAGGGTTTGAGGTATATAACCAATAGTGAAAAGAATGTATGAGGAAGATTGATCGTCTTATTGAAGAGTGTGTTGGAATGTGGCCGTCCTATTGAAGAGGTGTTGGAATGTGGCCGTCTTATTGAAGAGTGTGTTGGAATGTGGCCGTCTTATTGAAGAGTGTGTTGGAATGTGGCCGTCCTATTGAAGAGTGTGTTGGAATGTGGCCGTCCTATTGAAGAGTGTGTTGGAATGTGGCCGTCCTATTGAAGAGTGTGTTGGAATGTGGCCGTCTTATTGAAGAGTGTGTTGGAATGCGGCTGTCCTATTGAAGAGTGTGTTGGAATGTGGCCGTCCTATTAAAGAGTGTGCTGCAATGTGGCCGTCCTATTGAAGAGTGTGTTGGAATGTGGCCGTCCTATTAAAGAGTGTGCTGCAATGTGGCCGTCCTATTAAAGAGTGTGCTGCAATGTGGCCGTCCTATTAAAGAGTGTGTTGGAATGTGGCCGTCCTATTAAAGAGTGTGCTGTGCAATGTGCCGTCCTATTCAAGATCATGTTGGAATGTGGCCGTCCTATTGAAGAGAGTGTTGGAATGTGGCCGTCGTGACGGAGTTGGTCGTTATGGTGGTGGAGTGTGTGTGGGGGGGGGGGGGGAGTGTAGGCGTCCTGTGTAGAGCCAGAGTATACTCAATCAGCACGGAGAAGCTACAGGATCACAGATCAGGACTTTAAATACATGAACAGCCCAATTTACCTCCAGAGGCGAAAAAAGGCTTTCTGTAATATAGTACATCAACCAAAGCCCAGATTTGTTTCCGAAACTCATTTATACGTCTGTGTTATGCTCTACGCCGCGCGTTCTTTATTATATATATATATATATATATATATATTATATATATATATATATATATATATATATATATAGTATGTATTGTGCAGCTTGTCAGCGACCTGATGTTTGAATAAGCTGGTTCACGGTTGATTGCTCCTCTGATTGATTCAAATTCACTGCGCTCTATAATTATTCATGCTCTACAATGCACGACACTCCTCAGTTATTCATGCGATATATAATTTATCATCAATAATTTATAACTGTTCTTTCATGAGGAATACAACATAATTAAAAGTCACTATGTTTATAGCTACTGTTATGTAAATCATCACTTTCAAGAGCTCATCATTCTCGAAACTCATCATTACAAGTCATCATGCACAAGAACTCATCACTCAGAAACTCTCCACTCAGCTGCTTATCACTCAAAGCTCATTACGTACTAAAACGCAACACTCAACAAATCATCACCACAACAACTATCCTTCTCAACAACTCAATAATCTATAATGATCATCAATCACAATAAACACAAATTTCACCACTCACCAAAAATCACCACTCAAGAACTCAGCAGCTCATCACTCAACAGCTCATCACTCAGCAGCTCATCACTCTGAAGCTCATCACTCAAGAACTCAGCAGCTCATCACTCAGCAGCTCATCACTCTGAAGCTCATCACTCAAGAACTCACCACTCAGCAGCTTGTCACCCACAATTCATCACTAACTAGAACTCCTCATTCAAGAACTCATAATAACGCTGTTGCGGTGGTGGNTCTGTGTGTGTGTGTGTTGTGTGTTTGTGTGTGTGTGTTTGTGGTTGTGTGTGTGGTGTGTGGTGTAACTCGCCTAATTGTACTCACCTAATTGTGCTTGCGGGGGTTGAGCTTTGGCTCTGGTCCCGCCTCTCAACTGTCAATCAACTGGTGTACAGATTCCTGAGCCTACTGGGCTCTATCATATCTACATTTGAAACTGTGTATGGAGTCAGCCTCCACCACATCACTTCCTAGTGCATTCCATTTATTAACTACTCTGACACTGAAAAAATTCTTTCTAACGTCTCTGTGGCTCATCTGGGTACTAAGTTTCCACCTGTGTCCCCTTGTTCGTGTCCCACCCGTGCTGAAGAGTTGTCTTTGTCCACCCTGTCAATTCCCCTGAGAATTTTGTAGGTGTTATCATGTCTCCCCTTACTCTTCTGTTTTCCAGGGATGTGAGGTTCAGCTCCTTTAGCCTTTCCTCGTAGCTCAATCCTCTCAGTTCCGGGACGAGCCTGGTGGCATACCGCTGAATCTTCTCTAACTTTGTCTTGTGTTTAACTAGGTATGGACTCCAGGCTGGAGCTGCATACTCCAGGATTGGTCTTACATAAGTGGTATACAGGGTTCTGAAAGATTCCTTACACAAGTTTCTAAAGGCAGTTCTTATTTGGCCAGTCTAGCATATGCCGCTGATGATATTCTTTTGATGTGGGCTCTGGGGACAGGTTCGGTGTGATATCAACCCCCAGATCTTTCTCTCTATTGACTCTTGCAGGATTTCACCTCCCAGATGATACCTTGTGTTCAGCCTCCTGCTCCCTTCTCCTAATTTCATCACCTTACACTTTCCTGAGTTGAACTTTAGCAGCCATTTTCTAGACCATTCCTCCAGTTTATCCAGGTCATCCTGTAGTCTCTGTCTATCTTCATCCGTCTTGATTCTTCTCATAATTTTTTCATCATCAGCAAACATTGAGAGGAATGAGTCTATACCCTCCGGAAGATCGTTCACATATATTAGAAACAGGATGGGTCCAAGTACTGAGCCCTGTGGACTCCGCTGGTGACATCTCGCCACTCTGATGTCTCCCCCCTCACCGTTACTCGCTGTTTCCTGTTGCTTAAGTACTCCCTTATCCACTGGAGCACCTTCCCTTTTACTCCTGCCTGTTGCTCCAACTTTTTTAACAGCCTTTTATGGGGTACTGTGTCAAAGGCTTTTTGGCAATCCAGGAAAATGCAGTCGGCCCACCCTTCTCTTTCCTGCCTATTTTTGTTGCCTGGTCATAATTCTATTAACCTGTGAGGCACGATTTACCATCCCTGAACCCATGTTGGTGGTGCGTTACAAAGTTATTCCCTCCAGATGCTCTACGAGCCTTTTCCTCACGATCTTCTCCATCACCTTGCATGGTATACAAGTTAAGGAAACTGGCCTGTAATTCAGTGCCTCTTGCCTGTCACCCTTTTTGTATATTGGGACCACGTTAGCTGTCTTCCAACTTTCTGGTAAGTCTCCTGTTTCCAGTGACCTGTTATACACCATAGAGAGTGGCACACTTAGTGCTTCTGCACCTTCCTTTAGTATCCATGGTGAGATTCTGTCAGGCCAACAGCCTTTGTCACATCCAGCTCCAGCAGACACCTTTTGACCTCATCACTGGTGAGGTCAAATTCCTCCAAGGTTGCTTGGTTTGCCGCCTCCTCATTTAGTGCAGGGGCTTCTCCTTGTTCTATTGTGAAGACCTCCTGGAATCTCTTGTTGAGTTCTTCACACACCTCCTTGTCATTCTCTGTGTATCTGTTCTCCCCTTTTTGCAGCTTCATCACTTGTTCCTTCACTGCTGTTTTCCTCCTGATGTGGTTGTGGAGCAGCTTTGGTTGGGTCTGGCTTACTCGCTCTTTGCTTCCCTCCTCACTCTGAGGTACTCATTTCGGCCCTCTGGTATCTTTCCCTGCTCTCGGTGTTCTGTTATTTCTGTAGTTTCTCCATGTTCTTTTACTCAGTTGCTTCGCTACCTTGCATTCCTGGTTGAACCATGGGTTTTTCTGTTGTTTTTCGTTTTTCTCCTTTTGGACGGGGATAAACCTATCTGCAGCTTCCTGGCACTTCTGGGTGACAAAATCCATCATGACCTGCACATTCTTGTCTCTAAGTTCTGTTTCCCATGGTATTCCCTGAGGAAGTTCCTCATCTCGTCATATTTTCCTCTTCGGTAATTCAGTCTTTTTCCCTCCACTCCCATCCTTGGATAGGTTATCCCTACCTCCACCAAGTACTCAAAGGTCAGTACACTGTGGTCACTCATTCCTATGGGGGCTTCAACTTTGACTTCCCTTATTTCTGACTCATTCAGGGTGAATATCAAGTCGAGTCTAGCTGGTTCATCATTGCCTCTCACTCTTGTGGGTTCCTTGACATGCTGGCTCAGAAAATTCCTTGTTGCCACTTCCAAGAGTTTAGCTCTCCACGTATCTGCACCACCATGTGGGTCCTCATTCTCCCAGTCTATCTTTCCATGGTTGAAATCGCCCATGATTAAGAGTCTTGAGCCATTCCTGCAGGCAACTGAAGCTGCTCTATTATATTAATTGTTGCTATGTTGTTCCTATCAAACTCCTGTCTAGGTCTTCTGTCATTTAGGGGAGGGTTGTAAATGACTGCCACTATTATCTTAGGTCCACCCATTGTTATAGTTCCTATTATGTAATCTCTGAATCCATCACAGCCCGGAATTTCCATCTCATCAAAACTCCAGTCCTTCCTTATCAGCAGGGCCACTCCTCCACCTCCTCTCCCTTCCCGTTCTTTCCTTACTATATAGTAGTCCTTTGGAAACACAGCATCTGTTATGACTCCTGACAATTTTGTTTCCGTTAGACCTATTACATCAGAGTTTTCTTCTTGCACCCTTTCTGCCAGTTCGCTGCTTTATTGGTAATCCCATCAATGTTTGAGTACATTACCTTGAAGTTCACTTTCTTATGTGTGTGTGTGTGTGTTGTGTGTGTGTGGTGTGTGTGTGTGTGTGTGTGTGTGTGTGTGTGTGTGTGTGTGTGTATATACGTGTTTTCAAGGCTTTTCTAAACCTTATACTATGCTGAAAACTTTCACAGTGAAAATACAATGTTAAAAGGCCGGCTTTTGCAGCATACTTCAATGTACCTGGTGAGCCACTCGCTAACCAGACCTTTGACCTCTTTGCAACGAAGCAGACACAAAGAAAAAGTAAAAACCTGTGCAGTCCCTGGGCGATTGAGACTAAAACATTGTCGAGCAAGTGTAGCCTTTTCCCCACTTATTTTTCTCTCTTTCATTTGTGTCGTGTGACAGTTTGACCGACTCGTAAGAAACTGTGTAAGTTGGCCTTCTTTCGTCCGTATAGCTGCTTCCGGAGAGATCTGTGGGTCTCTCTATGCCATTTCTCTCTTTCCACGAGAACCTCTATGGTGTCTCTGAGTGTTCTCTGTGTCTCTGACTTTCTTTTCTGCGTCTGTGTTTCTTTGCGTATGTCTCTGCGTCTGTGTTTCTCTGCGTCTCTCTTTCTCTGCGTCTCTGAATGTTCCTCTGCGTCTCTGTTTCTCTGTGTCTCTATTTCTCGAATCTCTGTTTCCCTGCAATCTTTGACTGTTTCTCTGCATCGCTGACTGTTGCTCTGCGTCTCTGCCTGTTCTCTGCATCTCTGACTGTTTCTCTGCGTCTCTGACTGTTTCTCTGCTTCTCTGACTGTTTCTCTCCATCTCTGCCTGTGTACATATGCACATATACTAGAGCAACGGTGAGAGTGGAACATCCCGTGACGTCATAATGTGCAACGTAACAAATATGAACGCATTATGAACACAAGATAGTTTGACAGAGGGGGGGGGGGGGGGGCACATGGCCCTGAAACATGGAGAAAAAGTGCATAGAGTTATCTGATAGAGTTATCAGAGGGGGGGTATGAATGACCTATCAGCGCAGTGCTTGGACTTTATTAAATGGTGTGATTTACATAATACTGGAAGCCGGATATTACTATTATAGTAATGGAACACTGACGACGAGACATCATGAAATCAGATAAAGGACTGACAACTCATTTACACCCACCAGCATGTGACGAGGGGGTTAGTCATACAGCTGTCACACAGCTGTCATACACCAGTCATACAGCACATCCCACATTCACAAACTACCAATCTATACCGTATATACGATAGGTAACTGTACAACCCGTCGGTGTTCGAGTCTTTGTCTCCCTCTTTCTTTCCCCCCTCTCCTCGTCTTCCATTCTCCCTCCCTCTCTCAGATTCTCCTTCATCCTTCTCTCCATAGCTCCCAGTTGCCTCCCATTCTCCCTTCCCTTCATTCATGCCTCCCTTATACCCCCTCCTGGTGGGTAAAACATGTTCTAATAACATTGAATCAATGTTGAATCGACATTATCAATATTCAATAACGCTGAATCAATGTTCTCGACGCCGATTCAACGCCAATGGCAGCTGCGAGATCTGTTGATAAACACACTATTGACCAACACACCCACATTTCAGACTTCATTGGAATCTTTGGTTGGCGTAACAGGAGCAATCCTACTTAAACAGGGACAAAAGGGGGGTCGACCCGCAAACACCCTATGTCACTCGCTATACAATCACAGTTCACCATAGGAAGTTGCTTCGAGCTAAACCGCAACTGTCTCTCTGGCTGTCTGAGATGGAGGCCAATCTCTTTTTAAAAGCATTGATGTTGACAATTCTACAAGTCACAACTGAGTGTCAATCCTTTTGGATGATATACAAGTCACCATGAATATCATTGCTGCAGAAGACATTGGAAAACTAGACGTTGATATAAATAGTCTTTGACTTGGCAGCGGAAAATAGTATGAAATTTAAAAATTTTAAGAATTGTTAAATATCATACTATTGGATTTCGTAAAAACGCAAAACGTAAACGATATACAGAGTACAAGACATTTTCAGATGCCATGAAAGGAGGAATGCAACATGTAAAGTATCTGGGAATAATGATTTCAGACGACCTAATGTTTACTGACCATAACAAAGCAAATAAAGCATCATCCAGAACAATGGTAGGAAAGAGTATGACAAACTTCGAATCCAAACATTACATTACAATGTTCCTACTATTCAAATCACTTATGCTTTCCAGTATTGTCTACTGCTCGGTGCTCACTTCACTTTTCAAAGCATAAGTTTATAAAATACAGGAAATACAGAGAACATATACAGTATTGCATGGACACGATAAAGCACCTAAATTACTGGGCAAGTATCATGGAACTCAAAATTGACTCTATTGACAGTAAAGACAGAAGTATCACATGTATATCTATAAGAGAGAGAATGTCTGTCTGTTCAAAGGTCGAGGCCAGCCGCTTGGGTATAGCTTCACCCAAATTGACAGTAAATGGTCTGGGGTGCGGGATGAACACAGGCTGGTCGGGGTCGCTAGAAATAAAAAAGGGAACAGCGCAGACAACACAAATCGTCAGAATCAGTCTTCTTATTCACAAATATATGATAAAGAAAGGGAAGAGAGGCCAGAGAAGGGTATTGAGAGGGCCATTGCCTAGTGTGATTGTCTGCTGATGATGCAGCTTGGCTTGCCTGACCCGTTCACGCCGGCAATTCCCGCGTCTCATTACGGATTAACGGACTCTGAATTCGAAGGTTTTTGTAGCCCATCAGGTGAATGGAAGTTGGTTATTTGGGTTTCATTTTCACTGGGTGGAACTAGAGTTTGAAATGATGACATTAAGCAGTAACATATAAGAGGTAATGAGTGAGAGCAGCGGAGAGGGAGGGATGTGGAGCCTGACGCAAACAATACCAAGAGGATAACACGTCTTAAGGAAAGTGGCTTCTGGTTTTAAGTAGTGGTGATGCAGGCGGTGGTGGTGATGATAGTTGTGGCCTAGATGGTGGTGATGTTGGTTGTGGTGGCGTCTGTGATGGATGTAATGGGTCTCGTGGTGGTGATGGTAATGGTAGCGTCGATGGATGTTATTAGCAAACAACTATAGGAAGTAACCAACAAGACCCAACCAGCTCTAACATGCATTATTACTAAAACAGAACTAAAACTTTTAGCATCATTATAATAACCATTATCATATAAACTACCCTATCATCTTAGACCGATTCGAATGCCAAGGATAAAATATATCGAACGAAATGAGAACACACCTATTTATATGCCACAAATTACTTCCATGGTTCATTAAAAAGACCACACACACACACACACACACACACACACACACACACACCCACACACACACACACACACACACACACACACACACACACAAAAGACATCAACTTCATTCAGTAACATCCAATCAACAATTTATGAAAGCGGATATTTCGATAAACTCATTCGCTAACATTCGATATCGGAAACCTACTTCTTATCTTGAGGTTATCTTGAGATGATTTCGGGGCTTTTTAGTGTCCCTGCGGCCCGGTCCTCGACCAGACCTCCACCCCCAGGAAGCAGCCCGTGACAGCTGACTAACACCCAGGTACATATTTTACTGCTAGGTAACAGGGGCATAGGGTGAAAGAAACTCTGCCCAATGTTTCTCGCCGGCGCTTGGGATCGAACCCAGGACCACAGGATCACAAGTTCAGCGTGCTGTCCGCTCGGCCGACCGGCTCCCTATATACTTGTAGTCTATTGCAGATTCGCTTTTTTATTGCCATTCTTTTTAGTGTGTCGGCGAGTGGACAGCGTCAACGACGGCGATAAAAAGCAGCAGCAACAACAACGACAAAAGCAACATTGAACAGGGGCAGTTATGTGGCTTTTACTACAAGTCCAAAAGACAGTTTTGTGAAAATGGGGAGCGACATGAGAAACAACAAATTGGGCATCGTTCTTTTCCCATCGCGGGGAGGGAGGAAAACGGAGGATAGAAAAGGAATTAGGTGGATGGGGGGGGGGGGGGAGGTACCGAGGTGGCTACCGAGGTGGCTTCTCTTTCCTATCCCATCATCCATCAAGTTCCGCTGAGGTGAATAGTCACTTCCTACTGCATTTCGTAAACACCTTACGCTGTGGTATATGTAGCCATTTTCTGCCACATTCTGGCTCTCTTCTTAACCCTTCAACCAAGTTGACTGCTAAATTCTAGTGACTTAGCAGACCTTTGCTTGTGCTCGTGCACGTTGTTCGTTGAGGTGGAGACGAAAACGCTTTCTGTTTTATGGTTAAAAATGAAACGCAAACCACTGTAACAAATCCACTTAAAAGGTATTAAGAACCCCATTTATTTCGTTACGAGCCTCGAACATTGCATTGCAAAGTTTATCTGTTATATTACGAAACATTTATACCAGCCCACTCGTCCTCACATATAAGGCTGTTTTTTCAGCCTTGCAACACAGCAGAATAAACCATCACCGCAGGTAAAATAATTCCCAGACCATCATAATTAAACCTCGCAATGACCAACCAACAAGGTACCTTTCATAACACAACAGTTGTACCGGGAATGAATGTTATGCAATTCGGATATACATAAATAGGATTCATCGCTCGCTCTTATCATTCTGCCTAGTTCCCACCTATGAAAGAAGATGAGAAAAACACGCATCCTCAATATTTATTACGGCACTGATGGCGCTGCTGTTATTTCAGTTTTTCTTTTGTGTTGTGAAGAACTAGGCAGAGATGTTCGGTGGAACAGGCGCCCTGCGTCCTGGGGAATGGTTGTGATAGTGTTTGAGTCCAAGCATCTTACAACCTGGGTACTGATTAAGTTCAGCTACAAGTCCTGATTACTGACTGGACCCCTAACTCATGGCGGCTTGTCCCCACCCCCCCTCCTGGATATTGTCTCGTCAAGTCGTCGGTGTTAGCACTACAACTCCTGGGTATTGTCTCAACACATTTGTTCTGGCTACATAATCGCTAAGAATAAATTATTGGGTTACACAAATCCACGGTGCTGGCAGAGACGTCTCTGAGAGCCATGTTTACCCTCAACCAGCAGCAAGAACTGCTAGGGAATGTCTTATTTAGGTTAACTTACACAAACCTATATAATGTGGTAGATATTTGATTTTACCTATTTTTAATATATTTTTTATTTAAAAAAATGGCGTCTAGTAGAGGCATGATATTTGTCAACGATGCTTTACAGGTCACGCAACCTAATGTAACCAATGGAAGGAGACCTAGCTCATCATACAGTAGAGAAACCGCTTGAGATTGGGTAGCCGGAGCTTAGTTGTTCTGCTCTCATCTGAGCAGACTTCACCTGACTGAAGCCTCCCACGTAAGCTTCATACAGTGCAGCTGCGACAGTCTTTAAGAAACAGAAAGTTTTGCTTTGATACTGTGGTCTTTGAGACATTTTGGACGACGCCTTGTCTGATCGTATCCAGGATCAACAGGAAACAACATTTAATAACATGAAACAAAAATTAACCAGAATAAATAAAAACAGACGAAGAAAACGAGTCTACAAGAAAGTCCAAACAAGGTAATTTACTTGGGAGGACCTCAGTGATGCTCTCATTCCCCGCAAGTCAACGTCTGAGATCCAGCGGGAAGGTAACTTGCCAATTTAGGGACAAGTTTGAGAATTTGGCAAGTCCAACAGTCAAGTTTTGTGATTCACTTCCGGAGAGACGATGCTCTTAGCATAGTTCTCATTGCCCAGACAGTCATCCCACCCCTTCCCCTCACCCCCTTCACTATCCTCATCACCCTGGCACTCACCCCCTTCATTATCCCCCTCACCCTGGCACTCACCCCCTTCACTATCCCCTCATCCTGGCCCTCACCCCCCTTCATTATCCTCCTCACCCTGACACTAACCCTCCTTCACTATCCCCCTCAGCCAGGCACTCATCTCGTTCCCCATACATTCATTCTGGCTCTCACTTCACCCTATACCCTCGAAGAAATCTCACCCCATCCGTATTCCTTCATCCTATACTCTTCCCTGGCACTTTATCCACCCTTCTCCCCTGGCCCTCCTCCCCTCACCCCTGGCACTTCTCCCTCACCCCTGGCATTCCTCCCTCACCCCTGGCACTCCCCCTCACCCATGGCACTTCTCCCTCACCCCCCTGCACTCCTCCCCTCACCCCTGGCATTTCTCCCCTCACCCTGGCATTCCTCCCTCACCCCTGGCACTCTCCCTCACCCCTGGCACTCCTCCCCTCACCCCTGGCACTCCTCCCTCACCCATGGCACTTCTCCCTCACCCCCTGGCACTCCTCCCCTCACCCCTAGCACTTCTCTTTCACCCCTGGCACTTCTCCCTTTCCCCCTGGCACTCCTCCCCTCACCCCTGGCATTTCTCCCCTCACCCTGGCATTCCTCCCCTCACCCTGGCACTTCTCCCTCACCCTTGGCACCCCTCCCCTCACCCCTGGCACTCCTTCTCTTTCCCTTGGCACTCCCCCCTCACCCCTGGCACTCCTCTCCTCACCACTGGCACTCCTCCCCTCACCCCTGGCACTCCTCCCCACACCCCTGGCACTCCTCCCCTCACCCCTGGCACTCCTCCCCTCACCTTTGGCACTCCTCCCCTCACCCCTGGCACTTCTCCCTCACCCTTGGCACTCCTCCCCTCACCCCTGGCACTCCTCCCCTCATCCCTGGCACTTTTCCTCACCCTTGAACTCCTCCCCTCACTCTGGCACTTCTCCCTCACCTTGGCACCCTCACCTTACCCCCGGCACTCTCCTCACTCCTGGCACTCCTCCCCTCACCCCTGGCACTTCTCCCTCACTCCTGGCACTCCTCCCCTCACCCCTGGCCCTCCTCCCCTCACCCCTGGCACTTCTCCCTCACCCCTGGCACTCCTCCCTCACCCCTGGCCCTCCTCCCCCTCACCCCTGGCACTCCTCCCCTCACCCCTGGCCCTCCTCCCCTCACCCCTGGCACTTCTCCCTCACCCCTGGCATTCCTCCCCTCACCCCTGGCACTCCTCCCCTCACCCCTGGCACTTCTCCCCTCACCCCTGGCACTCCTCCCCTCACCCCTGGCACTCCTCCCCTCACCCCTGGCACTCCTCCCCTCACCCCTGGCACTTCTCCCTCACCCCTGGCACTCCTCCCCTCACCCCTGGCACTCCTCCCCTCACCCCTGGCACTTCTCCCTCACCCCTGGCACTCCTCCCCTCACCCCTGGCACTCCTCCCCTCACCCCTGGCACTTCTCCCTCACCCCTGGCACTCCTCCCCTCACCCCTGGCACTCCTCACCTCACCCCTGGCACTTCTCCCTCACCCCTGGCGCTCCTCCCCTCACCCCTGGCACTTCTCCCTCACCCCTGGCACTCCTCCCCTCACCCCTGGCACTTCTCCCCTCACCCCTGGCACTTCTCCCTCACCCCTGGCACTCCTCCCCTCACCCCTGGCACTCCTCCCCTCACCCCTGGCACTCCTCTGCTCACCCCTGGCACTCCTCCCCTCACCCCTGGCACTCCTCCCCTCACCCCTGGCACTCCTCCCCTCATCCCTGGCACTCCTCCCCTCACCCCTGGCACTCCTCCCCTCACCCCTGGCACTCCTCCCCTCACCCCTGGCACTCCTCTCACCCCTGGCATTCCTCTCCTCACTCCTGGCACTCCTCCCCTCATCCCTGGCACTCCACCCCTCACCACTGGCACTCCACCCCTCACCCCCTCACCCCTGGCACTCCACCCCTCACCACTGGCACTCCACCCCTCACCACCTCACCCCTGGCACTGCACCCCTCACCCCTACACTCCGTGATCCCTCTGTACCCTTCCAATAACATTCACTGCTGGGGTTCGCTCAGGGGAATTTCCAGCATTCGGAGCTCATTTCCAAGACCCTAAAAGTCATGTTATTAGGTAATCACAGTTTCTCCTATACATCGAGGGAAGGAAATGGGAAATAAGAGACATAAATAGGAAGAATGAACAGAGAGAACAGACAGAAAAAGAAAGAAGAGGCAAAAAACGAGAGAGGAGACAGTGTGGTACAGACAGACATGTTGCAGGTATTGACTGACTGGTGGACTGATTCACTATAATTCCTCTGGTTCTCTATCAACCAAGAACACTCAGGCGTCACCTTTTGACAATAAAAACGTAAATTTGAGATAACGCTAATAAGAGATCGTATCATATCCGACGCTGAGGTGATCCAGCAGCAAGTGATGTATGCACCGTGGGGTGTAACCAGGTTCTGGGTGTATTAACACTGAGAAAATACTTTAGTCCTGAACTAATATTTTACTGCGAAAAGTATATATATTCTGATGATTGATCAGTACGTTACTTTGGTGGCCCTAATAACCCTCCTGTGGTTGGCAAGCTTCAAGCTTTACACGAAACTAGTTTCATAATGTTCTACTCAGTACACTAAATAACAAATATAGTTAAACGCATTAGTGAAACTTCAGTTGTGTGGGAGTGAATGATTGAAACACCTTTCACTGCCGCGGTAACAAGGCCACTGACTCGGCTCAACAGATAGCACTAACAACAATAAAGCTTAATAGATACAATAATATAAAATTAAAAAAATACGTATATGGTGAATAACAATATATTTTAATGAAAGTAATCTGAATATAAGATCCAGTAAAGTTTTGTGGACTAATTTCCAAAGGCAGATCCAGTCCAAATCTCGGTGACTCAGAGTGGTTGTATGATTGTGTGTGAGCCTCAGGTGTTACTGCACCTTGTTAAGGCAGCTTACATGAACCTCACTGCACCTCTGATAAGCCACTTGTCCGGGCACAAGCCTCAAGCCTACTGTATCACTTCTAAATAACACCAGCGGAGGGCTGAGGATCACGAGCAGATACAGACCAAAGTCCCTATATGCTTGTGTCAGCTGGTACTCTGTGTTCACACCCACACTCTTGGCTCGGGTCTCTCTCTCAGACTGTGCTCACTCCACCATCCTAATCTCAGCTCACTCTTTGCGTGTACTCAATCTCCCAACTTTTATCAGCTTTCTCTCCTCACCTGCTCGCTCTCAATCCTTTTCTCAACTGAATAAGTCAAGTTTATCACGGAACACGCAGATGCCTCATTCTGATGGATGAAGAGCAGGATAAATATACGAGTTCCGGGTTCTCTTAAGACTTGTGTCAGTTGATGGAGGGAAGGAGGGAGGTATTTGGAAGTTTAAGAGGAAAAGATAAAGGGGTCTGAGAGAGAGGGAGAGAAGGAGAGTGTAGTGGAGGAACATGACAGGTGGGGAGAGGGAACGAAAGGGAGTCATTTGAAAATGAGGATGAGAGGAATGGATAAGTAGAGCTACACATGCTCCCAAGGTCACGATATCACTCTTAGTCATACACTCGCTTACTCTCCCAGTCATACACTCGCTTACTCTCCCAGTCATACACTCGCTTACTCTCCCAGTCATACACTCGCTTACTCTCCCAGTCATACACTCGCTTACTCTCCCAGTCATACACTGGCTTACTCTCCCAGTCATACACTCGCTTACTCTCCCAGTCATACACTCGCTTACTCTCCCAGTCATACACTCGCTTACTCTTCCAGTCATACACTCGTCCCTCTCCAGTCATACACTCGCTTACTCTTCCAGTCATACACTCGTCCCTCTCCAGTCATACACTCGCTTACTCTTCCAGTCATACACTGGCTTACTCTCCCAGTCATACACTCGCTTACTCTCCCAGTCATACACTGGCATACTCTCCCAGGCATACACTCGCTTACTCTCCCAGTCATGCACTCATCCCTCTCCAGTCATACACTCGCTTACTCTCCCAGTCATACACTGGCTTACTCTCCCAGTCATACACTCGCTTACTCTCCCAGTCATGCACTCATCCCTCTCCAGTCATACACTCGCTTACTCTCCCAGTCATACACTCGCTTACTCTCCCAGTCATGCACTCGCTTACTCTCCCAGTCATACACTCGCTTACTCTCCCAGTCATGCACTCATCCCTCTCCAGTCATACACTCGCTTACTCTCCCAGTCATACACTCGCTTACTCTCCCAGTCATGCACTCGCTTACTCTCCCAGTCATACACTGGCTTACTCTCCCAGTCATACACTCGCTTACTCTCCCAGTCATACACTCATCACTTTCCAGTCATACACTCGCTTACTCTCCCAGTCATACACTGGCTTACTCTCCCAGTCATACACTCGCTTACTCTCCCAGTCATGCACTCTCTTACTCTCCCAGTCATACACTCGCTTACTCTCCCAGTCATACACTGGCTTACTCTCCCAGTCATACACTCGCTTACTCTCCCAGTCATACACTGGCTTACTCTCCCAGTCATACACTGGCTTACTCTCCCAGTCATACACTGGCTTACTCTCCCAGTCATACACTCGCTTACTCTCCCAGTCATACACTCGCTTACTCTCCCAGTCATACACTGGCTTACTCACCCAGTCATGCACTCGCTTACTCTCCCAGTCATGCACTCTCTTACTCTCCCAGTCATACACTGGCTTACTCTCCCAGTCATACACTCGCTTACTCTCCCAGTCATGCACTCTCTTACTCTCCCAGTCATACACTCGCTTACTCTCCCAGTCATACACTGGCTTACTCTCCCAGTCATGCACTCGCTTACTCTCCCAGTCATGCACTCGCTTACTCTCCCAGTCATACACTCGCTTACTCTCCCAGTCATACACTCGCTTACTCTCCCAGTCATACACTCGCTTAATCTCCCAGTCATGCACTCGCTTACTTTCCCAGTCATACACTAGCTTAATCTCCCAGTCATGCACTCGCTTACTTTCCCAGTCATACACTCGCTTAATCTCCCAGTCATACACTAGCTTACTTTCCCAGTCATGCACTCGCTTACTCTCCCAGTCATACACTTGCTTACTCTTCCAGTCATGCACTCATCCCTCTCATAGTCATAAAAACAGCCCCTCAACCAGTCATTCACTCACACTCCCTCCCTTAGTCACTCACTCACTCCCTTGCGTTAAGGAACCGCTAATGAGTTACAAAGATGCCAGAAAGATCTTATCCATCGTAAGCATCGTAAAGAAATAGAATGAACATGATGTAGAAGAAGACGAATCTTGTTCACATTATAATTTAAATTGTGAATATGATTAGGAAAAGCGAATGAACAGAGGCATTCCTTTAAATATATTTGTCTTCAGCCTATCCGCTTGTTTAGATAGAACTTAGAGTAGCGATATGGACCAGATCATCTTAGCTGAAATGTAAACGGAAGTTATATCAGTGAAGCTGAAGTGTGGGAAAGCTGTAGGTTTAGATGAAATATATATATTCAAGCTTTCAATGTACATAAATTAATGAAAGGAGTTGGTGAGTAGAAATTTTTATGAAGGCACGAGAATGTGGAACTGTGTCCTATGATTGTATGACTGAATGTAACACTGTTATATATAGAAAAATGAAACAAGAGCGAGAATTATGATGGAATTTCTTTAGTAACTCAAGTGCTTAACGTATATAGTAAAATCGCGACCGAAAGTGTATACGAAACACTGAGAAATTGACCAGTGATTGTTGTAGCACACAGACAAGGAATGTGTGAACGTTTAGCGGTGGACACCACAAATATTTTCAAACACAGACACAGTCATTCATAAATACAATGCTAACCAGCATATATACATTTGTTCTGTCCTCTGTGGACAGGGTTTGGGGTATATAATCCATGGTGCAACGAATGTATGAGGAAGTTTGATCGTCTTATTCAAGAGTGTGTTGGAATGTGGCCGTCCTATTGAAGAGTGTGTTGGAATGTGGCCGTCCTATTGAAGAGTGAGTTGGAATGTGGCCGTCCTATTGAAGAGTGGTTGGAATGTGGCCGTCCTATTGAAGAGTGAGTTGGAATGTGGCCGTCCTATTGAAGAGTGAGTTGGAATGGGCCGTCCTATTGAAGGGTGTGTTGGAATGTGGCCGTCCTATTGAAGAGTGTGTGGAATGTGGCCGTCCTATTGAAGAGTGAGTTGGAATGTGGCCGTCCTATTGAAGAGTGTGTTGGAATGTGGCCGTCCTATTGAAGAGTGTGTTGGAATGTGGCCGTCCTATTGAAGAGTGTGTTGGAATGTGGCCGTCCTATTGAAGGGTGTGTGGAATGTGGCCGTCCTATTGAAGAGTGAGTTGGAATGTGGCCGTCCTATTGAAGAGTGTGTTGGAATGTGGCCGTCCTATTCAAGAGTGTGTTGGAATGAGGCCGTCCTATTGAAGAGTGTGTGGAATGTGGCCGTCCTATTGAAGAGTGAGTTGGAATGTGGCCGTCCTATTGAAGAGTGTGTTGGAATGTGGCCGTCCTATTGAAGGGTGTGTTGGAATGTGGCCGTCCTATTGAAGAGTGAGTGGAATGGGGCCGTCCTATTGAAGAGTGTGTTGGAATGTGGCCGTCCTATTGAAGAGTGAGTTGGAATGTGGCCGTCCTATTGAAGAGTGTGTTGGAATGTGGCCGTCCTATTGAAGGGTGTGTTGGAATGTGGCCGTCCTATTGAAGAGTGTGTTGGAATGAGGCCGTCCTATTGAAGAGTGTGTTGGAATGTGGCCGTCCTATTGAAGAGTGTGTTGGAATGTGGCCGTCCTATTGAAGAGTGTGTTGGAATGTGGCGTCCTNAGCAGGAAGTAGATACAGGGAGCTAAGTATACTTGCTACCAAAGGGTCAGTGAGTACATGGCTGGAGGAGAGTGTGAGAGGGGAAGGCGCCAGCAGCGTCTGACCTCTGGGGTCAACCAACCGGCGCATGGAGAATAACAGCTATGACGTGTTCATGACGTCACTCCTGCTACTGCTCATCGAACGAGCTAATATGATTGGTTCCGCTCATTGCTGCAATGCTATTGGTCAAATTGTAACTTCTTTTGTGTTGTGTGCCACGAGATGCCCGGCACCCTTGCAAACTCATTCACGTGAGAGCGACCATACCCAGAGGACGTGTTCTGTTCTACCGGCCAATAGACTGATCACCGTCTATCCCTCACCGTCAAGTTAACTCAGCGTCTTTGCGATATACCACACACTCGCCAGAATCACGAGTGGAATATATTGTTTAGAAGCCTAAAATGACAAATCTCCAGAGCGAAACAGACTGGTATCAGGTAACCCCTGGTGACAAAGATCGTTGTGAGTGACTCAGAGTGAACTAAGGCAGTGCCGCCGCCTAAGTAATCTGTGTGTGACTTTACCACAGTGTACCTGTACCACAGTGTACAGTGTAGTGCATGGTACTGCCGCCAGCCGCCGCCAGCCGACGCCAGCCGACGCCAGCCGACGCCAGCCGACGCCAGCCGACGCCAGCCGCCGCCAGCCGCCGCCCTCACTCTGACGTGACGTCACCACCTTAGCACGCCAGTGCCAGTGTGTGCGCGTGTGTCTGTCTGTTAAGCATACAGCACGCCCCTACTCACGAAATCATCTCAAGATACTGCGAGTACCCTCCGTGTCTACGAGCGAAACCAGCTATCAGGCCACCTACGAGTGCTTGTATAAACGAGTCTGAGTGAGTGCGTAAGGAAAGGTACCTTATCTGTAAGTACAAGATCTTGTCATTGTTTATTGTGTGTGTTGATCTGAGGGATCAACCACAGTTCTCACCTTCTATACCTGTCGCAGGTTATAGGTGAATCGACGGTGTATGCGTGTTTATCTGTGTGGTATCACAGCATTTCACTCGTCTGTGGATGTGAGCTTCACATACACCACACATTTAGTTATTGTGTGATTATTATTGTGTTTATTGCATATCATCATTACCGAGTATCCGGTTGGAACTCTTGTGATCCCTTTGCATACCGGCAGTTAGGTTGCCGTGTTAGTGATTGGCTGTCAACTGTGTTAAGTTAGGTGTTTCTCCACGAGTGGATACGAGTCGATTAGCCAGACGTCAAGAGTCTCGCTAATGCAACCATAGCTTTGCTGACGCCAATCGAAAGTAAATCAAGCACCCTGTGTATTAGTGGTTAAGTAGTAAATAAACTACTGTTAAGCTTTATGCGGTGTTTCCGTTGAACCACTTCTGAATACTGCCAATATTACTCAAGCCTTCAGCTCTAAGTGTCTTCAACACCGAGTTGCCTGTAAGTCACTAAACTATAAATTGATGAGGACCCTAGGAGTCCCTTAAAGTGTTACATCATTGAGGAGATTCCAACGACCAACGTGGAGCAGGACCAGGTGAGGCTAGTCTGAGAAGAGACCACAAGGACTCTAACTCGACCTTGCTCCCAGGCCCTGTACGGTTGCTCTCGTAGTTTCTATTCTGCTAATTCCGACAGCTTCGTGAAGCGTCTGCCTCATGTACATTGGCGACGTACGCATTGCAGTCGTGACAGCAAAAAAAGAAAACATCCCACAATTAGTACATGACCAAAGACCTGAAAGTTGCAGTATTAAAAGCTACGACAACGTTTTTAATAACAGGTATATAAATGGTCGGCACCAAACAATGTGATCACCAAGGAACACCAAATTACATGACCAAAGAAGGTGATGTACTCATTGCGGTCACTCGCCTTGGCTAGAGGCACATCTGGCAAGTTAGTAAGACTGAGCCACTACCACATTATTCACCTTGTGAATTCTATGAACTACCGTTAAGGCATTCTCATGAACACTACATTACTGAAGGAGAAACGTAAAAGATCTTAGACCTTCTGGTCTATTCTACAATCAACTATGTAACTATTTCGTTTAACCTGATATATTGAAAGACATCCAAAGCATTTATCTATATTTTCTTCTCCATATTAAAGAAAGATATTTTTTCTTTTTGCTGCATCTCTTATGAATCCAGCCGTGCATTGTGTGGTTGCCTTTCAAATTCGTATATTGAAACATGTACAATATCTGATAATGTACATATTAACCTCATGAAATATATATTTTCAAATCTACAATTTGGACCTTATGTCTTGTGTATGATCGTCTGGTCTGTGTGGCAGTCAATATAAGCAACATCATCACTGTAATAAGACCTAATTGAATTACTCGGATTAGGCAAAATTGTGTGTGAACTTTGTCAATAAGGATGTTAATAATAATAATTGACCATTATCCATTGGCTCCCAACCCTCTTTGACTTTTACGTCATATCTACTCTTGAATCCATTAGACAGTTGTCTTCAACTCCCTCCTTTTATATCTAATTTTCATACCATTTCTTACACTGAAAAGCGGCTTACTTGAATTTCTTTAGATTATCTGATTTTTGAGTTTCTCCCCGTGTCCTCTCGTCTTACCCCTGTGCATCCTAATCATTTCGTTTCTATTCACTTGGTCAATGGCTATAAGAATCTTATAAGATATAAGGCGACCTATATCGCTATATATTCGACATATAAGGATATATATCTAACTTGAAGGCGTGAAACAAAAATCATGAACGCTGTGTATTCACCTAGTTGTGCTTGCAGGGGGTTGAGCTCTGCTTTTTCAGCCCGCCGCTCAATTGTCAATCAACTGAATATTTTCACACACAAACACACACCCAGGAAGCAGCTCGTAGTAGCTGTTTAACTCCTAGGTACCAATTTACTGCCTATCAGGGGTGAAAAAAACTCTGCCCATTTGTTCCTGCCATCGCCGGGAATCAAACCCGGACCCTAGGATTACGAGTCCAAAGCGCTGTCTACTCAGCCACAGCAGACTCCCCCCATGTCATGTGTTTTCACCTATTTGCATTCACCTAGTGGTGCTTGCGGGGGTTCAGCTCAGCTCTTTTTGCCCGCCTCTCAACTGTTAATCAACTGATTTTTTCATACACACACACACACACACTGTACATCAGTTGATTGACGGTTGAGAGGCGGTACCAAAGAGTCAAAGATCAACCCCTGCAAGCACAACTAGGTGAGCACGCACACACACACACACACACCACACACACACACACACACACACACACACACACACACACACACACACACACACACACAAGACCGAACCAAAGCTGCTCCACAGTCACATCAGAAGGAAAACAACAGTGAAAGAACAGGTATTGAAACTTAGAACAGGCGAGGACAGGTATACAGAGAATGACAAAGAGGTGTGTGAAGAACTCAACAAGAGGTTCCAGGAGGTCTTCACAATAGAACAAGGTGAGGTCACTGTGCTAGGAGAAAGGGAGGTAAATCAGGCGGCCTTGGAAGAGTTCGAAATTACGAGAGAGGAGGTAAAGAGACACCTGCTGGATCTGGATGTTAGGAAGGCTGTTGGGCCAGACGGGATCTCACCTTGGATACTGAAAGAGTGTGCAGAGGCACTTTGCTTGCCACTCTCCATAGTGTATAGTAAGTCACTAGAGACGGGAGACCTACCAGAAATATGGAAGACGGCGAATGTGGTCCCAATATACAAAAAGGGCGACAGGCAAGAGGCACTGAACTACAGGCCAGTGTCCTTGACTTGTATACCATGCAAGGTGATGGAGAAGATCGTGAGAAAAAACCTGGTAACACATCTGGAGAGAAGAGACTTCGTGACAAATCGCCAACATGGTTCAGGGAGGGCAAATCTTGCCTTACAGGCTTGATAGAATTCTACGATCAGGTGACAAAGATTAAGCAAGAAAGAGAGGGCTGGGCGGACTGCATTTTCTTGGATTGTCGGAAAGCCTTTGACACAGTACCGCATAAGAGGCTGGTACATAAGCTGGAGAGTCAGGCAGGTGTAGCTGGTAAGGTGCTCCAGTGGATAAGGGAGTACCTAAGCAATAGGAAGCAGAGAGTTACGGTAAGGGGTGAGACCTCCGATTGGCGTGAAGTCACCAGTGGAGTCCCACAGGGCTCTGTACTCGGTCCTATCTTGTTTCTGATATATGTAAATGATCTCCCGGAGGGTATGGATTCATTTCTCTCAATGTTTGCGGACGATGCCAAAATTATGAGAAGGATTAAAACAGAAGAGGACTGTTTGAGGCTTCAAGAAGACCTAGACAAGCTGAAGGAATGGTCGAACAAATGGTTGTTAGAGTTTAACCCAACCAAATGTAATGTAATGAAGATAGGTGTAGGAAGCAGGAGGCCAGATACAAGGTATCATCTGTGAGAGGAAATTCTTCAGGAATCAGAGAAAGAAAAAGACTTGGGGGTTGATATCACGCCAGACCTGTCTCCTGCAGCACATATCAAGAGGATAACATCAGCGGCATATGCCAGGTTGGCCAACATACGAACGGCATTCAGAAACTTGTGTAAAGAATCATTCAGAACTTTGTATACCACATATGTCAGGCCAATCCTGGAGTATGCAGCCCCAGCATGGAGTCCATATCTAGTCAAGGATAAGACTAAACTGGAAAAGGTTCAAAGGTTTGCCACAAGACTAGTGCCCGAGCTGAGAGGTATGAGCTACGAGGAGAGACTACGGGAATTAAACCTCACTTCGCTGGAAGACAGAAGAGTTAGGGGGGACATGATCACCACATTTAAGATTCTGAAGGGAATTGATAGGGTAGATAAAGACAGGCTATTTAACACAAGGGGCACACGCACAAGGGGACACAGGTGGAAACTGAGTGCCCAAATGAGCCACAGAGATATTAGAAAGAACTTTTTTAGTGTCAGAGTGGTTGACAAATGGAATGCATTAGGAAGTAATGTGGTGGTGCTCCATACACAGTTTCAAGTGTAAATATGATAGAGCCCAATAGGCTCAGGAACCTGTACACCTGTTGATTGACGGTTGAGAGGTGGGACCAAAGAGCCAGAGCTCAACCCCCGCAACACAACTAGGTGAGTACACACACACACACACACACACACAGGTAGCCAGGTAGCCTGGTGGATAGCGTGCAGGACTTGTAATTCTGTGGCGCGGGTTCGATTCCCGCACCCGGCAGAAACAAATGGGCAAAGTTTCTTTCACCCTGAATGCCCCTGTTACCTAGCAGTAAATAGGTACCTGGGAGTTAGTCAGCTGTCACGGGCTGCTTCCTGGGGTGTGTGTGTGTGTGTGTGTGTGTGTGTGTGGTGTGGTGTGGAAAAAAAAAAAAAAAAAAAAAGTAGTTAGTGTAGTTAGTAAACAGTTGATTGACAGTTGAGAGGCGGGCCGAAAGAGCAAAGCTCAACCCCCGTAAAATACAACTAAGTGAATACACACACACACACACACAGCAAAAATAAGGCAACAAAAATAAGGCAAGAAAGAGAAGGGTGGGCAGACTGCATATTTTTGGATTGTCAAAAAGCCTTTGATACAGTGCCACACAAGAGGCTAGTGCGAAAGTTGGAGATGCAGGCTGGAGTGAAAGGGAAGGTACTCCGGAGGATAGAGGAGTACCTAAGCAACAGGAGACAACGAGTCTGTGTGAGGGGTGAAGTCTCAGATTGGCGAGACGTTACAAGTGGAGTCCCGCAGGGGTCAGTCCTTGGACCTATACTGTTTCTGGTATATGTAAATGATCTCCCAGAGGGTATAGATTCGTTCCTCTCAATGTTTGCCGACGATGCAAAAATTATGAGGAGGATTGAAATAGAGGATGATAGTAGGAGGCTACAAGATGACCTAGATAGACTGAGTGAATGGTCCAACAAATGGCTGTTGAAGTTCAACCCAAGTAAATGCAAAGTAATGAAACTAGGCTTTGGATACAGGAGGCCAGACACAGGATACAGAATAGGGGATGAAGTACTTAATGAAACAGACAGAGAGAAAGATCTAGGAGTTGATATCACACCAAACCTGTCTCCTGAAGCCCACATAAAGAGAATAACGTCTGCGGCATATGCGAGGCTGGCTAACATCAGAACGGCGTTCAGGAACCTGTGTAAGGAATCATTCAGAATCTTGTACACCACATATGTAAGACCAATCCTGGAGTACGCGGCCCCAGCATGGAGCCCGTACCTTGTCAAGCACAAGACGAAGCTGGAAAAAGTCCAAAGGTATGCTTGTAGACTAGTCCCAGAACTAAAAGGCATGAGTTATGAGGAAAGGCTGCGGGAAATGCAACTTACGACACTGGAAGACAGAAGAGGAAGGGGGGACATGATCACAACCTACAAAATCCTCAGGGGAATTGACCGGGTAAACAAGGATGAACTATTCAACACTGGAGGGGCGCGAACAAGGGGACATAGGTGGAAGCTGAGTACCCAAATGAGCCACAGAGACATTAGAAAGAACTTTTTCAGTGTCAGAGTAGTTAGTAAATGGAATGCACTAGGCAGTGATGTGGTGGAGGCTGACTCCATACACAGTTTCAAATGTAGATATGATAGAGCCCAGTAGGCTCAGGAAACTGAGCCTACGGGGTTGAGCCAAAGCTCAACCCCCGCAAGCACCAATAGGTGAGTACACACACACACACACACACGCACACGCACAGAAAGCAGCCTGTAACAGCTGTCTAACTCTCGGGTACCTATTTACTGCTAAATAAGAGGGGCATCAGGGTGAAAGAAACTCTGCCCATTTGTTTTCCGCCTTCACCGCGGGTCGACCCCGGAACCTCAGGACTACGAATTCGAAGCGCTGTCCATTCAGGCCCCAGGCCCCTCAGCTGTACTCACCTAATTGTTCTTGCGGGGGTTTAGCTCTGGCTCTTTGGTCCCCGTTCACGCCGGCAATTCCCGCTTCTCGTTCCGGATAAACGGACTCTGAATTCGAAGGTTTTTGTGGCCCATCAAGTGAATGGAAGTGATTATTGGTTGTCATTTTCACTGGATGGGATTAGAGGTTGAAACGATGAAATGAAACAGTAATGTATAAGAGGTAATGAGTGAGAGCAGCGGAGAGGGAGGATGTGGAGCCCTGACGCAGACAATACAAGCGGATTAACATGGTCTGAAGGAAGATGGCTTCTGGTTTTAAGTAGTGGTGAGGCAGGCGGCGGTGGTGATGATAGTTGTGGCCTAGATGGGGTGTATGTTGTAGTGGTGGCGTCCATAATGGATGTAATGGGAATGGTGGTGGTGATGGTAATGGGAGCGTCGATGGTTGTTATTATCAAACAATTATAGGAAGTAACAAACAAGACCCAACCAGCCATAACATGCATTATTACTAAAAAAGGGAACACAGTGCAACTTTAGTCCATCATTATAATAACCATTGTCATAAACTACCCTTATCATCTTAGACTGATTCGAATGCCAAGGATAAAATATATCGAACCGAAATGAAGAACCACAACCTATTTCTGTGCCACAAATTACTTCCATGGTTAACTGAAAAGACCAGCGCGAGCGCGCCTGCCGCACCCACAGACGCACAGCACACACACACACACACACACACCCACCACACACACACACACCACACACACACACACACACACAACACACACACATATGAGAAGGATTAAGACGAAGAGGACAGCTTGAGGCTCAAGAAGACCTGGACAAGTTTCAGGAATGGTCGAACAAATGGTGCTGTTGGAGTTAACCCAAGCAAATGTAATGGAATTGATGAATGAGGTAGGAAGCAGGAGGACCAGATATCAAGTATCATTTTGGGGGATGAAATACTTCAAGAAGTCAAGAGAGAGAGAAAGACCTTGGGGGTTGGTATACTGCCAGACCTGTCCCCTGAAGCTCATATCAAGAGCCCATCACATCAGCAGCATATGTCAGGTTGGCTAACATAGGAACGGCCTTTTGAAACTTGTGTCAAGGAATCGTTCAGAACATTATATATACCACCATATGTCAGACCACTCCTGGCGTATGCGGCTCCAGCATGGAGTCCATATCTAGTCAAGACCAAACTGGAAAAGGTTCAAAGGTTTGCCACAAGGACTAGTACCCCGAGCTGAGAGGTATGAGCTACGAGGAGGAGACTACGGGAATTAAACCTCACTTCGTTGGAAGGACAGAAGAGTTAGGGGGGACCTGATCCACCACATTCAAGAATCTCAGGGGAATCGACAGGGTGATAAAGACAGGCTAATTTAACACAAGGGCAACACGCACTAGGGGACACAGGTGAAAACTGAGTGCCCAAAAAAATGGGGGGAGCCACTGAGATATTAGAACGAACTTTTTTAGTGTCAGAGTGGTTGACAAAGGACTTGCATTAGGAAGTAAACTGTGGTGGATAGCTGACTCCATACACAGTTTTCAAGTGTAGATATGATAGAGCCCAATAGCCTTAGGGACCTGTACACCTGTTGATTGACGGTTGAGAGGCGGGACCAAGAGCCAGATCTCAACTCCCGCAAGCACAACTAGGTGAGGTAAACACACACACACACAAACAAAAAGAAACCAAACTTCAATCTGTAACATCCACCAACAATTTATGAAAGCGGATATTTCGATAAACTCTTTCGCTAACATTCGATATCGGAAAACCTACTTGTAGTCTATTACAGATTCGCTTTTTATTGTCATTATTTTTAGTGTGTCGGCGAGTGGACAGCGACAACGACGGCGATAAAAGAGCACAGCAACAACAACGACAAAAGCAACAATGAACAGTGCAGTTATGTGGCTTTTACTGCAAGTCCAAAAGACAGTTTTGTGAAAATGGGCGCGACATGAGAAACAACAAATTGGGCGTCGTTCTTTTCCCATCGCGGGGAGGGAGGAAAGCTGAGGATAGAAAAGGAATTAGGTGGATGGGGGGGAGGCTACCGAGGTGGCTACCGAGGTGGCTTCTCTTTCCTATCCCTCATCCATCATGTTCCGCTGAGGTGGATAGTCACTTTCCACTGCATTTCGTAAACACCTTACGCTGTGGTATATGTAGTCATTTTCTGCCACATTCTGGCTCTCTCTCTTACCCCTTCAACCAAGTTGACTGCTAAATTCTAGTGACTTAGCCCCTTTGCTTGTGCTCGTGGTACGTCCTTCGTTGAGGTGGAGACGAAAAACGCTTTCTGTTTTATGGTTAAAAATGAAACGCAAACCACTGTAACAAATCCACTTAAAAATGTATTAAGAGGCTCATTTATTTCTTTGCGAGCCTCGAACATTGCATTGCAATGTTTATCTGTTATATTACGAAACATTTATACCAGCCCACTCGTCCTCACATATAAGGCTCTTTTTTCAGTCTTGCAACACAGCAGAATATACCATCACCGCAGGCAAAATAATTCCCAGACCATCATAATTAAACCTCGCAATGACCACCAACAAGGTACCTTTCATAACACAACAGTTGTACCGGGAATGAATGTTATGCAATTCATATTGGTATTGTCTCAGCAAGTCGTGGTTGTTGGCACTACAACTCCTGGGTGTTGTCTCAACACATTTGTTCTGGCTACATAATCGCTAAGGATAAATTATTGGATTACACAAATCCACGGTGCTGGCAGAGACGCATCTGAGAACCATGTTTACCCTCAACCAGCAGCAAGAACTGCTAGGGAATGTCTTATTTAGGTTATATTATATAAACCTATATAAATGTGGTGGATATTTGGTTTTACCTATTTTTAATATATTTTTATTTAAACAAAATGGCGTCTGGTAGAGGCATGATATTTGTCAACGATGCTTTACAGGTCACGCAACCTAATGTAACCAATGGAGGAGCCCAAGCTCATCATACAGCAGAGAAACCGCGTGAGATTGGGTGGCGGAGCTTAGTTGTTCTGCTTTCATCTGAGCAGACTTCACCTGACTGAAGCCTTCCACGTAAGCCTCATATGAGTGCAGCTAGCGACAGTCTTTGAGTGAAGCAGGAGTACCACAACTACGCTGCTCTGGTCGACGGCACGATGTTGTGTGGGAGACTGGCAGGAAAGTTCCATGCGCTGTGTCGTGCGACAGAAAGTTTGGCTTTGATACTGTGGTCTTTGAGACTTTGTGGACGACCCGTTGTCTGATCGTATCCAGGATCAACAGGAAACAACATTTAAAAACATGAAACAAAAATAACCAAAATAGTATAAAACAGACGAAGAAAACGAGTCTACAAGAAAGGCCAAACACGGTAACTTTACTGGGTGGACCTTAGTGATGCTCTCATTCCCGCAGTCAATGTCTGAGCTCCAGCGGGAAGTTAATTTGACAATTTACGGACAAGTTTGAGAATTTGGCAAGTTCAACTGTCTAGTTTTGTA
>WNGS01167372.1:26236966-26249466 GCA_020271785.1 Procambarus virginalis | reverse complement strand
ACAGCAGTCATACAGATGTCACACAGCAGTCATACAGATGTCACACAGCAGTCATACAGATGTCACACAGCAGTCATACAGCTGTCACACAGCAGTCATACAGCTGTCACACAGCAGTCATACAGATGTCACACAGCAGTCATACAGCTGTCACACAGCAGTCATACAGATGTCACACAGCAGTCATACAGATGTCACACAGCAGTCATACAGCTGTCACACAGCAGTCATACAGATGTCACACAGCAGTCATACAGCTGTCACACAGCAGTCATACAGATGTCACACAGCAGTCATACAGATGTCACACAGCAGTCATACAGCTGTCACACAGCAGTCATACAGTTGTCACACAGCAGTCATACAGCTGTCACACAGCAGTCATACAGATGTCACACAGCAGTCATACAGATGTCACACAGCAGTCATACAGATGTCACACAGCAGTCATACAGCTGTCACACAGCAGTCATACAGCTGTCACACAGCAGTCATACAGTTGTCACACAGCAGTCATACAGATGTCACACAGCAGTCATACAGCTGTCACACAGCAGTCATACAGATGTCACACAGCAGTCATACAGTTGTCACACAGCAGTCATACAGATGTCACACAGCAGTCATACAGTTGTCACACAGCAGTCATACAGATGTCACACAGCAGTCATACAGCTGTCACACAGCAGTCATACAGATGTCACACAGCAGTCATACAGCTGTCACACAGCAGTCATACAGATGTCACACAGCAGTCATACAGCTGTCACACAGCAGTCATACAGATGTCACACAGCAGTCATACAGCTGTCACACAGCAGTCATACAGATGTCACACAGCAGTCATACAGCACATCCCACATTCGCAAACTACCAATATGTACCGTATATAAGTATCTGTACAAACATACGATAAGTAACATGCATATACAACATATAATTAAGTATATCATTTTACTAGATTTGGTACCCGTCGGTGCTCGGGTCTCTGTCTCCTTTTTTCTTCCCTCCCCCCTCTCCTCATCTTCCATTCTCCCTCCCTCTCTCACATTCTCCTTCCCTCCATGCCTCCCAGTTCCCTCCCTCTTACCTGCCATTCTTTCTCCTCTTCATTCATGCCTCCCTTAAGGGCAAAACCTTCTTTTGCCTCCTGGTTGGCAAAACATGCTCTAATATCATTGATTCAATGTTGAAATCGACATTATCGATGTTAAATTACGTTGAATCAATGTTCTCGACGCTGATTTAACGGTGAATCGACATTATCGATGTTCAATTACGTTGAATCAATGTTCTCGCCGCTGATTTAACGTCGATGGCAGCTGCGAGATCTGTTGATAAACACTCTATTGACCAACACACCCACATTTCAGACTTCATTGAATTCTTTGGTTGTCGAAATAGGAGCCAATCCTACTTAAGGCGGGACAAAATGGGGTCGACCCTCAAACACCCTATATCACCCGCTATAAAATCACAGTTCACCATAAGTAAGTTGCTTCAGGCTAAACCGCAGATGTCTGGCCTGCATCCTCTGACAGACAATCTCCTTTTAAAGAATTGATGTTGACAAATCAACAAGTCACAGCTGTGTGTCATCATTTGTGGATGATATACAAATCACCATGAATATCACTGCTGCAGAAGACATTGGAAAACTAGACGTTGATATAAATAGTCTTTGACTAGGCAGCGGAAAATAGCCTGAAATTTAACAATACTAAGTATTGTTAAATATCATACTATTGGATTTCGTACAAATGCAAAACGTAAACGAAATATAGAGTCCAAGACATTTTCAGATGCCATCATAGGAGGAAAGCAACGTGTAAAGTATCTGGGAATAATTATTTCATACGATCAAATGTTTACTGAGCATAACAAAGCAAATAAAGCATCACCCAGAAAAATAGTAGGAGAGAGTATGAGAAACTTTGAGTCCAAACATTCCATTACAATGTTCCTACTATTCAAATCACTTCTGCTTTCTAGTATTGTGTACTGCTCGGTGCTCACTTCACTTTTCAGAGCAGAAGTTTCTAAAATACAGGAAATACCGACAAAATATTCGGTATTGCATGGACAGGATATAGCACCTAAATTACTAGGCAAGTATCATGGAACTGAAAATTGACTCTACTGACAGTAAACGACAGAGGTATCACGTGTATACCTATAAGACTGAATGAATGTCTGTCAGTTCAAAGGTCGAGGCCAGACGCTTGGGAATAGGAAGGAAGGATTTATCGGGGAAAACGCCAAGCCATTACTACTATATAGCACTTGGAAGGGATCAGGATAAGGATTTTGGTTGGGACGGGCGGAAGGAATGGTGCCCAACCACTTGGACGGACGGGGATTGAACACCTACCTGCAGGAAGCGAGACCGTCACTCTACCGTCCAGCCCAAGTGGTTGGGCACGCTTGGGGATAGCTTCACCCAAATTGACAGAATGACTGGTCTGGGGTGCGGGATGAACATAGATCGGTCGTTTCGCTTGAAATACAAAAGGGAACAGCGCGCACAACACAAATCGCCAGACAGAATCAGTCTTCCTATTCACAAAGTTATGATAAAGAAAGAGAAGAGAGGCCAGAGAAGGGTACTGAGGGGGCCATTGCCTAGTGTGAGTGTCTGCTGATGATGCAGTTTGGCTTGCCTGCCCCGTTCACGCCGGCAATTCCCGCTTCTCGTTCCGGATAAACGGACTCTGAATTCGAAGGTTTTTGTGGCCCATCAAGTGAATGGAAGTTGATTATTTGGGTTTCATTTTCACTGGATGGGATTAGAGGTTGAAACGATGAAATGAAACAGTAATGTATAAGAGGTAATGAGTGAGAGCAGCGGAGAGGGAGGGATGTGGAGCCTGACGCAGACAATACCAAGAGGATAACAGGTCTTAAGGAAAGAGGCTTCTGGTTTTAAGTAGTGGTGATGCAGGCGGCGGTGGTGATGATAGTTGTGGCCTAGATGGTGGTGATGTTGGTAGTGGTGGCGTCCCATAATGGATGTAATGGGACTTGTGGTGGTGATGGTAATGGTAGCGTCGATGGTTGTATTATCAACATTATAGGAGTAACAAACAAGACCCAACCAGCCATAACATGCATTATTACTAAAACAAGGGACACACAGTTGCAACTTTTAGCATCATTATANGCATCCATCCCCCAGTCCCAGGCCTCCAGCCGCTGATATACATCCATCCCCCAGTCCCAGGCCTTCAGCCGCTGATATGCATCCATCTCCCAGTCCCAGGCCTTCAGCCGCTGATATGCATCCATCTCCCAGTCCCAGGCCTTCAGCCGCTGATATGCATCTCCCAGTCCCAGGCCTCCAGCCGCTGATATGCATCTCCCAGTCCCAGGCCTCCAGCCTCTGATATGCATCCCTAGTCTCTGGCTTCCAGCCTCTGAAATGCATCTCCTAGTCTCAGGCTTCCAGCCTCTGAAGTGCATCTCCTAGTCTCAGGCTTCCAGCCTCTGAAATGCATCTCCCAGTCTTAGGCCTCCAGCCTCTGATATCCACATGTGAACATATAAAACTTGGCATCCAATAGCCTCAAGATCTGGCTTGCAATGTATGACCTGCAACCTTGGACCTCTTTAGGTCACCAATCTCACGTTGCTTGCTCGGCAATACACGGAAGAGATCACAAATGTCTGGAAGGGGGCCAATATCGTGCCAGTTTACAACCAAAACGGAGATCTAGAGGAAGCGTTAAATTGGAGGTCGGTGTTGGAAAGAGGTTAAGGTCTCACGAACGCTATCATGGGTTCAGTTAGGAAAGAACCTGCCTCGGGAACTTAATTAACTTTCACTCTAAGATGAAGGACGGTTTGCAATACAACACACACATACACATAGGCATATTCACGTACACACACACACACATACACATAGGCATATTCACGTACACACACACACACACATACACATGAGTGTGTGTGTGTTATTATGAGAAGGATTAAGACAGAGGAGGACAGCTTGAGGCTTCAAGAAAACCTGGACAAGCTGCAGGAATGGTCGAACAAATGGCTGTTAGAGTTTAACCCAAGCAAATGTAATGTAATGAAGATAGGGGTAGGAAGCAGGAGATCAGATACTAGGTACCATTTGGGAGATGAAATACTTCAAGAGTCAGAGAGAGAGAAAGACCTGGGGTTGATATCACGCCAGACCTGTCCCCTGAAGCTCATATCAAGAGGATAACATCAGCAGCATATGCCAGGTTGGCTAACATAAGAACGGCCTTTAGAAACTTGTGTAAGGAATATTTCAGAACATTATATACCACATATGTCAGACCAATCCTGGAGTATGCGACTCCAGCATGGAGTCCCTATCTAGTCAAGCTAAGACTAAACTGGAAAAGGTTCAAAGGTTTGCCACCAGACTAGTACCAGAGCTGAGAGGTATGAGCTACGAGGAGAGACTACGGGAATTAAACCTCACTTCGTTGGAAGACAGAAGAGTTAGGGGGGACATGATCACCACATTCAAGATTCTCAAGGGAATCGACAGGGTTGATAAAGACAGGCTGTTTAACACAAGGGGCACACGCACTAGGGGACACAGGTGGAAACTGAGTGCCCAAATGAGCCACAGAGATATTAGAAAGAACTTTTTTAGTGTCAGAGTGGTTGACAAATGGAATGCATTAGGAAGTGATGTGGTGGAGGCTGACTCCATACACAGTTTCAAGTGTAGATATGATAGAGCCCAATAGGCTCAGGAACCTGTACACCTGTTGAATGACGGTTGAGAGGCGGGACCAAAGAGCCAGAGCTCAACCCCCGCAAGCACAACTAGGTGAGTACAACTATGTGAGTACACACACACAAACACACACACACACACACACAAACCACACACACAAACACACACACGGCCGAGTGGACAGCACGCTGGACATGTGATCCTGTGGTCCCGGGTTCGATCTCGGGCGCTGGCGAGAAACATTAGGAAGAGTTTCTTTCACCCTATGCCCCTGGTACCTAGCAGTAAATGGGTACCTGGAAGTTAGTCAGCTGTCACGGGCTGCCTCCTGGGGTGTGTGTGTGATGTGAAAAAATAGTAGAAGTAATAGTAGTTAGAAACAGTTGATTGACAGTTGAGAGGCAGGCGAAAACCAGAGCTCAACCCCCGCAAACACAACTAGGTGAATACACACACACACACAAACCCATCCTCCGGGTTGACAGTACGATTTAATACTAAGTGTAATAAGTACATTTCCTTACTGTCATTCACAGTACATAATTGCACTTATGGGGCTGATACATTTACCTCCCCGCTTAGTTTTCTGTTAACACACTCAGAATTTTAGGACAAGGTTTTCAAGTTCAAATTGCTATACACAAGTTTAAATATCAGGAATTTCTTTTTCAGTTTTATTAAACAATAGAGATTTTATACAAAATTTGAAAATATGTTGTTGTTAAAGATTCGCTACCTGAAACAAAAAGTTCCAGGTAACACGGGCTATGGTGAGCCCGTAGTGCCTTTTATTTTTGAAAATATCCTTTGTTACTTTACAATTTATTGATATATTTTAGTTTTGTTTTATTTGTTTTATAAAACTATAATATCAATATAAATATAAGTTAGTACTAATTGTAATTAAGAAGCAATAAAATTATTATCTTCAAAAACTAAGACGGTTAGGTGAGGTCGTGGTTTTCTATTCAGTTTTTCAGGTAAACTCAAATATTCACAATATATTTGACAGTACGATTTAATACTAAGTGAAAATAAGTACAATTCCTGACTGCTATGAATAGTACGTAATTGCACTGATTTATACTCTTACATTTACCTCCCTATTTTTGGAGGACGGGCTCTGCACACACACACACACACACACACACACACACACACACACACACACACACACACACACACCACACACACACACATACATTACAACACATACACTACACACACACACAGTAGGGGAGGTGACTGAGTGAACAGCACGCTATACACGTAATCCAGTAGTCCGGGGGTTCGACTCCGGCGCCTGCGAGAAACAATGAGCAGAGTTTCTTTCACCTTGATGCCCCTGTTACCTAGTAGTAAATAGGTACCTGGGAGTTAGACAACTGTTACGGGCTGCTTCCTCTGTGTGTGTGTGTGTGTGTGTGTGTGTGTGTGTGTGTGTGTGTGTGTGTGGTGTGTGTGTGTGTGTGTGTGTGTGTGTGTGAAAAAAATGTAGTTAGTAACAGTTGAATGACAGTTGAGAGGCGGGCCGAAAGAGCAGAGCTAAACACCCTCAAGCACAACTAGGCGAATACACATGCACATACGTATGTACGCACATATACATATGCAGAGTTAGTGTTTTTACTATTTGTATTTAGTATTTGTACCAGCAGGATCGAGCTGTTCGGTCTTGGACCCGCCATTCTAACCGTCTGTTGTCTATCGTACTGATGACAGACCTACTTCCCTCTATCATATCTATTACACATATTTCTCATGCACATATTCGCGGGATGCAGCCTTTAGCAACTGTCCTACTCCCGGGTACCTATTTACTTCTAGGTGAACACAGACATCAGTGAAAGAAATCTGCGTATTTGTTTCAGCGACGATCTAGAATCGATCCCGGGTCCACTGTATTACGAATCCTGAGCGCTGTCCGTTAGGCTGTGAGGACCTGTGGGTGATTATCTAAGCGTAATTTCTTAAGTGTAGTTACAGGATGAGCTCGTGGTGTCCCGTCAGCAAATATGTATATAGTTATGTATTTTTAAATCGTTTAATAGACGATGAAAATTACTTGAGCAAAACGTTGAACCCTGTGGTACTCCATTAGTAACATTCCACCTGTCTGATACATTGCCTCTCATTACTACCCTCATTTTTTTCCACAAGAAAATATGTCATCCATGTCAGCACTCTGCCTGTCACCCCTGCAACATGTTTCCAGTTTACAGAACAACCGCATTTGTGGAATTGTCAAAAACGCCTTTTTAGGTCCGGACAATTACAGTCAACACAACCATCTCTTTCCTGTAAAATCTTTGTGGCTCTTTCATGAAAAAATAATAGTTTTTTACACGGAATCTTCTTGTTCGAATGCTGTACTATTTGTCTGTTATTAAATCTTTTCTCTTCAGATATTCTACTCCTTGATAAAGTTTTTTCTTGTATTCTGACTAACACGCTTGACAAAGATACAGGTCTTCAATTTTATAACATTATAGGCTATAAATTTTGTAGAGTAGAACTAAGCCTGTTTTCATATATCTGACGAGATTCATGTATATAAAGATGTCTGAAAAATCAATTGATGTGGAATGCTCCGCTCAGATGTGCATTCCTCAGAACCCACTGTGAAACTCCATCTGGAGCAACTGCCTTGTTTCTTCCTATCTTCTTGAATTATTTTTTTAATTAGTCTCGTGATACCTCCATGATGTTATCTGAAATTGATATTGTCTGGTTCTCTAAAAATCTCATTTTACACAAGTACAGTTTACAACGGTTCATTTCGTGTTCCAAACATTTCCTTTTTATTTTCTTTGAAATTGTTCCCCATTTTCAATCTTTGGATTTTATCCTCTACATGCAGATTGCTTTTTATAAATTTATAGGAAAGGCCTGGTTCTGTTTTACATTTGACCGTGTATGAAAGGTGTGTGTGTGTGTGTGTGTGTACTCACCTAATTGTACTCACCTAATTGTGCTTGCGCGGGTTGAGCTTTGGCTCTTTGGTCCCGCCTCTCAACTGTCAATCAACAGGTGTACAGATTCCTGAGCCTACTGGGCTCTATCATATCTACATTTGAAACTGCGCATGGAGTCAGCCTCCGCCACATCACTTCCTAGTGCATTCCATTTATTAACTACTCTGACACTGAAAAAATTCTTTCTAACGTCTCTGTGGCTCATCTGGGTACTAAGTTTCCACCTGTGTCCCCTTGTTCGTGTCCCACCCGTGGTGAAGAGTTTGTCTTTGTCCGCCCTGTCAATTCCACTGAGAATTTTGTAGGTGGTTATCATGTCTCCCCTTACTCTTCTGTTTTCCAGGGATGTGAGGTTCAGCTCCTTTAGCCTTTCCTCGTAGCTCAATCCTCTCAGTTCCGGGACGAGCCTGGTGGCATACCGCTGAATCTTCTCTAACTTTGTCTTGTGTTTAACTAGGTATGGACTCCAGGCTGGAGCTGCATACTCCAGGATTGGTCTTACATAAGTGGTATACAGGGTTCTGAAAGAAAGAAAATGTGTGTGTGTGTGTGTGTGTGTGTGTGTGTGTGTGTGTGTGTGTGTGTGTGAGTGTGTACTCACATATTTGTGCTTGCGGGGGTTGAGCTTTGGCTCTTTGGTCCCGCCTCTAAACTGTCAATCAACTGGTGTACAGATTCCAGAGCCTCTGGGCTCTATCATATCTACATTTGAAACTGTGTATGGAGTCAGCCTCCACCACATTACTTCCTAATGCAATCCATCCGTTAACTACTCTGACACTGAAAAAGTTCCTTCTAACGTCTTTGTGGCTCAGGTGGGTACCCAGTCTCCACCTGTGTCCCCTTGTTCGCGTCCCACCAGTGTTGAATTGTTTATCATTGTTTACCCGGTCGATTTCTCTGAGGATTTTTAGGTTGTGATCATGTCTCCCCTTACTCTTCTGTCTTCCAGTGTCGTAAGGTGCATTTCCCGCAACCTTTCCTCGTAACTCATGCCTCTTAGTTTTGGGACTAGTCTAGTGGCATACCTTTGGACTTTTTCCAGCTTCGTCTTGTGCTTGACAAGGTACGGGCTCCATGCTGGGGCCGCATACTCCAGGATAGGTCTTACATATGTGGTGTACAAGATTCTGAATGATTCTCTGTGTCGTAAGGTGCCTGCATCTAAGCCGCAGGCTCCACTCCTGGTGGTGCCCTTCCGTCAATTTCTTTAAGTTTCAGCTTTGCAACCATACACAGGTTCCTGAACGCTGTTCTGATGTTAGCCAGCCTCGCATATGCCGCAGACGTTATTATTTTATGTGGGCTTCAGGAGACAAGTTTGGTGTGATATCAACTCCTAGATCTTTCTCTCTGTCCGTTTTATTAAGTACTTCATCTCCTATTCTGTATCCTGTGTCTGGCCTCCTGTTTCCACTGCCTAGTTTCATTACTTTGCATTTACTCGGGTTGAACTTCAACAGCCATTTGTTGAACCATTCACTCAGTCTGTCTAGATCATCTTGTAGACTCCTACTATCGTCCTCAGTTTCAATCCTCCTCATAATTTTTGCATCATCGGCAAACATTGAGAGAAACGATTCTATACCCTCTGGGAGATCATTTACATATTCCCAGTACCTTCCCTTTCACTCCAGCCTGCATCTCCAGCTTTTTCACTAGCCTCTTGTGTGGCACTGTATCAAAGGCTTTCTGACAATCCAAAAATATGCAGTCTTCCCACCCTTCTCTTTCTTGCCTTTTTTTTTTGCCACGTCGTAGAATTCAAGTAACCCTGTAAGGCAGGACCTGCCATCCCTGAACCCATGTTGATGCTGTGTTACAAAGTTCTTTTGCTTCAGGTGCTCCACTAGCTTTCTTCGCACAATCTTCTCCGTCAGCTTGCATGGTATGCAGGTTAGGGACACTGGCCTGTAATTCAGTGCCTCCTATCTATCCCCTATGTGTGTGTGTGTATGTGTGTATGTGTGTGTGTGTACTCACCTAGTTGTACTCACCTAGCAACCCGTCCTCGCAAATTCAATAAGTCAATATTGACTTATTAAATATGTGCATAGGTGACATACTTAACATAATAGTTTCCCTTAAAAATCTTCATAGAAAACACCGACCTTACCTAACTTTGTTAGTATGCTTCGTAATTACAATTATTACCTAACCTATACCTATAATAGGTTAAGTAACAATTGTAATTACGAAGCTATAAGATGCTTATTTTAACATACTAACAAGGTTAGGTAAGGTTGGCGTTTTCTATAAAGATTTTCAAGGGAAACTATTATGTTAAGTATGTCACCTATGCACGTAACTAATAAGTCAATATTGACTTATTAAATTTGCGAGGACGGGTTGCACCTAGTTGTGTTTGTGGGGTTGAGCTCTGGCTCTTTGGTCAAACCTCTCAACCGTCAATCAACAGGTGTACAGAATCCTGAGCCTATTGGGCTCTATCATATCTACACTTGAAGCTGTGTATGGAGTCAGCCTCCACCACATCACTTCCTAATGCATTCCATTTGTCAACCACTCTGACACTAAAAAAGTTCTTTCTAATATCTCTGTGGCTCATTTGGGCACTCAGTTTCCACCTGTGTCCCCTTGTGCATGTGCCCCTTGTGTTAAATAGCCTGTCTTTATCTACCCTATCAAATCCCTTCAGAATCTTAATGTGGTGATCATGTCCCCCCAAACTCTTCTGTCTTCCAGCGAAGTGAGGTTTAATTCCCGTAGTCTCTCCTCGTAGCTCATACCTCTCAGCTCGGGCACTAGTCTGGTGGCAAACCTTTGAACCTTTTCCAGTTTAGTGTTATCCTTGACTAGATATGGACTCCATGCTGGGGCTGCATACTCCAGGATTGGCCTGATATATGTACTCACCTATGTGTGTCTGCAAGATCGAGCATTGACTCTTGGATCCCGCCTTTCGAGCATCAGTTGTTTACAGCAATGACTCCTGTCCCATTTTCCTATCATACCTGGTTTTAAAATTATGAATAGTATTTGCTTCCACAACCTGTTCCTTAAGTGCATTCCATTTTCCCACTACTCTCACGCTAAAAGAAAACTTCCTAACATCTCTGACTCATCTGAGTTTCCAACTTCCATCCATGTCCCCTCGTTCTGTTACTATTCCGTGTGAACATTTCGTCTATGTCCACTCTGTCAATCCCTCTGAGTATTTTATACGTTCCTATCATGTCCCCCCCTCTCCCTTCTTCTTTATAGTGTCGTAAGGCACAGTTCCCTCAGGCGCTCCTCATACCCCATCCCTCGTAGCTCTGGGACGAGTCTCGTTGCAAACCTCTGAACCTTTTCCAGTTTCATTATATGTTTCTTCAGATGGGGACTCCATGATGAGGCGGCATACTCTAAGACTGGCCTCACGTAGGCAGTGTAAAGCGCCCTAAATGCCTCCTTTACTTAGGTTTCTGAATGATGTTCTAACTTTTGCCAGTGTAGAGTACGCTGCTGTCGTTATCCTATTTATATGTGCCTCAGGAGATAGATTAGGTGTTACGTCCACACCCAGGTCTCTTTCGCGCGTCGTCATAGGTAGGCTGTTCCCCTTCATTGTGTACTGTTCCTTTGGTCTTCTATCTCCTAGTCCCACTTCCATAACTTTACATTTGCTCGTGTTGAATTCCAATAGCCATTTCTCTGACCATCTCTGCAACCTGTTCAGGTCCTCTTGGAGGATCCTGCAATCCCAATCTGTCACAACTCTTCTCGTCAACTTTGCGTCATCCGCAAACATCGACATGTAGGACTCTACACCTGTAAACATGTCGTTAACATATACAAGAAATAGAATTGGTCCCAGCACCGATCCTTGTGGTACTCCACTTGTTACTGTTCGCCAGTCCGACTTCACGCCCCTTACCGTAACTCTTTGGCTCCTTCCTGTTAGGTAGTTCCTTATCCATGCTAGGACCTTTCCCCCTACCCCCGCCTGCCTCTCGAGTTTGAACAGCAGTCTCATGTGTGGTACTGTATCAAAGGCTTTTTGGCAGTCCAGAAATATGCAGTCTGCCCAACCATCTCTGTCCTGTCTTATCCTCGTTATTTTATCATAGAATTCCAGAAGGTTTGTTAGGCACGATTTCCCTGTCCAGAACCCATGTTGATGTTTATCACAAACCTAATGTTCTCCAGGTGTGCAACCCGTCATAGCCTAATTATTCTTTCCAGTATTTTAAAGGGAAGCTTGTCAGTGATACAGGTCTATAGTTAAGTGCCTCCTCCCTATCGCCTTTTTTGAAGATCGGCACGACATTTGCCTTCCTCCAGCATCTGGGCAATTCTCCCGACATAAGTGACTCATTAAAGATCATTGCCAGTGGCACGCTGAGGGCCTGCGCTGCTTCTTTTAGTATCCACGGTGATACTTTGTCTGGTCCAACTGCTTTAGATGCATCTAGAGTTGTCAACTTTTCATTACCTCCTCTGCTGTCACCTCTATATCTGATAGTCTTTCATCTAGGGTAATCCCTTCCAACAATGGAGCTGCTCGGGCTCGGTAGTGAACACTCCATGGAAACTAGCATTCAGTGCCTCACAATTTCCTTGTCACTTTCAGTATATGCCCCCTCTGCCTTCCTTAGTCTTGTCACTTGGTCCTTCACCAACATTTTCTCTTTATTGACTGTGTAGTAGCTTAGGTTGTTTTTTCGCTTTGATTGCAGTATCATTCTCATAGTCCCTTTCCGATGTTCGTCTTATGTTAATGTAATCGTTCCTAGCTCTGTTGCATCTGATCCTGTTGTCCTCTTCCTTGTCTTCTGTACTTCCTCCACTCCCCGCTGCTG
>WNGS01167372.1:26208771-26225561 GCA_020271785.1 Procambarus virginalis | reverse complement strand
ACCCCAGAAGTGACTCGAACCCATATCCCAGAAGCAACGCAACTGGTATGTACAGGGACGCCTTAATCCGCTTGACCATCACGACCGGACATAAGGAAGTGATAGCCGAGCTATATGAACCACTTCCCCGCCGGCACTCGGATGGTAATCTTGGGCATAGCATTTTATCAAATCACCTCATTTTTTGGGGCAACACGTGAGGAACACAAATGCAAACAAGCCTGATGGTCCCAAGGACTAGATACACTGAAAACTTATGTCCGGTCGTGATGGTCAAGCGGATTAAGGCGTCCCCTGTACATACCAGTTGCGTTGCTTCTGGGAGTATGGGTTCGAGTCACTTCTGGGGTGTGAGTTTTCAGTTGTATCTCTCCTGGGGACCATTCAGGCTTGTTTGCATTTGTGTTCCTCACGTGTTGCCCCCAAAATGAGGTGATTTGATAAAATGCTATGCCCAAGATTACCATCCGAGTGCCGGCGGGGAAAGTGGTGTCATATACCTCCGGCTATCACTTCCTTATGTCCGGTCGTGATGGTCAAGCGGATTAGGCGTCCTGTACATACAGTTGCGTTGCTCCTGGGAGTATGGGTTCGAGTCACTTCTTGGGTGTGAGTTTTCAGTTATATATATATATATATATATATATATATATATATATATAATATATATATATATATATGTCGTACCTAGTAGCCAGAACGCACTTCTCAGCCTACTATGCAGGCCCGATTTGCCTAATAAGCCAGTTTTCATTAATTAATTGTTTTTCGACTACCTAACCTACCTAACCTAACCTAACCTAACTTTTTCGGCTGCCTAACCTAACCTAACCTATAAAGATAGGTTAGGTTAGGTTAGGTAGGGTTGGTAGGTTCGGTCAAATATCTACGTTAATTTTAACTCCAATAAAAAAAATTGACCTCATCACAATGAAATGGGTAGGTTTATCATTTCAAAGAAAAAAATTAGTGAAAATATATAATTCATGAAAACTTGGCTTATTAGGCAAATCGGGCCTTGCATAGTAGGCTAAGAAGTGCGCTCTGGCTACTAGGTACGACATATATATATATATATATATATAATATATATATATATATATATATATATTTAATATATATATATAACCAATGAACTAACTAAGCTATGAAGAGTGTGAGGGAACTGGATCTAATTACACTTGATGAAAGGAGGAGTAGGGCAGATATGACATGACGTAGAAGATACAAACAGGATTGACAAATTATATTTAGAAGCAATGTTTAAATTATGGAAGTGAGAACGAGGGGACAAAACTACAAACTGGAAACACAGATCAATCGCAGAGATGTTAGAAAGAAATGTTCAGCCCCAGAGTTGTGTGAAAAAATTAGTAGTTAGTAACATTTGACTGAATAAGAGTTGAGAGTCGGGCCGAGAGAGCAGAGCTCAACCCCCCCCCCTCAAGCACAACTAGGTGAATACACATGCACATACGCATATACGCACACATACATATGCAGAGTTAGTGTATTTACTATTTGTATTTAGCATATGTACCAGCGGGATCGAGCTGTTCGGTCTTGGACCCGCCTTTCTAACCTTCGGTTGTCTATTGTATTGACCACTGACATATTTCCCTCTATCATATCTATTACATATATTTCTCATACACATATTCCCGGGATGCAGCCTGTAACAACTGTCTCACATTCATGGGGGACCTGTTTACTTCTAGGTGAACACAGACATCAGGTGAAAGAAAATCTGCGTACTTGTTTCAGCGACGATCTAGAATCGAACCCGTGTCCATTGGATTACAAATCATGATCGCTGTCCGTTCGGCTGTGAGGACCTGTGGGTGATTATCTCAGAGTAATTTCTTAAGTGTAGTTACAGGATGAGCTCGTCGTGTCCCGTCAGCAAATATGTATATAGTTATGTATTTCTAAATCGTTTAACACAAGATAAAAATTACTGGAGCAAAACGTGAACCCTGTGGTACTCCATTAGTAACATATCACCTGTCTGATGCATTGCCTCTCATTACTGACCTCATCTTTCTTTCCACAAGAAAATATGTCATCCATGTCAGCAGTCTGCCTGTCACCTCTGCAACATTTTTCTAATTTACAGAACAACCACCTTTGTGGAATTATGTAAAAAACGCCTTTTCAGGTCCGAACAATTACAGTCAACACAACCATCTCTTCCTATAAAATCTTTGTGAATCTTTCATAAAAAATAAGTAGTTTTTACGCGGAATCTTCTTGTTCTAAAGCCATACTATTTGTCTGTTACTTAATCTTTTCTCTCCAGACATTCTACCTGTTTGATAAAGTTTTTTCTTGTATTTTGATTAACACGCTTGACAAGATACAGGTCTATGATTTTGCCTTTCTTCACTTCTATAACATTTCACGCTATAAATTTTGTAGAGTAGAACTAAGCCTGTTTTCATATATCTGACGAGATTCCTGCATATAAAGATGTCTGAAAAATCAATTGATGTGGAATGCTCCGCTCAGATGTGCGTTCCTCAGGACCCACTGTGAAACTCCAGCTGGAGCAACTGTCTTGTTTCTTCCTATCTGCTTGAATTATTTTTGTAATTCGTCTCGAGATACCTTCATGACTTTATCTGAAATTGATATTGTATCTGGTTGTCTAAAAATCTCATTTTGCACAAACACAGTTTACAGCGGTTCATTTAGTGTCTCACACATTTCCTTTTTATTTTCTTTGAAATTGTTCCCCATTTTCAATCTGTGGATTTTATCCTTTACATGCAGATTGCTAATAAATTTATAGGAAAGGCCTGGTTCTGTTTTACATTTGACCGTGTACGTGTGTCTGTGTGTGTGTGTGCGCGCGCGCATGTGCATGTGTGTGTGTACTCACTTAGTTGTGCTTGCAGGGGTTGAGCTGTGGCTCTTTGGTCCCCCCACTCAACCGTCAATCAACAGGTGTACAGGTTCCTGAGCCTACTGGGCTCTATCATATCTACATTTGAAACTGTCTATGAAGTCAGCCTCCACCATATCACTGCCTAATGCATTCCATCTGTTAACTACTCTAACACTGAAGAAGTTCTTTCTAACATCCCTGTGGCTCGTTTGTGTACTCAGTTCCCACCTGTGTCCCCTTGTACTATCCTGTTAAACAGTTTATCTTTATCTACCCTGTCAATTCCTCTGAGAATGTTGTAGGTAGTGATCATGTCTCCCCTTTACTCTTCTGTCTTCCAGTGTCGTGAGGTGCATTTCACGCAGCCTTTCCTCGTAACTCAGTCCAACCACTTGGGTTGGGCGGTAGAGCGACGGTCTCCTTCATGCAGGTCGGTGTTTAATCCCGGCCGTCCAAGTGGTTGGACGCTATTCCTTTCCCCCGTCCCATCCCAAATCCTTATCCTGACTCCTTCCAAGTAATATATAGTCGTAATAGCTTAGTACTTACTCCTGATAGTTCCATTCCATTCCTCGTAACTCATGCCTCTTAGTTCTGGGACTAGTCTAGTAGCATACCTCTGAACCTTTTCAAGCTTCGTCTTGTGTGTGTGTGTGTATACTTACCTAGTTGTACTAATCTAGTTGTGCTTGCGGGGGTTGAGCTCTGCTCTTTCGGCCCTCCTCTCAACTATCAATCAATCAACTATAACAACTATTTTTCTGTTTTTTTGTTTTTTCCACACACACACACACCACACACACACACACCACACACACACACACACACACACACACACACACACACACACACACACACACTTAAGGAAGGAGCAGAAGAACTGTGCCTACCACTCTCCATAGTGTATAACAAATCTCTGGCAACAGGGGAACTGCCAGAAATTTGGAAAGCAGCTAATGTAGTCCCGATATACAAGAAAGGGATAGACAGGAGGCACTGAATTACAGGCCAGTGTCCCTAACCTGCATACCATGCAAGCTGATGGAGAAGATTGTGCGAAGAAAGCTAGTGGAGCATCTGGAGCGAAAGAACTTTGTAACACAGCACCAACATGGGTTCAGGCATGGCAGGTCCTGCCTCACAGGGTTACTTGAATTCTACGACCAGGCAACAAAAATAAGGCATGAAAGGGAAGGGTGGGCAGACTGCATATTTTTGGATTGTCAGAAAGCCTTTGATACAGTGCCACACAAGAGGCTAGTGAAAAAGCTGGAGATGCAGGCTGGAGTGAAAGGGAAGGTACTCCGTTGGATACAGGAGTACCTAAGCAACAGGAGACAACGAGTCAGTGTGAGGGGTGAGGTCTCAGATTGGCGAGACGTTACGAGTGGAGTCCCGCATGGGTCAGTCCTTGGTGTTGGAAATAACCAACAGTTTTATACATCATTGTATTTATACAACCTTTGAATTAACCAAAGTAGTTACTAAAATTACTAACTTATAGATTTAATCATTATCATGATTTATTCATTGCCAAATTCTTCCTAGTACGTGAGGAACAACAGGCAGCAACATGAATTTTCTCCACATTTAGTTGGATTTATAACAAGAGTCCAGTTTATCATTTCCTTTACTAAAAATAGTTAACTTTGATTTCGTAGTATACTATTACTTACTGGAGCTCCCTTATTTAACTAACATTTAAGTATTCTAGAGGAAATTACTTTGATGCAAATGATTTACTTTAATTTCCTCGATTGGCTGCACAACTTTTAGTAAGCCAATTTATGTTACTAGAACTTCTATTTTATCACAGAAGAATTTAATGTGATATTAATACTTGTTATTACCTCTTCCTTCCTTAGTCAATTGCGATAAATACATATTCATTTACGCTCGAAAGCCGCGCATGCGCAATAAGGAGCAGGAGGAAGAAGGGAGAGCGTCACTTGACTCAGCACGAGAGCACGGACGCCATTAAGAGCGTGTAGCAGAATTGTGCTTGACCTATTATTTCGCTCCCACGATCAGTTGAGCGGTGCCACGTTATCTGGCACAACATAGCCGTGTCATAGACTATCATACGAGCATCTCCAGAGTCAACGTCTTTCAAGCAGCAGCTGGAGGACGAAGAGTTGCTCAAGTCTTCACATCAACGACACGAGGCTCGGCTGCTAAGTTTACCCTTTTTGTTATTATGTGGCCACTATTAACATTTAGGCTAGCAGTCGTTAGGCCGAATGCAAACCAACAAAAGCTAGTACGTGTCTTAATTAAATTTACCATCTAATTAGATGATTATCAGTTTATTTCTATGATACAAATTGTTCAGACATTAGCTGATAATTTACTACCGTCATCCTCATGATTTAGGATGTAAATGTAATTACCTATTGTGTAGAAGATATCTACAATGTAATTGCCTTTCAGTACCAAGGCGACTTCAACCGAGGTGCTAGGCTTCCCCACCGTTCTGTGCAACAATTTACCCTATGCAACACGTCGTCGGTGGAGTGTAGCAACCGATTACACCTCACTAGCTCCACAGCTAAGCTGTCCATTTTTCCATCAGTAGCAATAACTCCATAGTTACAGTAGTGATCTCCTAAAGAGATCAATTATACTAACCCTTTGATTTACTGATGCTGTTCAACATTTCAGTAGTATATTGAGGTGCATTTACCTCCATCAATATTATATTCTACATTTATTGACTTACATTTGATTTACTCTGGTGAAGAACCAGCACCAGAATAATGCTAGGGATGTATTAATCTTTTAGCATGTAACCCCCCAATTTTGTGTAGTTAATTTGACTCCATTCATATAAGCATTACAGTTTTACCAAGATCCATAGGACACTAGTTCCTAGGATCAGTTTTTTCCATTGTCTCTTTGTTTTCCACTTTTTCTCAAAAAGTGGTGGTCCTTCATAGCTATCGAAGTATATATATATATTTATTTAATTATTAGTTACTGGGTCTCAGAGCCCAAAACAAGTTATTAGTTATTGGAGTCAGGTTTTCCCCACAAAATTTTGGTCCTTCGAACCGGATAGATCAATGCTAAATATACAGGTTCTCGGACAAATTTTGGTCCTTCGAACCTAGATAGCTGAAAATCAAGCTATTCTCAATCATTATTATTAACTATTTACTAACACCAATTAGTGTGTTAATATTATTAGGCTATTTACCAATATATTTCATTATTTACGGCTGTCAGCAGACTGCCCATATTATAGCCTAAAACTCATTTATTATTATCAACATTTCTATTAATACTTTATGCATAAAGTAACCTTAGTGTTATATATTTATAAATTTTCACTTGTGTTTCTAAGCACAAACATATATATCAAAACAAAAATCCCAAAAACATAGCACCATATATCTATATTACTGCACCATTGCATTATGCCAACCTTTGATGAGGTAGGATATTTAGACTGTAATTGTACTAATGTTTGTACAAATGCAGCCTAAATCATTTAGTCATTCCTAGGTAGGAATTATTAACGAGTACTGTACTAGACAGTACTGGTGTACATACATATTATTTAGATTGTGCTGACCCTGATTTGGGGTGGGATTACCAAAACTCTTTTGTGCTTTTAACATATTATTCGTGTATTATTTTTTTGAGTACTGCCGAATGTTCACTGTTGGATCGAATGGTGATAATTGATGAGCTAACCGGACGAAAATCCAATAGTGGCATTCGAATACTACTCAAAAATATTAGCTATCTATTGTTAGGTAGGCAAATTAACCTCTAAACGAGGTATTATAGTCTATTCAATACATTAGGCTATTATATTAGTATTGAGCTCCATTGAATGAGCCAATATCCCAGTTACATCAGTAACAACTATTTACTATCAGACCAGCCCTTACCCAGCAAGATGGAAACGGCTGACAAAATGAAAAGGACCCTTACCGGTCTGAAAGGTCACTTGACCCGACAGATTACCAAGTGTCAAAATCTGTCACAACAGTCACCTGTTGACTACATTGAATTAGAAGACTTACTTCAAGTTGCTGAAAGCAAATTCGAGCATATTAAACAGCATATGAATCTGTACTTGACAGAACTTTACCAAACCTCAATAGGTGAAACTGAACTTGAGGACATTGTAAATGATTTAGCCCAGTACGAAGATGATGTACAGGCTAAACTTCAACCCTTCAAAAAGCAAATTGCTAAAAACAAATTAACAACAGCCTCTACTGCACATCCAGATCCTGATGTCAAATTACCTCAGATCAATATACCCACATTCTCTGGTAACGAGAATGAGAGTTGGGATGATTTCTGGAGTAAATTCGTGGATGCAGTAGACTCTAAAACTAACATCCCTCAAACAACTAAGTTCACTTATTTACAAGGCTTGTTACGAAATGAAGCCTTGAAGGTAATATCTAACATAACACTGACCAGTGATGGTTACGACCTAGCTGTTCAATTGCTTAAGAGCAACTACGATAACAAGGAAAGAACTATTACTATCTTAGTTCAAAAATTGCTGGATTTACCATCTGCTAATAATTCTACAGATTCTCTCCAAACTTTCAGACTAGAGCTAGAGTCTTTACTCAAGGCCTTAAGCCTTAAAGTCCAAATTCAGACTGCTGAATGGATGACAAAGGTAGTTGTAAGGCGCAAATTACCAAGAGAGACTTTAGATAAATTGTGTACTATGTACAATAAAACCTCTCTGTCCATGAATGAAATTACAGAAGGTTTACATACCCTAGTCGAAAGACAAAGAGCCAACCAAGATGGGAAGAGTGTTTCAAACTTCTCTACTAACTCTCATCATAAACCCCAACGTACTGCAACTACTGTAGTAAAACCAGATCTCAATAAATCATCTCCGAAATGGAAATCTGGAAATGTAGGTACATACACAGTGAACCCTATAAACCCCGTAGTGAGCACCACTCCTACGACTTCTCCTACAGTGAAGAAGTGTTTGTTCTGCAATAATGAACATCTTACTTATAAGTGTAGTACTTATCCAGACCATAACACCCGAATTCATCGTTTGCAAGAATTACACAGATGCACAAGGTGCACGGGTCCTCATGACCCCAATAGCTGTACTGTCTCCTTACGTATGTGCAACAAGTGCCACAAGGGTAGACACCATTATTCCTTGTGTGGTAGTGATCAATCAAGATCAACCAATCCTCATAAGAAGACTACAAATTCTACTTCTGTACAGTATTGCAAAGTGCATCAAGACATAAGTGTACTTGCAACAGAGTCGACTAACACAACTACGTTACCAACAGCTCAATTAAAATTAATCAATAAGGGATCTAGGATTTCCACTCGTGGTCTCTTTGACCAAGGTTCGCAGAAAACCTTTATTTCTCAACAGCTAGTTGATCAGTTGAAACTGAAGCCTATTGCTCGAGTGAATTTGAATATCTCTGGATTCCTAACCAATAGTGGACCTCGTGACTACCAGGTTGTTAAAGTCTTGGTACGTTTAGGAGGCTGCACCAGCCCAATTCAAGCCATAGTCGTTGACAAGATCCCCTCAGATTTACATGTTACAGGTCTTGCTCAAACAGTCAAATTTCTTAAACGCAGCGGTATTAGGCTAGCAGATCATAAAATAAATACAGACTGTCTCAACGATGTAGGTATTCTTATTGGAGCTGACTTTTATTATAGATTTATTACTGGATGCACCAGGCAACGAGGTGTAAACTTGTTGCTGTCAGCTGGGGGTAAACTACTCACAGGACCGGTGTTGATCCAACAACATTCTAAATCTACTAGTAATCAACCAACTAATTCAATAGTTGCATGACTAGGCCTAGAGCAGTCACCACTACATGTCAGAGACGAAACCGAGGATGATGAGTCCAATCCCCCTGTTCATAAATTATGGGATTTGGACACCTTAGGCATAGTCCCTGATCAACCCAGTCCAGATGACACATGGACGTATCAACAATATCTTGATACTGTGATTTTCCAAGATAATCAATATTGGGTGAGACTCCCATGGAAGCTGAACCACCCACAGCTTCCAGTAAATTATTTCATGGCCTCAACCCAATTAAATTCTCAATTAGCTAGGCTACGGAAGCAACCAGATAAATTGCAACTGTATCATGCTTTAATACAGCAACAACTTGCTAACAAATTTATAGAAGTTGTTGAAGAAGACAACCATAAGACAGGCCATTATTTGCCACATCATGCTGTCCTGAAAGATTCAGTTACAACACCAATCAGGATTGTATTTAATTGTAGTGCCAAATTAAAGGCAGACAGCGTGTCACTAAATGATTGTCTACAAACTGGACCTAGCCTAACCCAAAGACTACAAGATGTCTTATTACGATTTCGCTCTGGTGTTTTTGCCTATACGGCCGACATTAGTAAGGCCTTTTTAAGAGTAGGCTTACAAGAGACGGATCGTAATTTTACTAAATTTCTATGGGTGAAAGATCCACAGGATCCTAATAGTGAAATCATTACTTATAGATTTGCCTCAGTACTGTTCGGAGCGACATCTTCACCATTTTTACTCCAGGCTACTCTGGATACACATCTCAAGAAGTCTAATAGCCCCTACAAGACTGAGATTAGCAACAATTTATATGTTGACAATTTTCAAGGTACCACTAATGATGAGAATAAACTAGTGGAAATCTACCATGAGGCTAATCGTGAACTTTTGGGAGCTAACATGCCCCTACAGTCGTGGGCCTCCAATAATAAACAACTCAACCAAATAATCGAGGAAGAATTCCCAGATTATAAGGTACCTCATAAATTGAAAGTCTTAGGTATGGAGTGGAATACTTCCACAGACAAATTGAATATCAAGTCAGTGGAGATCAAACATTCACCTCTAACCATGAGAAAACTACTCTCCCATGTCAGCAAGCCATTTGACCCTTTAGGCCTACTCAGTCCTATACTAATTAAGGGTAAACTCCTTATGCAGGAGTGCTGGCAAAGGAATTTGAGGTGGGATGAAACGTTGCCGGAGGATCTCCAAGAAAAATGGCAGCAGTTGATTCCTGATTACAACAAACTTAGTATTCTACAGTTTCCTCGAAATACCTTAGGACTAAATTCACCCACAAATTTACATGTATTCTGCGATGCTTCAGGCAAAGCGTATGGCTCAGTAGCCTATCTAGTTAATACTCAACAATCATTTTTGCTTACATCTAAGGCAAGGGTAGCCCCGATTAAAAGGAGGTCACTACCCCAAATGGAATTAACTGCCTTATTAGTAGGTGTAAGACTGGCCCATTGCCTGATCAAAACCCTCAGTAATGTTCACCTTGGTGAAATAGTAGTGTGGTCGGACAATGAAGCAGTATTGCAGTGGGTAAAAAATGACAACAACAAAACTCCCTATGTCAGCAATCGAGTAAGGGAAATTCGTGAATTGTCTGCTGGTTATAAATTAAGACATGTCCCAACCAAGGACAATCCAGCTGACTATTTATCCAGAGGTTTGACTTTAAAGCAATTAGTTAAAACCGAGATGTGGTTTAATGGACCCCAATGGCTAGTTAGTGGTCAGTGGCCCCAACAGAAGCCGCAAGTCATTGTGACCAATATCACTACCCCTGTTGTGGATCCAGAACCCCCTCGAATTTTAGCTATCAATCCTCATCGCTATTCCAGTTTAAGCAAATTACTAAGAGTTACAGAAATGGTATTTGATTTCATCAACAAGATGGGGATCAAGTATCGATTTCCTAGTTCCATCAAATATTGGGTCAAACAAGCTCAACAAGAGACTTATGGGAAGGAATATGAACATCTCCCAGAAAGGTTGAGTAAGTCTCTGGGTATTTGGCTTGACTCAGACAATTATAACATTTTGAGATGCGGCGGACGTCTGCTTCATGCAGAAATAAATTTAGATACGAAGAATCCTATACTTCTTCCACGTCACCACATCATTACTAAACTCATAGTTTTACATTACCATGAGCATAATACATTGCATGGTGGAGTATTAGATACTCTTACTGAAATCAGACAACGTTTTTGGCTTCCCAAGGTCGCCAAACTGTTAAATCTTTAATCAAGTCTTGTATAATCTGCAAGAGATATGATGCTCGAGTGTGTCCTTATCCAGGTCCACCGCCCCTACCTAAGGAGCGAGTCGTTCACCTTCGTCCCTTTGAAACCACAGGTGTCGACTATACAGGAGCACTAATTTTAACAGGCACACCGGACAAGATTCCAGTGAAAGCCTACATTTGCCTTTTCACGTGTGCTACCACACGTGGAGTACATTTAGAGTCACTTCTGACATGAGTGCAGAAGCCTTTCTGCAAGCCTTTCGCAGATTTGCTGCACGAAGATCTTGCCCCAAAATTAATGATCTCGGATAATGGATCTAACTTCGTGGCAGGAGAAGCTTGCTTACAAGAATATGGAACCATCCAGAAGTACACTCTGTGCTCAAACAGAGACAATGCTATTGGAAATTTATTCCTCCAGAGCACCATGGCATGGCGGTTTTTACGAAAGAATGGTGGGAACTGTTAAGAAATGCCTAAGAAAAACCTTACACAGGCAGAAAATTAATCTCACCGAGTTACAGACCCTTGTCGTGGAAATTGAAGCACGAGTCAACAACAGACCTCTAACCTATTTAACAGAAGATTTCTCCCAAAGAGAACCCCTAAGCCCCTCTCATTTGATTCATGGTGGTCTTCTGAGCCCTCTAATATCTCTAGGAGACGAGGATCCAGCTGACCCTTCGTGTGTCAAAGCAAGTGACTTGGTGGAGAGTTATAGACACCTTTCAAGAGTAATAGAGAAGTGGAATGAGGTCTGGACACGTGAATATTTAACTGCTTTAAGAGAATATCATTATGGAGCTGCAAGCCCATACAATAAAGTGTCCACTTAAACCAGGTGATCTTGTCCNCAGTGAAAGCCTACATTTGCCTTTTCACGTGTGCTACCACACGTGGAGTACATTTGGAAGTCACTTCAGACATGAGTGCAGAAGCCTTTCTGCAAGCCTTTCGCAGATTTGCTGCACGAAGATCTTGCCCAAAATTAATGATCTCGGATAATGGATCTAACTTCGTGGCAGGAGAAGCTTGCTTACAAGAAATATGGAACCATCCAGAAGTACACTCTGTGCTCAAACAGAGACAATGCTATTGGAAATTTATTCCTCCAAGAGCACCATGGCATGGCGGTTTTTACGAAAGAATGGTGGGAACTGTTAAGAAATGCCTAAGAAAAACCTTACACAGGCAGAAAATTAATCTCACCGAGTTACAGACCCTTGTCGTGGAAATTGAAGCACGAGTCAACAACAGACCTCTAACCTATTTAACAGAAGATTTTTCCCAAAGAGAACCCCTAAGCCCCTCTCATTTGATTCATGGTGGTCTTCTGAGACCTCTAATATCTCTAGGAGACGAGGATCCAGCTGACCCTTCGTGTGTCAAAGCAAGTGACTTGGAGGAGAGTTATAGACACCTTTCAAGAGTAATAGAGAAGTGGAATGAGGTCTGGACACGTGAATATTTAACTGCTTTAAGAGAATATCATTATGGAGCTGCAAGCCCATACAATAAAGTTCAACTTAAGCCAGGTGATCTGGTCCTAGTAGACAGTGATGGACCCAGGTCAGATTAGCCTATAGGTAAAATTGTTGATATCCATCCTGACCGCCATGGTGTATTACGAATTGTTAAAGTTCAGTGTCGAGGTACTACTACCTTGAAAACACTAGAGAAATTAGTACCTTTAGAGTTAGCAGAACACGAGTGTTCTACAGATATACCTGTAACCCAAGTTTCAGAGAACAATGATTCTACTCAACCGAGCACAAGACCATCAAGAGTCGCTGCTCAGAACTGCAAACAGAAACTTAAACAATATTTTGATTCAATTCAAGAGTAGATAACTTATCATTTAAACTTGAGGTGACCATACTGATGCAGTGATGAGTTGATGTCCAGTAATTCGTTACGAGTCATAGTGACCTTGGACAGTAGCCTCACTGTATTGATGAGGTCTCCTTAATCTTAAATGAATCAACTATTCATAATTTATTTTGTTAATATCCTTCTGTATCTTACAAAGGAATTATTCAATAATTTTCAATGTTTATTTACGTCCCCATGTTGACTTAGTCATCTACCACAGATTCGGGACATTCGTTAGGTACGTACTAACCTACTAACCCATGAATATAACTTCAGGATAGAGAAACAGGTGTACGTTAGTACAAATACCTGAACTACGACCCGAGTTTTCTCTCCCCGGAGTTATGTTGGAAATAACCAACAGTTTTTATACATCATTGTATTTATATAACCAAAGTAGTTAATAAAATTACTAACTTATAAATTTAATCATTATCATGATTTATTCATTGCCAAATTCTTCCTAGTACGTGAGGAACAACAGGCAGCAACATGAATTTTCTCCACATTTAGTTGGATTTATAACAAGAGTCCAGTTTATCATTTCATTTACTAAAAATAGTTAACTTTGAGTTCGTAGTATACTATTACTTACTGGAACTCCCTTATTTAACTAACATTTAAACATTGTAGAGGAAATCACTTTGATGTAAATGATTTACTTTAATTTCCTCGATTGGCTGCACAACTTTTAGTAAGCCAATTTATGCTACCAGAAATTCTAATTTATCACAGAAGAATTTATTGTGATATTAATATTCGTTATTACCTCTTCCTTCCTTAGTCAATTGCGATAAATATTCATTTACGCTCGAAAGCCGCGCATGCGCTTTAAGGAGCAGGAGGAAGACGGGGAGAGCGTCACTTGACACGTGAACGAGAACACGGACGCCATTAACAGCGTGTAGCAGAGCTGTTTCGACCTATTTATTACGCTCCCACGATCAGTTGAGCGGTGTCGCGTTATCTGACACAACATAGCCGTGTCATGGACTAGTATACAAACAACTCTAGAGTCAACGTCTTTCAAGCAGCAGCAGGAGGACGAAGAGTTGCTCAAGTCTTCACACCAACGACACGAGGCTCGGCTGCTAAGTTTACCCTTTTTGTTATTATGTGGCCACTTTTAACATTTAGGTAGGCAGTCGTTAGGCCGAATGCAAACCAACAAAATATAGTACGTGTCTTTATTAAATTTGCCATCTAATTATATGATTATCAGTTTATTTCTATGATACAAATTGTTCAGACATTAGCTGATAATTTACTACCGTCATCCTCATGATTTAGGATTTAAATGTAATTGCTTATTGTGTAGAAGATTTCTACAATGTAATTGCCTTTCAGCACCAAGGCGACTTCAACAGAGGTGCTAGGCTTCCCCACCGTTCTGTGCAACAATTTACCCTATGCGACACGTCGTCGGTGGAGCGTAACAACTGATTACTTCTAGATTCACAGCTAAGCTGTCCATTTTCATCAGTAGCAATAACTCCATAGTTACAGTAGTGATCTCCTAAAGAGATCAATGATACTAACCCTTTGTTTTATTGATGTTGCTCAACATTTCAGTAGTATTGAGGTGCATTTACCTCCAGCAATATTATATTCTATATTTTTACTCACACATTTGATTTACTCTGGTGAAGAACCAGCACCAGAATAATGCTGGGGATGTATTAATCTTTTAGCATGTAACCCCCCAATTTTGTGTAGTGAATTTGACTCCATTCATATAATCATTACAGTTTTACCAAGATCCATAGGACACTAGTTCCTAAGATCAGTTTTTTCCATTGTCTCTTTGTTTTCCACTTTTTCTCAAAAAGTGGTGGTCCTTCATAGCTATCGAAGTATATATATTTACATTTATTTAATTATTAGTTACTGGGTCTCAGAGCCCAAAACAATTTATTTGTTATTGGAGTCAGGTTTTCCCCACAGTGTACAAAACCCAATGTTGGTATACGAAGCAATGCTCTGTGCTACACAATTCTTCATGCTGTGACCCCCTCGCCATCCGGCCCATTGGCGTCGTGAGGGGGCTTCGTAGACGGCTGCCGGAGTGTGATGCTCCGTGGGACAGTCCTCTGTCCTTTTGTGGCCTTGCACTCCTGCTGCTGTCTTCTCAAATTGTGCCAGATCTCTTTTCCTTTTCCTTATGTTTCGTTTTTCTCCCCTTCTTCTCCTATCTGCTTGTCGTTTCCTGCCGACCTTTTGCTTGTTTTGGATTCTTCCTTTGGACTTCTTCTATTTTGACGCCCTGGTGCTTGAAGAAGCATACTCTTGCACCCGTAGAACTGTAATACCCAACGTCTCGAGCGAGGGGAACCTTTTATTGTCAATCCCCCTTTCGTCGCTGAACCCGATCTCGACGGACTGAGGGTTCTTAAGGTGGCGTTTGTGGGGCGTATACTCACGACGCACTCCTAGGGGGCCCCGGCATGATCGGCAATAGCTTCCTGTTGGGTGTCCTGCCTCTAATTGTGGCTCCATGGTGGGTATGGGGGGGCACATTCGTGGATGAATGTCTTTCTTTTCGTCCCTATGTCGATAAATGTTTCTGTTGTACCCTCTCAGGCTCGTGGGGTGGGCGACCAAGCCCCCGAGTCGGCCTGTATTGGAAGACCAGGCTCTGTAGCTCCCGCTGCGTTGGGCCCCGACCTTGCTCCTCCTTTGACCATCCTGACTTCTTCCCCCAGCTCCCCTCCTTCCTCTGTGGTTGGGTCGAGCCTCCAGCCCCCAGTGGTGACCACTTCGTCCCCTGGTGCGGCTCAGTCTCTCGTTGTGACTACTGCGCCTTTTGTCCCCTCTCTCTCTCAGGGGGTTCTCAACGCCGTCAGCGCCACGGCCGCACTCGCTCGTTTCCTTCCTGTACTGATGCCTATCAGGCCTTGTTTGGTCCTGCTTCATGGGCCAAATACTTTGATCTCCTCCCTCTTGATTCCGCGCCTCCTGACGATTTCTCCCTCCATCGGCATCTCGTTGATTCCGTGGATGCGTCTGTCACCTTCAACCCCACTCGTCTCGGTACAAGTGTCGTTGCTGCTCCTTCTCAGGATGCAGCTTCCCGCTTGGCTGCCTTATCCTGCCTTGGTGAGATCCCTGTTCGGGTCTCTAAGAACATTCGGTTGAATGCCAGTGTTGGCACTATTCTCCTCCCGCCCCATGTTGCAACCGGTGTTCAGAATCTGCAGGACTGCCACGATGACATTTGGCATATCCTTGATGCCCAAGGCCATTCTGTCCTCCAGGTTGACTCGTTTACTCGTCTCCCTCGTTGTCGTCGCCGTCAACCCCTTCGCGTTGTGAAGGTCACTTTGATGGTAGGACCCTTCCATTCTCTGTCATTCTCGCTGTGCCAGGTGCTCTGTCAGGAGTATCTTCCTTCTCCCCGGCTTTGTAACAAATGCTGGAGGTTTGGGCAGGTGCCCTCCGCTGCTCTGGGACTGTCTCTCTCTGTCCTTTTGTGGGGGTGAAAGTCACTCTAAGTTGGAGTGCACTTCTTCCCAGGCTCGCTGCCTCAACTGTGGTGAGGCCCATCCTACCTTCTCTGTGCCTGTATCCATTACAAGCTTGAGGCAGCCGTCCTCAACTTGAAGCACCGGGAGCATTTATCTTTTCCTGAGGCGAGGCGCCAGGTTCGCCGGCTCCCGCCTTATGCTAATGTGAGCGCTATGTCATGGGTTCGTATCCTGGCCGGGGAGGATTTACTGGGCGCAATTCCTTAACTGTAGCCTCTGTTTAACGCAACAGTAAAATGTGTACTTGGATGAAAAAACGATTATTCGCGGCGGGGATCGTATTCCAGGGACCTGCTCGAAACGCTTCGCGTACTATGGCTGTGCAAGAATGTAACAACTCTTGTATATATCTAAAAAAAAAAAAATGTCTCTTATGCTCGCGTGTTGCGCTCTTCCTGTCCTCGTCCTTCCCACCTTCCTCAGACTCACAAC
>WNGS01167372.1:26148716-26163198 GCA_020271785.1 Procambarus virginalis | reverse complement strand
TATGGTCATCCCCTTGAGTACAAAGTTTCCACGAAGCTTTTGGGGTTATTCTTTGAAACTCATTTGTCTTGGTCGCCCCTTGTCTCTTACCTTCGTGTTGAATGCTCTAAGGCCCTTAACCTACTTAATGTTCTGTTCCATACTTCTTGGGGAGCAGATAGATGCACGCTCCTCTATTTGCATTCCTCTCTCGTCCTGTCTAAACTCGATTATAGTTACCTTGCATACTCTTCTGCTTCTCTTTCTACTCTTCGCCGTCTTGATCCTTTGCACCATACTAGGTTGCGCCTCACCTCTGGTGCTTTTCGTTCAACTCTTACCCTCAGCTTGTACGCTGACACTGGCTTTCTGTCTCTCCAGGACCGCCATGATCGCTACAGTCTTCGCTATCTTGCGCGATCCTTACAGCATCCTCACTCTCGCCTCTATCGTGCTTTGACTTTTACCCCTCCTGTAGTGCCTGTTCCTCTTCACCACCTTCCTTTTTCTGTCCGTTTGTCTTGCTTACACGATTCTCTTTCGGTTCGTATTACTAATGTTTCTCCTCGTATTGTTCCATCCTTGCCCCGTGGAGGGTCCCCCTTCCCAAATTTTGTACTTCTCTGACCTGCATCACTAAAGCTTTTATCCCTCCTACAGTTCTGAAACGCCTCTTCTTTGAGCACTTTTCTTCTCACTCCCACTCCGTTGCCATCTTCACAGATGGGTCTAAGTCTGCTGACAGTGTGGGCTACTCTGTTGTTATTCCTGACCACACTTATATGTGTCGTCTTCCTCCGGAGGCTAGCATCTTCACAGCAGAACTTTATGCTATTCTCTATGCTCTTCGTCTCCTGCTTTTCCGGTGTCGATCCTCCTTCGTGGTGGTAGTTGACTCTCGTAGTGCCCTCATGGCTTTAGGGTTCTTTAATCCGGTCCACCCAGTGGTCATCGAGATTCAACATTGGCTGTTTATTATATCCAGTAAATTTAAGTCGGTTGCAATTTGCTGGGTTCCCAGCCATGTTGGTGTCTCTTTAAATGAGCGTGCGGATGCTGACGCTATCCGCACTTGTCCCATCTCTCGTAAAGGTTTCCATATTCCGACTTTTACCTAGTTATTCATGCCTCCCTCCTTGCCCGCTGGCAGCGTTGTTGGTCTTCTGTTATTGGTAACAAACTGCGAACTCTTAAGAGTCATGTGTCCCAGTGGCCTTCCTCCTGCCACTGTAACCGGCGGTGGAAAAAGGCTCTGGCTAGGTTACGTATTGGCCATACCCGTTTAACTCACGGTCACTTAATGAAGTGCCGCCCTGCTCCTTATTATCCAAATTGCATTGTCCCTCTTACGGTCGTGCATATACTTGTTGAATGTCCTGCCTTCCATGACACGCGTGTGTTTTGTTTTCTGACCATCCCCCGCGGTGGCTTGTCCCTCGATAGAATTCTTGGCGACTCGGATACTTTTGATATCGTTCGCCTTATGCGCTTTTGTTCTCGTATTGGCATCCTTGGTGATATTTAGCGCCCTCTGATTATCCCGCACATTTGATGGTGCTACATAACCTTCCCGGTTTGGTGTCTTCTATTGATAACTACTTACTTGGACTTGTTGGTCCTGACAGAATCTCACCTTGGATACTAAATGGAGGTGTAGAGGCACAAAGTGTGTCACTCTCTATTGTGTATAACAGGTCACTGGAAACGGGAGACCTTCTGGAAAGCTGAAAGAGAGCTAATGTAGTCCCAATATACAAAATGGGTGACAGGCAAAAGGCACTGAACTACAGGACAGTTTCCCTAACTTGTATACCATGCAAGGTGATGGAGAAGATCGTGAGGGAATGGCTCGTAGAGCATCTGGTGGGAAACAGCTTTGTAACACACCACCAGCATGGGTTCAGATATGGTAAATCGTGACCAGACCACACACTAGAAGGTGAAGGGACGACGACTTTTCGGTCCGTCCTGGACCATTCTCAAGTCGATTGTGATGAGGAAGTAAATGCAGGAAATAAATAGGCTAGAGAAAGGTGAGGAGCAAACTGTAGTAGAGGGGATAGTAGTACGAATAAGAACTGCAGAGGGCCTATTGGCCCATATGAGGCAGCTCCTATTATAACCACCGAATGAGAAGGAGATAGTAATAGGAATATGAAGAGGATAGTAAAGGAACGTAAAGAAAACAATGAACAGAAAAGAGAGAAGAGAGAAAGAAAAGGAAAGAGAAAGAAAGACAAATGGAAGGGTAAGCTTATGTTAGGTCACGTTTGTTAGAAAGATTAGAGCATTTAAGTATATACTGTGAAAGGGAAGAGTCCACAGCAACAAAGCCAGGATTCAAGTTTATGGGTACATTGTGTATTAGAGCCGATTCAACAAGACGGCGTCTGTGTAGAGTAGAGGCAGGAAAGATTATTTTGGAGGAAGACCAATCAATAGGATGATTGGAATTCCTCACATGACAGAAGAGAGCATTGTTAGTGTCTGCAGACTCAACACGTCTCTTGTGTTCTTTAAGTCTGTCATTCAGTGTACGGCCAGTTTAACCAAAGTTTTGGAGAGGACAAGACGAACAGGAAATAGAGTCGACACCAGCAGCATTAGAAGCAGGAGGAGCAGTGTGAACTAGATTGCTACGAAGTGTGATAGTTTGTCGAAAGGCGAGCTTTATGTCAAGAGAATGAAAGGTATTGGTAAAAGTTTTGAGTTCAGATATGAAGGGAAGGCATAGTACGGTGCTACTAGTGTTGGAAGTAGGTTTAGGATGGAAGAAATTGCGTTTTGCTTGAGAGTAGGCACAGTTGCACTGAAATGCAAAGGGTAACCAAGGCGAGAGAATGATTTGTAGATAAAGGCAATTTCAGAATCAAGAAACTGAGGGTCGCTGAGGCGTAGAGCGCGGAGGAGGAGAGAGACGAGGACACTTTTCTTAACAGAAGGAGGATGGTAGGAAAAGAAGTGAATGTACATGCCACTATGCATGGGTTTGCGGTAGACAGAGAAAGAGAACCCGGACACAGAGCTATGAAAGTGAACGCCAAGAAAAGGAAGGAGGGAATTAGATTCCCACTCAACTTTGAAACGGATAGAAGGAGCCAGACTGTTAGGAGAGAAGAGGAAAGGCTGGAAAAGACTAAGGTCATGAGGCCATAGAGCAAAAATGTCATCAACATAGCGAAGCCAGAGAGAGGGACGAGTATCAATGGAAGGAAGAAGAACAGTTTCGAAGTATTCCATGTAGAAATTAGCAAGAGCAGGGAATTAGCAAGAGAGGGGAACCCTTAGCGACACCGAAAGTTTGAGTGTAATAATTCTACGCCTGCAACCCTCTTGTAAGATGCTTAGTCTTGATGTCGACTCTCTGTTCACTAATGTTCCGCTCGATGACGTTCTCTCTTTCCTTAGACAGAAGGCGTCTAAGGGCATTCTTCCTCTCCCGCTTCCCACTGACGATTTCCTCGAACTCATTAGACTCTGTGTTGACTCTAACTCTTTCTCTTTCAATGGTAATTATTTCACTCAAACTTTTTGTGTCGCTATGGGTTCCCCTCTCTCCCCTGTTCTTGCTAATTTCTACATGAAATACTTCGAAACTGTTCTTCTTCCTTCTATTGATATTCGTCCCTCTCTCTGGCTTCATTATGTTGATGACAGTTTTGCTTTATGGCCTCATGATCTTAGTCTTTTCCAGCCCTTCCTCTCCTCTCTTAACAATCTGGCTCCTATCCGTTTCAAAGTTGAGTGGGAATCTAATTCCCTCCTTCCTTTTCTTGACGTTCACATTCATAGTTCTGTGTCCGGGTTCTATTTCTCTGTCTACCGCAATCCCATGCATAGTGGCATGTACATTCACTTCTTTTCTTACCATCCTCCTTCTGTTAAGAAAAGTGTGTGTCCTCGTCTCTCTCTTCCTCTGCCCTCTACGCCTCAGCGACCCTCAGTTTCTTGATTCTGAAATTGCTTTTATCTACAATTCATTCTCTCGCCTTGGTTACCCTCTGCATTTCATCAACTGTGCCTACTTTCAAGCAAAACGCAATTTCTTTCATTCTAAACTTGCTTCCAATACTAGTAGCACTGTACTATGCCTTCCCTTCATATCTGAACTCAAAACGTTTACCAATACCTTTCGTCCTCTTGACATAAAGCTCGCCTTTCGACAAACTAACACACTTCGCAGCAATCTAGTTCACACTGCTCTTCCTGCTTCTAATGCTGCTGGTGTCTACTCTATTTCCTGTTCGTCTTTTCCTCTCCAATACTTTGACGAAACTGGCCGTACACTGAATGACAGACTTAAAGAACACAAGAGAAGTGTTAAGTCTGCAGACACTAACAATGCTCTCTTCTGTCATGTGAGGGATTCCAGTCATGCTATTGATTGGTCTTCCTCCAAAATAATCTTTCCTGCCTCTACTCTACACAGACCCGGTCTTGTTGAATCGCCTCTAATGCACAATGTACCCAACATGAACTTGAGTCCTGGCTTTGTTGCTGTGGACTCTTCCCTTTCACAGTATATACTTAAATGCTCTAATCATTCTAACAAACGTGACCTAACATAAGCTTACCCTTCCATTTCTCTTTCCTTTTCTTTCTCTCTTCTCTCTTTTCTGTTCATTGTTTTCTTTACGTTCCCTTACTATCCTCTTCTTATTCCTATTACTGTCTCCTTATTATTCGGTGGTTATAATAGGAGCTGCCTTGTATGGCCATAGGCCCTCTGCAGTTCTTATTCCTACTACTATCCCCTCTACTACACTTTGCTCCTCACCTTTCTCTAGCCTATGTATTGCCTGCATTTATTTCCTCATCACAATCGACTTGAGAATGGTCCAGGACGGACGGAAACGTCGTCGTCCCTTCATCTTCTGGTGTGTGGTCTGATCATCATACTTTAGCCACGTTATTGTGACTCATCGCCTGCACATGGTAAATCATGCCTCACAAATCTAATAGAATTATATGACCAAGCAACACAAATTATGCAAAAATTAGAAGGGTGGGCAGACTGCATTTTCATGGACTGTCAGAGAGCCTTTGACACAGTACCTCACAAAAGGCTGTTAAAAAAGTTGAAGCAACAGGCAGGAGTAAAAGGTAAGGCGCTCCAGGGGATAAGGGAGTATCTAAGCAACAGGAAACAGCGAGTAACTGTGAGGGGTGAGGTATCAGAGTGGCGAAATGTCACCAGCGAAGTTCCACAGGGCACTATACTTGGACCCATCCTGTTTTTAATATCTGTAAATGGCCTTCCAGAGGGTATAGACTCATTCCTCTCAATGTTTGCTGATGATGCAAAAAATATGAGAAGAATCAAAACAGGTGAAGATAGACAGAGACTACACGACTATCTGGACAAACTGGTGGAATGGTCTAGAAAATGGCTACTTAAGTTCAATTCAGGAAAGTGAAAAGTAATGAAATTAGGCGAAGGGAACGGAATGCTAAATACAGTGTACCATCTGGTAGGTGATATCCTGCAAGAGTCAAATAGAGAGAAAGATCTGGGGGTTAATATTACACAGAACCTGTCCCTAGAGGCCCACATCAAAAGAATATCATCAGCTGCATATGCTAGACTGGTCAACGTAAGAACTGCCTTTAGAAACTTGTGTAAGGAATCGTTCAGGATCCTGTATACCACTTATGTAAGACCAATTCTGGCGTATGCAGCTCCAGCCTGGAGACCATACCTAGTTAAACACAAGAAGAAGTTAGAGATGATTCAGAGGTATGCCACCAGACTGGTACAGGAACTGAGAGGTATGAGCTACGAGGAAAGGCTAAAGGAGCTGAACCTCACCTCCCTGGGAAAACAGGGGAGGTGATAAGTAAGTAAGGGGAGACATGATAACCACCAACAAAATTCTCAGGGGAATTGACCGGATGGACAAAGACAAACTCTTTAGCACGGGTGGAACACGAACAAGGGGACACAGATGGAAACTTAGTACCCAGATGAGCCACAGAGGCATTAGAAAGATTTTTTCAGTGTCAGAGTAGTTTACAAATTTGAATGCAGTAAGTAGTGATGTGATTGAGGCTGACTCCATACACAGCTTCATGTGTTGATATGTTATTGCCCAGTAGGCTCAGGAATCTGTACACCAGCTGATTGACAGTTGAGAGGCGGGACCAAGAGCCAGAGCTCAACCCTTGCAAACACAACTAGGTGAGTACCAAGTGTGAGGACAGTGGAGCCCTCAGAGGACCGTCCACACTACTGCTCCCACCAAGAGTGAGGACAGTGGAGCCCTCAGAGGACCGTCCACACTACTGCTCCCACCAAGAGTGAGGACAGTGGACCCCTCAGAGGACCGTCCACACTACTGCTCCCACCAAGAGTGAGGACAGTGGACCCCTCAGAGGACCGTCCACACTTATGCTCCCACCAAGAGTGAGGACAGTGGACCCCTCAGAGGATGGTCCACACTACTGCTCCCACTAAGTGTGAGGACAGTGGAGCCCTCAGAGGACCGTCCACACTACTGCTCCCACCAAGTGTGAGGACAGTGGACCCCTCAGGGGACCGTCCACACAACACACACTACTGCCTTCACAAAGTTTAAGGACAATGAGTAGTGGGATAAAAGGCTTAGCGGTGCATTTTTGCTTTGGGGAAAGGCGCCCTAAGCCGTCACTCTGAGAAATGTCTGGGGGAGACTTGGAAAGGCGCCGCTAAGTTTAGGACCAATTATTTTCAGGTTCACTTACATATATATATATATATATTGTCACCAATTTAAGACTGCATTTTTTTCAGAGTTCCAATTGTCTCTACATTACCACCTGTTTTCCAGTTAAATTCTTTTCAGTGACCAGTTTAAGACTGAATATTTTCAGTTTTACTTGCACCTACTGTCTTAAAGAGATCTTATGGAGAAAAATAAATTCTATGAACTTTAGCAAATATTTTTAAAAACTTCATCAGAAGTTAATCCTTGGAGAGAGGCTCTGAACGTTTGTAAGTGTAGTTTCGCTACTAATAGCCCTAATTTCGCCCAATTTAAAACATCATATATCTGACGTATTAAAAAAACAACAATTTAGTTACCGAGCTTTGGCTTTTGTCCCCCACCTTAGATTATTCGTACAACTTCGACACTATCAGTTCAAATCCCCTGAAATTTAAAACTGCTATATTTCAAACGCAGTAATAAGATCAAAGACAGTTATTGAGTTCCAGTTCCAGTCCCTGCCTTAGTTCGCTCTCTAAAGTTTGTTATTATCAGTTCAATTTCATCGAAATTTAAAACTGCTGTAATTCAGACTTAATAAGAAAGACAAACGGTATTACCAAGCTTCAGCTCTTGTCCCCTGCTTTACTTAACATCCTAAACTTTGTTAGTATAATTAATTTTTCCATGAGACTTAAACCCACTGTATTTCAGTAAATAGTAAAATAGTAAATAAGATCAAAGCAATTACCGAGTTCTTGCTCCCGTCCCCCTGCCTTGGATCATTCGTACAAATTTGCCACTATCAGTCTAATTTTCATGAAAATTATAACTGTTGTATTTCATACAGAGTAAATAAAATCAAAGCAATTAACGAGTTCTAGCTCCCGTCCCCCGTCTAAGATCATTTGTAAAACTTTGCTATTATTAGTCTAATTTCCCTGACAACTAAAATCACTGTATTTCAGTCGTAGTAAATTACAGCAATAGAGTTACCGAGTTTCACTTGCTGTCCCCGTCTGAGATCACTCACATACCTTCATTAGTATCTATCCAAATCCTCTATTATTTAAACCCGTTGTATTTCATATATAGTAATGAAATAAATGAAAGTTACAGAGCTCCAACTCTTGTCCTCCACCTTAGTTTAGTCCTGTAACTATTATTATTATTATTATTATCTATTATCCGAACAATTTCCTCAAGATTTAAAATATCGTTATTTCAGACATAATAATGAAATGCAATAAAGTTACTGAGTTCTAAATTCAGTTCCTGTCCTCCAAACTTACTTAATTCGCACAACTTCATTAATATCTACCCAATTTCCCTGAAATTTTAAGCCCACTGTAATCCGAACGCGGTAAATAAGATCTAGGAAGTTACCGAGTTTCAGCTCCCATCCCCCTGCCTTACTTCGTTTGTACAACTTCCTTAATAATGGATAAAATCCTCTGAGATTTAAAACTGCTATATTTCAGAGGTCGTAAAATAGATCAAATCAATTACCGAGTTCCAACTTCTGTTCTCCTCTCTATTTCAATGTTCATCAAACTTAATTATTCCAGAACAAGTGAGTACCTCTTATCCCATATGACATCAATGTTAGCAAGAGTCTAACCCAAGGGTGGGCAACCTCTGGCACGCGTGCCAAACTTGGCACGCCGATGACTTTCTCTGGCACGCAAGAGCATTCTGGAATTATGTAAAATAAAGAAAACCCTCTAATTTTCATAAAAGAAAAAAAAATCCTCTGAAGATTTTTATTATGTTCATTGTCTCTTCACGCTTACCTCAAACATTGGCTTATTAAACTTATTGATTGGCACGTGGGAAAAAAATGGTTGGCACGTGGAAAAAGTTTGTGTCAGAGACTTGGCTGATTTTGGCACGCACTCTCAAAAAGGTTGCCCACCCCTGGTCTAACCATACCATCAACACACCTGTGTAAATAAACAACTATCAGGTAATTATCACACGGTCATAACACACATTATCTCCCACTCCCCCTCCCCTATTTCCTCATGCCCATCCTCTCGCTTACTTGTTATCTCCCCCAAGCTCCCCCCCTCCCCTTCACCCCCAGCTCCCCACCCCCATATCTTTCCCCCTCCACATCTATTCCCTCCCTCACTCACCTCCTCAACTCCCCACACCCTTATCTTCCCCTCCCTCACCCCACTACTCTCCCAGCATCTCACCCCCTTCCCAGATTCATTCTCAACTCTACACACTCAAAAATGTAAAATGTAGCTGTTTCCAATAGTAATTTAATTTTTGCTAGAGTTTCTCTCCATATTCAGCAAATGTTCACAACATGTTCTCTGTACAACTTGTTACTCATTATTCATGTTCTCAGCATATTCTCTGCAAGTTCAATTCATACTTTTTGCCTGTTTCTTCGCATTCTTTAAATTCTCTGCAATTACAATTCATATTTCTTTTCCACTGTTTCTCTGTCTTCTTCGCATTCTCTTTCACTTCCCTCATGTTCTCTGTCTTCTGTGTCATGTTCTCACAATGTTCTTAGCCTGATCTTCACAAGTTCAGTGATCATTCTTCGTATACTCTCTATATATATTTTCATGTTTTCATGTTCTCTGCAAATTCACTTCATATTTCCCCCACGTTCTCTGTGTTCATCACATTCCCTGCATGTTCTCTACTTCTTTCTTAAACCAACTGTTTCTGTCATTCAGTAAATATTTCATTGTTATATATTATCAACTGCATTACTGATTGTCAACAAGTTACAACAAAATTTTATTAGTTATTTATTTAGTTCCTTGCACATTTTTAAGCATTTAAAAGTTATTTTAGTTTTCAAATTATTTAGGTATTTTCACATTGTTTATTACAAGTATTTATTAATCATTTACCTAATTTATTCACAATCAACTATGTCACTGTATTATTTATCAACTTAATATTTATTACTATTATGATCTTAAACAAAACACTACCTTTTACAGTAACAAATTTACTAAAACATTCTGTCTACCATTTCTTAAATAAAAATAATTTTTCATATCAACTAAAAAATAGTCACGCTCGTCATCATTACATCATTTTTTAAATTGTATTATCCTCTATAATGTATTATTTAACTAAGAAATTCTTTTCTCTCATTTCTTAACTAGGATACACACAAATTAGTTTAAGTAACATCTTTCATCATTTTCTAACTAAAATAACTCTTCTTTTTGTTCCAAATATAGTTAAAGAAACTTTCATATATGGTCATAACTAGTATTTGTTTCATTGAGTAAAAAAAAATGTCAAAAGTTAATTTCTTCATAATAATATTACTAACTAAAGTTACTCTCCGAGATATCTTTGCTCCTCAAATGATACTCTCATGTCATTTTTATTCTCCAATGATATGCTCAAAGACTTAATAAAATACTAATCACACCATCAAAGTTATTCTCATAGATATTAAGAATACACACACAGACATCAAAGTACTATTCATGTCATCAAAGTTATTCTCAGAGTTATCAAAGATAGTTTCAAAGACTTCAAGAATACTCTTTAAGATTTAAAAAGGTTTCTCTGTGTTTTATATACTTAAGAAAGATACTCTCTAAAACATCTTCGTTCATTAAAGAAACGCTCCAAGACTGCAATAATACGTTCCAAGATCATTTAATTATCATATGTATTTATAAGACATCTTTATTCTTCAAATGATTTGCACATGCTATCTTGTGCAATTAAAGAATCTCTCCAAGACAGCAATAACACATTCCGATATAATTTATTATCATTGTACACTCTTTACTTTCACCCCACCGCCGCTTCACCAGTTTCCACCCACCATCCCCACCCTCACACTCACATCCCCACCCACACTATCAACAACCGCCCTCCTTCCTCCACCCTCACTACTAGAACCACCCCTACCCTCGTTCCTACAAATACCATCCCTCAATCCCCCACCCTCGCACAAGTAACAACCCCCCCCCCTTGCTCTATCAAAACCCCACCACCACCCTAGTTCCATACCAACCACCTCACCAATCCCAACAATTCTAAACTAACAACCACCCCAACCTCGCTCTACGAACAACCATCCCCCACCCTCACCCTATCAACAACCACCCCCATTCCTCGCTCTATCAGAAACCTCCCCTGCCCCCATGTGGTGGGTGGGGTGCCACATGTACTGAGGAGAGGCTTTGTTGGACGTCCATCCTGGCCAAGGATGAGTGACACAATATGTCATGTATATATATATATATATATATATATATATATATATATATTATTATATATATATATATTATATATATATATATATATATATATTACATATATATATTTTATAATATACATATATATATATATATTTATATATATATATATATATATATATATAATCTATATATATATATATCTATATAGATATATATATATATATATATCTATAGTTTGCGAGGGTACCCACCTCTGGTGCCAATGTGGGGACCCATAGCCTCGGAGAAGAAAATAACGTATTCAGAGGAGACCTTGTGGTTTCTCACTGAACACTAATATTTTCTTCTCCTACCACCCCCATTCTTTTGTATGTACACATATATATTTGCTTTATTTGAACTTTGTTACAAAAAAGGAGTTACATATAGGTTACAAAGATGGTTATCATAGTTGTCGAGTTCCTCCAGCTCCTCAGATGGCGGGCAGGAACCCTGGATGCAGTGCGCATTTCCCCTCTGTATCGCCACGCTGAGGCGCTGGAAAAGAGCTGGCAGCTCTAGGGTCCCTTGTTGTTTCAATGAGCCTAGAACCCAGTTCCTTCAAAAACTGGTAGCACTTTTACCCAGGCGCCGAGTGTCTCAGAAGCAATGGGGACAAATTGTAGTGGTGATCCAGTTCTCTATACTTACGGGATTTGGCTGCTTCCCTGTGGGTGGCAGCGCCACCTGGTTGTGCAACACTGAGTTCAATGTAGTGTTAGCCAGGGTTGATACGCACGTGTAGTCCCATACCAACTGCTTGCCATTCTTCCAGGGGTTCACTGTGATACCATCCGGCGACCAATAACTTATATATATATATATATCTATATATATATATATATATATATATATATATATATATATATATATTATATATATATATATATATATATATATATATATATATATCTATATGTCTCATTAAATATGACCGCATATTCTGTATTTACTATCTTCTGATTTAGGGCTTCTATCCCTCTAACTATTTTCTTAGCATCAGGCTTAGCTGAAATAGGAGTTCTCCAAAACTCATTTACGTAATTTCCGGGTGAAGAAAAGAGGTATTACTAGAGAATGTATTACACTTATTATACAATATGCACAACGTTTCGAACCTCCATGGTTCATTCTCAAGTGAAGGAATTTTACAATGTGATTGATTTTATACCCGCACTGGGTCAGGTGATAAGACAATAAATGTGAAAACAAAGGGGGATACAAAGGGGATATAAGTGGGTCACACATATGAACATAAGAATATAGGTAACCGAAGGCCTATTGGCCCATACGAGGCAGCTGGTATCTACATACAAAGATTAATCCAGTGTAATTGGCCTGTTATGTTGAACATTGTCTTCTGTGTTGGCATCGTTATGTTCTGGTATTGTCCTTACTCTCATTGTGGTAGGGGAGCGGGCGGGCTCTGGGCCATCGGAGCCCGCTGCCATTGAACCGCAAAGGGCTAGGGCAGACTGAAGCTCAGAGAGAGAGAAGGGATCATTATAGGGAAGGTGAAGATATGTACAGAAATTAAAGGATGAGATTCAAGAAGAAGCTTACGAAGATGGAAGGATTGGGGAGATGAGAACCAGAACTAACAGAGGAGAAATGGGAACCCAGTTCGGTCGCAACCTGCAACGGGTCCGCCACAAGAGCACCATGGAGGCGAAGGACTGGTGAGAGATCGGGAACGAACTTACCCGCAATCTTGCGGATACGCTTCCAGACCAGTGGGAGAGGAGTTTCGACGTAACGGTGGAGACATAAGACGCCCAGCAAGCACGTTTAGCCGCACGGATGGTCCTACGGCCACTGCACTTGCCTTCCGAAACAAAAGGAAAGACTCAACCGTCTACCGGTGCGATGTCTCTTCCAGGCTGCACGTTTACAGCGAACAGCCCGAGCACAGTCCATATTCCACCAGGGAACGCACTTCCACGTTCCCCGAGAGGAAGAGCAAGGAATAGAGTGGAGGGCAGCATCAAAGACAGTGTCATGAAAAAAAGGAGGGCGCGAGGGAGAGGCAGAACGAGAGGTCGGAAATAGTAGCACGGAGAGTAAAGAGGTGCCTGTCAGCCTCGGCAAACCGCCACCTAGGGAAGGAGAGAGGAGGGCGAAAGAGAAAAAAAAAACAAGGATAGGAAAATGGTCACTGCCATGGAGGTCATCAAGGACTCGCCACCCAAATCTAAGAAAGAGATGACGAGCAAAGAGAAAGATTGAGACAAGAAAGGGAGAGAGTCCGAGAGTCCAAATGAGAGGGCTCACCAGAATTAAGAAGGACAGGGAAGAAGAGAGGATGAAAGGTTCAAGGAGGCGACCCCGGGTGTTTGTCAGCACATCACCCCAAAGGCATGACGACAATTGAAATCACCCAGCAGGAGCACAGGCTCCGGCAAGGAGTCTAGGAGGTTTTTAAGATCAGAAGAGAAAGTGGGACAGTGGGGGGGAGATAAATGGAACAAACCGTGTACCACCTACGTACAAAGACACGGGCGGCAGAACAGTGGAGAGGCGAGGAAAAAAAAGGGACAAAGGGAACATCGGAACAAATAAAGAGAGCAGAAGAATTATGGACCCCAGCTGTCGCTGTTGGGGGGGGGAGAAAAGAATAGCCACGGAAGCGACCAGGACAAGCACCAAGCATCGGCTCCTGGAGAAAGACACAAAGGGGCAAAAACTGTGAAATGAGAAGTTGGAGGTCAAGGAAATTGGTGTAAAATCCACGGATGTCCATTGAAGAAAAGACATCAGCAAAGAGAGAGAGGAGAGTAACAGAGAGCGAAGAAGAAACAAAGATGAAGAAGGAACACAGCACGCTAAAAAAGCGCAGAGTCAGGAGCAGGATCAGCGAAGTCAGGGTTAGGGGGCATGGGTAAACTGAGTAAAGAATAGGGAAAGAAGCAGGAGGACAGACCAGCGGTGGACGAGCAGGGTCTAGAGGAGGAGGAAGGGGAGGAGGAGGGGCAGAAAGAAGGGAGCGCACTTCAGCAAGGGCAGGAACCGAGATGGAACTGGGGGCTAAAGAAACCCTTACAGTAGGAACAGGGGGCTCCACCACCGAAGAGGGAGGGGAAGGAACGATAGAATCAGATAGGGGGTGAAGAAGAAAGCGAAGCCTTCTTACCGACAGGGAGAGGAAGGAGAGAGAGCCAGGTTTCCCTTCTGACTCAAAGATACGGGTGTCCCAGCAGCAATGTACTGGGCAACAGACATCCAGCGTCTCGAATAGGAGAAGAAGAGCGAAAGCGAACAACACAACCATCAGGAGAGCGAAGGACGTCGGCCCGCACAGTCAGGCGGCGTGGAGAGCAAGAGACGGAGGGGAATGATGGGAAGGAGGACTAGAGGCAGAGGAGAAAGAAGACACAGGAGACGTGACAGACTGGTAGAAAGAAGGGGAGCCATAGACAGAGAACCAGGAGGGAGACCTTTCGGAACAGAACGGAGGGAAACAGGGGAAGTGGTGGTGGGCGTGTCCGGGTCTAAGGCTCGGAAACGGTTGTGGGACTGAGGAAGGTGGGAAGGACGAGGAGAGGAAGAGCGCACCACGCAAGCGTAGGAGACACCAGCGAAAGA